>JAVJAQ010000723.1:1493385-1873128 GCA_032362365.1 Zygogramma bicolorata
TGTTGAGTCAGTAGGTAAAACAACATTACTATAATCTAATATATCTGAAAGAAAAAAAATACATACATGCACCAAGAACGAAAAAAAAGTATGTACAGTGTGACACATTCAAGATGAAGACACTCCTGTATTTAGGCATTTCTGAAAGCAGAGATTTAATTTCTGGTACAGGCGTAAACTTGCATGGGCCGCACTTTTCGCAATATCTAGCCTGAGTGACAGCCTAAAACCCAGCCTAGTGCGATCCGGCGGAAGGGGCAAATTTTTGATATTTTGCTTCGCGTTGGAAATAACCCAAAATGGGAAATTTGATATTTTTCGTATTCTCCATATTCAAGGTCGATTTCAAATCAATTGTTCCGAATAAAAAACTAGAGAAATGATGAACAAATCATTTTCAAGTCATTTCAATACATTTATTTCATTGATATTGACTACTTTATCATTTCTGTAGCTTCTTAATCGAAACCATTAATTGAAAATCGGACTCGAATATGAAAACGTAAAAAATTCAGATTTCGAATTTTCGGTTGGAATTCGGTTTCTCAAATAACTCATTTTGGTATCCCAACGCGGAGCAGAATATAGAAATTGTCTTTTTCGCAGGATTGCAGTAGGCTGGGTTCAAGGCTGTCACTTGAGCTGAGTATTGCGAAAAGTGCGGCCCACGAAGGTCTACGTCTATAGCAAAGAATATTTACGTATACACGAACAAGAAGCGCATCTCACAAATTCGACAAACACACCTTGAAGGCGCATGACTACCGGCAGTGTCAGCATTTTGCAGTCGGTCAGTCATATCAACAAACACGTACTGGTGCTTCTTGCCGAGTAGTTTACAGGATTACTGTTTTTTGCTGGCAGTCATGCGTAGTCGCAACAAAAATAGTTTGGAGGTCATGAAATATGGTAGTGGTGGGGACCACAGGAATAGCGGCTGTGTAGCGGCAAGTGACGCTTCTTGTTCGTTATACGTAAATCTTCTTTGGTCTATAGCAAAAATCAAATCTGTGCTTTCAAAAATGACTTGAATACAGGGGTGTCTTCATCCTGAGTGTGCCAAACTGTATATTCACCCAATTGAGTGATGCAAAACATGAATGAATCATCATGCCTATATCATGCAGTGGAATATGCAGTGTGAAAAAATAGCAGAACCCTTATTCAATTAGACGTATATACCACCTTAGTGCCAGAATAATATCCGAATCAGTGAAGCGAAGAAGTGAATGAAGTTGAAAATTTTCTGTATGTGAGTTCGAGCCCGTGGAATGCTTGCATTCAAACCTATTCTGTCCAACTACGGAGAAAAGCTCTTTGTTTGCTTCTACACTTATTTTCGATAGGAATAGGCAGCATTTCGAAATGAGTGTGCGCGATAAATGCAATTAACCTTCACTCTCTTCGAGAAAACAATTACCCAAAACACTACACGATAGTAGTAAATATCTATAACAAGTTAGTGGAACAGTATACAGCGCTTTCCTTCAATGTCCCCCCTTTCATTTTTTGAACGGAATAACTCAAAAAAATTTGAACTTGGGATAATGAAATTGATGCATAAATACCATATTCTGAAGTTAAATTGACAGATGAAAATTTCAAAATAGCGACTGGGTGCCATCTGGAAAAAAAATTAAATGGAAGGGGGGTCTTGTGATACATCAATTCGAAGCTCCTGAAGAATACTTCACAACCTTAGAATATAAAGTAAATATCTTCATCTGCTATAAAAACGGCGGAACATTAAATGATTGCTGAATACAACGCCATTTAACTCATACTTTGAGGAAATAAGCTGTGTTCAGTTTAGAAAATGCATGAAGTAGTTGCCTTAAACGTCTTGACATAAGAATAGCCTATTCGATAGGCTATTCACGTCGAACAATTTCGAACACAGCAACGTTGATATTTCTACAAATATTTATTATTCTCTGACGAATATTCAATATTGAAGCAGGTTTAATTTCGTACACCTTTTGCTTCAAATAGCTCCATGAAAAATTCTTGAGGTGTCAAATCTGGCAAGCGGGCTGCCCATTCCGTAGGACCTCGATGGCCAATCCAAAGACCATGGAAAGTATTATCCAAATAGTTTCTTACTTGTCTGGAGTGATGTGGTAGTGCTCCATCTTGTTGAAATAATAATATCCATATCGAATTCATCAGGATTCACTTCGTCGATTTTGGTGATTAAAGGATCAACAGAAGTATCCAGTATATTCAAAAACAGGTCCCCTGTTAATGTTCAACTGATCATTTTGAAGATTGTTCACGTGGTATCTATCTACTAGTAAAATCGAAAACTTAATGAGAATATTTGAACTGAACAATGATGATTTGACAAAAAATGACCTATCAAACCCAATCGGGTTGTTAAGATTGCCATATTACAGAGAAAAACAGATATTTCTAGAAATAACGATATTAATGTGTTTGTATTCAGGTAATTATCAAATTTTTCGCTATTTTGTAGTAGATGAAGATATTTACTTCATATTCTATGGTTGTGAATGATGTATCACATGACCCCACTTTCTATTTATTTTTTCTTCCAGAGCAGTGGGACTCGATACGAAAATATTCATCCAATTGGACTCTGATGAATAGACCTGAAGAAGGGAGTTTCTGTGTTTTTTTCTCTTAATATGATATTAGTTTTCGATTTCGCGAATAAATATACTCCAAACAATCACCTCCTTATCAAGGGGCAGTGGAAATGAAATCGTTAATTCAAAAATAGATTGTGAGGTATAGGAAAGTTTCAGCCTGATTGTCACAAATTTGAAGTTTTGTAGATACTGCCTTTCTTTTTAGTTATGCAATATTGCTATGGCAACAATCCGATTCATAAAGAAATCATCAAAACGTCACTTTTTTTTTAATATTTTACAGAAATTTCTATAGGAACGAGCGATATCAGCAAAATATTTCCAAACCAAACTGCAAAAAAATTAATTGCTTTGGAGACACTGAATATTTCAAATTTCAAAACAAAAGTCATTAATTTCCGTAGTTGCACATAAGCTATATGTCAATACCCAATATGTCAGCGATATAGGCCCGCGGTTAGAAAGTTTGCTAAGCATTATAGGCTCGAAGCAGCATTGAGTCACTAATTTTTCTTTATTTCCTTCCATATCAGAAAAGCTTCTTGCTATCAAACAAGCAGTTCCGGGTTCAAATCCGCTCTCAGACACTTTTATTTTAATTTTTTATCAATTATCTCTTTCCGAAACAATTTCAATTGATTCAATGGAACTATCGATGATTTTGATTCAGATTATACGCATTCAACGTTATAATTCAGTTTTGCGAGTTCGAATAAATTCCGAAAAATTTTCAATTTCAATTTTTCTCAGAAATTACGCTACTCGAACATTTTCGGATATATTTCTTGGAGTTTATAAGTGAGAATCATTAGGATGCAAATACTTCCTCAGGGTATCTGACTTTCCATATGGAGTTAACTCGGGCAGCTTTGTATTTTTCCATTCAGAAAAGCAATAACCAATGAACTGGCTGTTGGATAGATCCTGACATACTATTTCATTTTGATGTCCGACGCAATAAAGTATCAAAGGGCAATAACACTTCCTGCCATTTTCACTCCCTACCTCGTAAACCCAGTGAAAGGTCAAATAATATCAACGACAGAAACTGTGCTTTCAGTGTTGGCGATCAATTTTTCTTAGTATAATGGGAACTTCATTCTGGGATTGAGTTCTTCTTATCGAGGACAATTTTACTCAATGGATCACTGTCCAACATAGGATATAAGATATAAGAGAGGAGAAATATTACTACTTCGTTTCGGTCAACACTAGAAGAAAAGGAGACATATAAGACTCCCAATTTGCGCCGAAATACATGTTTCCATATTCCATCTTCTGCAAAGCGAACTGTTCATGGGTGATTTGAGACGGATGCTATGGAAAGACTCAGTTGCTTTCCTAGGGTCAGATATTTCGATGACATATTCGCCGTGATGGATACAAGGATAACCGATATTGAGAATATCTTTTCAGTACCAAACATCAGGTGTAAAGGTGAAAAAAATACGTAAGAAGTAGGAAACCAACAGCTGCCATTTTTAAATGCATTGGTCAAGAGATGGTATATAATTCGATATTGATAGGAAAGACACGAACAAGTTCAGTTACATTCCTAACGAATCGAAACATTGCTCACAACATATTCTCTTGGATAGGTTGATATCGTTTCCTTTGAGGAAACCTGAAGTGAATAGTTTCAATTCAAAAATAGTTGATAAGATAATGAGCAAATGTAAGTTCAGGGAAACACTTTGTAAATCTTCGACTTTTCGAAGAGGTGAAACTAGTTAAAAACTTATGTAATCTCATATGAACCTCAGTACACTAGAGGACTTGACAGATATTCGATAAAGTGAAACAGATGAAGTCCATACCGAACTAAGAAAGACCTTTGTAGGTTGTTCTTGCACTATTCTCGATTATGAAATATATTAAAAAACTAAGACGTCTTTAGATTTAGTATCACATTTTTCCTCCTGATGATGCTAACCTTGTTAGCGAAATGGGATTTGAGTGCAAATAATGTCAGTTTGGTGTTAGGGTAATTGATCTCTACAAAAAGTTTTAGACATGTCCTAGTTCTGAGTAGGAGCGAAAATCTTTCCAAATAAGTCCTGGCGATCATTGCTCACAGACTATAAAAGCAATTTACGGTAAACCGTAACAAACTTCATGAAACCAAAATGGATATAATCCGAATTAAAACGTCTCCCGTACGGAATATACAACAACCTAGCATTTGAAATATTAAAATGTCAGCTGGGCTGTTTTGCGGTTACGACAGAATATAATGTACACTGAGAAACAACTGTGAATATTTGAATGTTGAAACCAGAGTTGAGACCCTTGAGTGAATGATTTCTTGAACAAGTTGGAGATGCCCTCTATACCGGTTGTCCTAACATTGGGCAATTGGTCGATATGTCGATGATGCTAACAGATATTGAAAAAAGTTTCGAATGAAAGTTTCATGGCATCAGGTATGAAAATGATTTTTCATTATAACATGAAAACACATGCTTATTTAACGCACCGAAAGTGGGATTTTATCGTGCGCTAGTGTCATTATCTGCCTATACTTACATTTCATATATAATAATGATAATCTTTATAAATCCCAAGAAACCGAGTTCATAACAAGGATAAAGATCAATCGTAATCAACTGAAATATTTGGTTAGTAAATAAAACAGTGTATAACACATATTAATAAGTACAGCTTATCCAATCCATCTTGGCACAAACTCAGATACTTTTCTAGTTGCACACTGTTAGTGTAGACCATGAAGAAAGAAAGAACACCTTCTAGGAATGAAATTCAACGCAGTGAACACATATAATAGGTATTTTTTCATCTTAGTATTCTTCACAGAGATTGCTGGGCACATACGTTATTACTTCTGTGCCAAGATGGATTGGACAAGCTGTACATTATGTGAGAATAAAAACGAAACTTGTATAACCAAGGAGCTCTCGGATCCGACGTCTCATTCACAACCGCGGAAGACAATATCAAAGCCTATGCGGCAATGGTCAAAGCGATTCTTTTCGTCGCGTTTGGGCATCATGTTTAAAAGGACCACCCCAACCACCATCGCAGCACCGCTCTGCACTTCGTTTACCGCAGCCGGAGAGGAAACACCCGGACCAATGACTTGTATATCACCGCAACAAATAAAAAAAAAATGCTATTATGTATGGAGGTAAGAATTGTTGGAGTTCGCCGAATCATCAAGATAACTTTGGTTTCCCTAGATTTATATTGTATTGAATGTTGTTGATAAAATAACTGATAGTTGAAATATTAAGTTCTGTCAGATATATTTTTCAAAAATAAAAAAGTTGGAGTTCTGTTCAGTCTGCCTTATTCCAGTGAATATATATTCTAACAAGAATTTCAACTAGAGACCAAAAAATTCCTCAATTCAGATTTACATTTTGTTGTTTTAGGAATCATTTTCATCTATCTGGAATATTATTGTATATTTTAACACCAAAATAATATATTGATCTCTCTCCAAGTTTCGAACGATAAGATTCAACAACTAATTGATTTTCTCGTATTACCGTGAGTTGTATCAAGTTCAAAGTTGTATGTTTGATTTTTTTCAACTGAATATATGAAACAACAAATCTTTGATTGGAAAGCAGATTGAATAATCAAAAGACCATGCGGTTTATATAAATTTGAGGTCGGTTCAAGATATGGTAATTTGAATATACACTTTATTTTATTTTGTGGTCTTTCCAGAGGATTCAATATCGCTTTATTGGCTGTTCCCCAAATTGAAATCAAATACTGAAGATTTGAATATATCAAATATAAATGAATACACCTTAGATATTTCGTAGGAATGGACTGTCTGACTCTAAATAATATTCCTAAAAGTGGTCGAACTCGTTTTTTCAATATTTCTATATTGGTATTCCAAGAGACTTTCGTCATCTCTCTGTTTGTAGCTCTGTTTTTGATTATCAACATTACTGGGAACTTTTCATAATTTTAACTCAATTTGTGACAATTTAACCAGGAACACAACAATTTCAAGTCATCATTTATTTCTTTTGTGTTACTAGAAGAATAAAGTAGTGTTGTATCATCTGCGTATAACTCAATATTTCCATTCAATAATAATGTAACGAAATGTGCTGGCGCCGGCCCTGCCGGCTATGAATGCGAATTGGTTCGACCGTTCCAGGAAAGATCATACCGGCGTGATCGCGGCTCGCCTAGATTATTCGATTGTCTAGATTCGTCTAGATGGTTCTCCACTGTATGGGTCGTATATATAAGCGGAAGCCGTTCACGCGGAAGAGAGAATTGTTAGTTCAGAGAGTTTTAGTAGCGAGCGAGCATTGGAAAGTTATCAGAGCGATTTTAGTGATTGTGTTGTATCGTATTGTGATAGAGAGTTATAATAAAAGTAGTTGTGTTGTTTGGTGTTTTAATCGACGAACCCTAGGAAATATCGTAACAGTGGTGTCGGAAGTGGAATTTTTGCTGGTGAATAAAAACAATTTATGGTTAATACGAGAAGTACATCTTACGATACGATGGAGGATATGTTGAAATTTATGCAAAACCAATTTGCGGATTGGGAAAGACGACGACAGGAAGATGAAAAGCGTCGGCTGGAGGAGAAAGAATTGGCAGAAAAGCGACGGCAGGAGGAAAAACAAGAACGAGAAGAATCGCTCAGGAAAATTCTCGAAAATGAAAAGAAAGAACGACAATTAGAACGAGAAAATGAAAAGAAAGAACGGGAAAATGAAAAGAAAGAACGGCAAGAAACACTCCAGAGAATTCTCGATGAACAGAGAAAAGAGCGAGAAGATGAAAAGAAAGAACGAGAAGACGGAATCCAGAAAATTCTCGAAGAACAGAGGAAAGAACGAGAACGTGAAAAAATAGAACGAGAAGAAGCAATCCAGAAAATTCTAGAAGAACAGAAGAAGGTGAGAGAAGAACAAAAGAATGAATTAGTCCTAATAGAAAAACAATGGAAAGCAGACTTCCAGAACGTTCGAGAACATCAAGACAAGTTATTCGAGCATGTTTTACATAAAACAAAAGTAGAAATGGAAGAACTGAAAGGAGAACTAAGAGTAGATCTGGAGGAACTTAAAGTAGACCTAAAGGAAGAACTAAAGGGAGACGTCAAGAAAATAGACGATGACGTCAATAAGAAAGTGGATATAGTGCGAGAGGAGATGAGAGGTCTAGAAAAACAGATAGCAATTCTCAAGAACCGAGATCGCCGAGACAGTGTTGCCACGTCAGGAATTTCCGTGAAACCACCGACTTTCGATGGTCAGTCGTCTTGGTCCATGTACCGTCGACAATTTGAGGCTGCGGCAGAAACTAATGGATGGGGCGACGAAGAAAAAGCTACGGCACTGATCGTAGCTTTGAGAGGGCCAGCTTTGGGTATATTACAAACGATACCCATAGAACAGCAGAAGCAATACCAGGACCTGATTTCTGCACTGGAGTTGAGGTATGGCGATCAACATCGAGAACAGCTGTACCGGGCCCAAATGAAGACTCGCACACAAAAATCAGGTGAGAGTCTGCAAGAATTTGAGGCAGATGTTCGACGCTTAATCCAGCTGGCGTACCCAGATGCACCCGGAGATTTCAAGGAGCAGTTGGCTGTGCAGATATTTATTGACGGACTTAGAGACCCAGAAATCCAAAGAACTCTGCGACTTACAAGTTTCAAAAGGAGTAGCGATGCCTTGGTACGTTCGCTAGAAGTGGAGGCGGCCTTCAACACCTCGAGGCCGAAAGTGCGAGCGGTAACAATTGACGATCCTGAACAAAGATCTGGCGCTACGAGTGGTTCATTTGAGAAATTTCTGGAGGAGATCAAATCGTTGATAACTGAAATGAGCACCCAGAAGAAGAGAACGTGCTACCGATGTGGAAAACCAGGACATCTTATCAAAGACTGTAGGGTGAGAATGCCACCAAGATCTAGCTCACCTGCAAGGGTGCCATCCCGTACGCAATCACCTGTGAGGACAAGGTCATCCAGCGAGTCCTCAAATTGGCGGCAGGAAAACGAGAATTAGCCAGCATATCGGGGCGCATGCTGGCTAGTAATAACAGAGCCCCCAGGGTCATCAATGTTAACAGGCTGAAAAGAACATCTGAGAGCCTTACCATTCCAGGAAAATTGAATAAAATCGACGTTATATGCACCATAGACACCGGTGCTGCAGTTTCCTTGGTACGCAGCGACATTCTTCGACCTGGAAGCGTGAAGCCAATTTCTTCCAACGTCGTGCTTCGGACAGTCACTGGTGAAAACGCACCTATTCGAGGAGAGGCTGAAATTACATTGGTTCTTGGGCGACTCACCATCACAGATACAGTTTACGTCGCAGATATAGAAGATGAATTCATACTCGGAATGGACTTGATCAGTGACTATGGATTCTCATTCGACAATGAGGAGAAGATTATGAGGTTCGGAGGAGAAGAATTTGTCCTTACAACTCCAGCAGAAAGGACAATGCCTGTGAGACTGCGTTTAATGAAAACTGCGAGAATTCCTGGATTTTCGGAGAAAGTAGTTTGTGCTGCAGTTGAAGAAGACCCTGGGTGCTGCGTTGGAGTAGTCCAGCCATGTGATGAATTCCCCAGCAATTTGGTGCTTGCACGAGCCTTAGTTAAAACGAACAAAACGATTCCTGTGAGAGTTGCCAACGTGTTTCCTAGAGAAATAACTGTTAAGGCAGGCGATGTTATTGGAACATGTGAACCTGTGACTTGGGTAGCGACTTGTAATTCAAATGAACATCAAGAAATGAAGGCAGACTCTGAGAGTGTTATATCAACTCTTGAAAAATCATGTCAACACCTATCAACGGAGGAACTGAAGGCTGCCAAGAAGTTCATCAGGAGTGAAAGTGACATTTTTGATTCGACAACAACAGGAAGAACTAATTTGGTCAAACACAGAATCGATACTGGCCAAGCTCATCCGATTCGGCAACCACCAAGAAGAATTCCATTCGCCAAGCAACAGGAGGTGGAAGAGCTTGTCGACAAGATGATGAAGGACGGTGTGATTGAAGAGTCATCGAGCCCTTGGTCTGCACCTGTTGTGTTGGTTTCCAAGAAGGATGGATCTACGAGATTCTGTGTCGATTACAGGAAATTAAATGATGTCACCAAGAAGGACAGCTACCCTTTACCAAGAATAGATGACACATTAACAACTTTGGCAGGTTCCCGTTGGTTCTCAACATTAGATCTGAAGAGCGGATACTGGCAAGTAGGCATACATGAAGACGACAAGGAGAAGACTGCATTCTCGACTGGAAGTGGACTTTACCAGTTCACTGTTATGCCGTTTGGATTGTGCAATGCTCCAGCAACATTTGAGAGACTAATGGAGCTGGTCCTTCGTGGGCTCACTTGGAAAACTTGTCTTGTATACCTCGACGACGTTCTGGTCATGGGAAAGACATTCGAAGAACATCTGCACAACCTGCAAGAAGTCTTTCAACGATTCAGGGACGCCAACCTCAAACTGAATCTTCAGAAATGTTCATTGTTCCAGAAAGAAGTGAATTTTCTAGGTCACACAGTTTCATCAGACGGTATCCGAACAGACCAAAAGAAGATACAGGCGATAAGAGACTGGCCGAGGCCAAGAGACAAACATGAAGTGAGGAGTTTCCTAGGTCTCTGCACCTACTACCGTCGTTTCGTAGAAGGATTTGCTGATATTGCGGCACCCCTACATAAGTTGACAGAAGATCGAGTCAAATTCGTCTGGTCCAACAAAAGTGAACGGGCATTTGGGAAACTGAAAGTTGCTCTATGTTCCAGCCCCATTTTAAGTTTCCCACGTCAACGAGGCCTGTTTGTTTTGGACACAGATGCCAGTAATAATGGTATTGGAGCCGTACTATCACAACAGCAAGATGGTCAGGAAAAAGTAATCGAGTTCTACAGCAAGGTACTCACCAAGCCAGAAAGAAATTATTGCGTAACGAGAAAAGAGCTACTGGCAATAATCAAGGCTGTAGACCACTTCCACAAATATCTGTACGGAAGAGAGTTCCTAATCAGAACAGATCATGCAGCTCTGAAGTGGTTACTCGAAATGAAGACTCCTGAAGGACAAGTAGCAAGGTGGATTGAGAAGTTGAACCAGTATCACTTCAGGATAAAACATCGCCCAGGACGATTGCATAACAACGCAGATGCCTTGTCAAGAAGACCTTGTTCGGATACTTGTAAACACTGTGAGCGAATTGAACGTCGAGAAGGAATCAACCAAGTGAGATTGATAGTAGACGACAATTGGACGATAGCAAAAATGCGAGAAGACCAGGAGAATGATCCAAACGTTGCAGAATTTTTGAAATGGAAAGAAAATGGAGCGGAAAGACCCACCTGGAAGGACATCTCGGATCGATCACCAACGTTCAAAGCATTGTGGGCCCAATGGGATTCCTTGATTGTGGAGAATGGCCTTCTGAAGAGGGCTTGGGAGTCAGTCGATGGCAAGAAAGTGAGTTCCCAACTGGTTGTGCCTATGTCGAGAATAGAGGATGTTTTGTTGGAGATTCATGGTGGTAAATCAGGTGGACATCTAGGAGTTAACAAGACCTTGGATAAAATACGGCAAAGGTTCTACTGGGTCCAATGTCGAGAAGATGTCGAGAGATGGTGCCGAAGATGCCCAAAATGCGAAGCAAGCAAAGGTCCTAGTATAAGATCAAGGGGCGAGATGAAACAATACAATGTTGGTGCTCCCTTCGAACGAATCGCCATCGATGTAGCTGGACCGTTCCCGATGACGAATGATGGCAACAAATACATCCTCGTTGCCATGGATTATTTCAGTAAATGGGTTGAAGCTTACGCCTTGCCTAATCAAGAAGCATCCACCGTTGCAAGAACCCTGGTGGATTCAAAGAAGGAGATCGAGTGTGGCTGTACAACCCTCGTCGTAGAAAAGGAATTTCTCCCAAACTAACACCATGCTGGGAAGGACCCTATTCGATAGTCAAGAGAATAAATGACGTGGTGTACAGGATTCAACGTAGCCCCAGAGCAAAAATGAAGGTCGTTCACCTAGAAAGGCTTAAACGTTACAATGGCGATAATGACGTATTGTTTGATCGGGACGATCAAAATTGAGAGGGGGATAATGTAACGAAATGTGCTGGCGCCGGCCCTGCCGGCTATGAATGCGAATTGGTTCGACCGTTCCAGGAAAGATCATACCGGCGTGATCGCGGCTCGCCTAGATTATTCGATTGTCTAGATTCGTCTAGATGGTTCTCCACTGTATGGGTCGTATATATAAGCGGAAGCCGTTCACGCGGAAGAGAGAATTGTTAGTTCAGAGAGTTTTAGTAGCGAGCGAGCATTGGAAAGTTATCAGAGCGATTTTAGTGATTGTGTTGTATCGTATTGTGATAGAGAGTTATAATAAAAGTAGTTGTGTTGTTTGGTGTTTTAATCGACGAACCCTAGGAAATATCGTAACAATAATTTTGCAGCAGAAATAATGTTCTCAAATCGCAAATTATTTTATTACATAAAGATTTCATTCACTTATCTTAGCTTTATTCATAATTCATGTCAAAGTTGAAGATTCAAAATAATTTAAACTTTGGTAACTGTCTCTGTAGAACTCCTGCTATTTCATAATGCAGTACTTCAGCAATCGATAGCTACATATTTCTGTCAGTGTACATTATCGAAAATTGCCAACATGCACATGCAGAGATATCCGTGACCCAGTTAATACGAAAACGAAGCAATAACTGGATCAGCGGGGGTGCGACGACTTTGGAGGGAGGGAGGGATAGGAGACGATAGACACGCAACAAACAACATGCCCGCAAGGTGAAATAAAATTGCTAATAACTATAATAGCATATTCATAACGGATACGGGATAGGAAAATGGAATCGATTACTGCAAACGATAACGTAGTCTCGATAAATCCAGACGATATGATTTGATGAAAATCATGAATAAGGAACGCGGTTTATTATTATTTCAAAATTGAGAACTGAAAATTCCTGTTTTTATACCACTTCTATACGTAACTAACGTTACTGCTATACGGACATTATCAAACGAATAATATAAACTAACCTGAAGCACAAAAACTACCCTTATATATCCTTCAACCCTATCCCAGTACTGCCGGTAATGACTAATGGTCATTAATGATTTCAACCCAGAATTATGTTTATGTGTGACAAGGGGGCACTGATTTGAAAACCGTTGAATAGACTGAATCCAAGTGATTATTCAGTAGGTTACATCCACAATGCTCAAGGATTCTATACCTTTGCTCACATAGTGCAAAATTTTCGAATTCAGATTGAATTCCAAGAGATGGTTTGTGAATGTCGGATCATTTTACCTAATTGAATGACCTCTCATGTTCGTTTCGAATAATATCTGCCACACTGTCCCACATGAACGCTATTGCACTCCGGACACTTAGGCTTATGAACTTTAGATTTCTCCATCCCGTCTATTTCATCTTTGGCATTGGAGAGAAAATTAGAAAAACTTGCTTGTAATCGGAATGCCACCTCCACATTGTTTTTCCTGAAAAATCCCGGAATTGTCTCTGTTCTTTCACCAAAATATTTTAAGTGTACAAATTTTCTAACTTCAGGTTGTTCGATTTGGGGGCATATATTAGTCTGGAAGTAAATTTGAGACTCTATTTTCTGACTAGGTAACTTATGGATTGTGCCTGCATTGAAACTATTATTTTGTCGTATCTGTAGTTTTTTATTTCTTTATCTAGGTTATTAGTATACTAGTTATTTTCTTGTAGCATTGACTTGCAGATTTCTCATTCATGACTGTTGTGATGGAAAGTATGAAAACATAGGAAGTACCTATCAAATTTCATTTTTCAATTATTTTAATTCGTGAGTGGACATCAGCTTTGTGACGGTAAGCCGTGTATATTTTCATATTTTTGAACAGATACAGGTCATACCGAATATGGTAGCTACACCTCACATTGAAAGAAAACAGTTATATATTTTGAGTAAATGTAGAAAAACAGGTTCAGTGATAAAAGGAAATCATTGTCGTCACCTACTGACTTTTTTCTAGTTGATATATTCATCACAAATGATATATTTTGGTGCTTGAAATATAGTTATTTGAACTGTAAATTCATGGATGCCTACATTTGAAAAAAAAAAGCAACAATTCAGCTTCTTTTCCATGATATGAATCAGATATATTGATCACGTGTTAGCTAATATGCAACACTGAATAGCAATTTTAGAATTATCAACTTCAGATGCCATAAGTAGATATACAGGAAAAACCCATGCTTTATGAATTGACAACTACCATTAGAATTCATAAGTCAAGTTGAATAAATATCAATGGAACTTATTTCCAAATATTCTTCAATATTCCTTTTTGTGATTCAGTCCAAAAAGCATTTGTATCAATGAACATCTTACAGGAAAATGGACAAAAAAGTCTAATGTAGGTACACTCGTACCTTTTATGAGATGGGTACGCTATCCAAATGGGATTTAAAACTCAAGAAAGCATAATTTAAATGAACCAGCTATCAGATTGGGATTCACGAGATATCTCTATGAACGAATCTGTAAGAGTAGATGCTAATTACCTGTACCCTTGGATTTTTCAGAGTCGTCAAGTACGAAACCTGAAAGACGAAATCTCAGTGTTTGATGGAATTGTCGAGGTGCCAGAATGATTCACAGCATCGGAGTTTGAAGGTGTGATCATCTCGAATAATTATTTATAGAACAGAAGGGTTCATGCAAATTAATTAATTTCCCGATTTCCATCAATACGGAAATCTTTGAATTTGGCTGGAATATTCTTTGAAAAATGTGCTCTTTTGATAATAAGTTGTAATTTGGTTCGTCATGAGGCGAACAACTTTTTTGAACCACACCTTCCCAGATAATTCATTATATTCCTTCCTCAGGAAGCTACGATTTTTTTGAGATTTCTATCTCCTGAAATGGAAGAAAGAGCTCTAAATTCTTATTTTTCTTTTTGCTGCAAATTGTTATTTTTGCCCTGATAAATACCTGCAATATTATAAAAAAGCAAAATTGACTGACTATTTTTTCATTTGGAGATTGAATCAAAGAAATATTTTAAGAAATTCGGATTTTTCAAGCCTTATAGGAAATTACTTGTTGGTGAGTAGTATCAAAATGTGACACTGGCATAACGTATTTATTGATTGTTATAGAGAGAGTGTGGATTTTGACACCACTTACAACAAAATATTTCCAGTTCAACTTCCGTTGTCGAACGAGGCATCCAATATTGATCTGTACTGAATGAACAAGTAGTAACTCTTTTATTTCTGTTCAACAAAATGCAAGTAGCATGAGTTCACTTTTTGTTCTATTCCGTTTCGTAATACGTAATTTAATCTCCAAAGAACATATCAACATATTTACTTAGGAAGCTTGTATAGCTATTACTTCTAGCTGTATCAATTCTTGTGATGGTTACAAATCCTTCAGTTGACCAGAAAAAATTAATCTGCTTGTTTCAATATCCAATTGGTACCGCTTCAATGTTTTATTCCAAGTTATAGGTAATTAGCCATTAGAAACACAAATATACTGAGACTTGTGGCCAAACAAGGCACTATCAATGGGGCGTTGCGTTCGAGTACTCGGTTTCTAGAATCCAGCCAAATTCAGGAAAACCCATTTTTATTTATAGTTGTATTTTTCCTGAACTGAAATGTGAATGATCACTTCTCAATGAATAACAAAATGATATTTTCGGAAGCTTGATCTCGATGTGACAGATGATTGAATTAATTACAGATTATAAATAAACACAGGGTGTTCCAATAATAACTAGCCACCTCAGACACGTTTTTAACAAAACACGCATAAAACACACACACAAATTAGTTGATTGTCTCAATATCCGCCCAGGGTGTCAACCAACACTTCTATAAAAATTTCGAATGCAAATGTCTTAATAGCCAAAATATACGCCGCTTAGAACCTAAGGAATTATATTGCACAAGATCAATGATAGGTATGGCATGGTATCTACTTATTTGTATGGTCATCACTTTATTGGGAGAATTGTGATATTTTTCTTTCAGTGTCACAATGAGTTTTCATCGGAATTTTGAACAGGATAATTAGTCCAAGCAATAGAGATATGTCCTTGACAAAAATACTACCTGTAAGCCGCCTATGTCTATCGACCAGTCTCAGTTCCTTCCAACTTTTCGAAAATATTCGAGTATGCCTTCCTTAATAGGCTATAAGCATACTGAAAAAGGTTTGAAATTTTCTCTTATAACCAGCACGGATTCCTGAATGAAAAATCAACGTTAACAGCAGTTGACTCATACTATGAAAATCTGGTGAACTTAATAGATGCGGGTGAGTACCCTGTTGGGATTATTTTGATCTCAGCAGGGCATTCGACTGTGTAGATCATGGTATTCTACTAGATAAACTCCAGAGATATGGAATAAGGGGCATTCCCCATCATTGGCTGAACAGCTTCCTCGATTGAAGAAGTCAGTACGTTTCTATCGACAATGCTACGTCTTCAAAACGAGCAGTCACAATTGGTGTCCCTCAAGGCTCGGTTTTGGGACCTATTCTTTTCATATTGTACCTGAATGATTTGGATCAGTTACCAGTTCAGTCTTCTTTTACTATGTCCGCAGATGATACGTCACTGATCATTTCAGATAAATCAGATAAGCTTCTGTCAGATAAATGCAATGAAACTTTCTCGAATGTAAAGGAGTGGTTCAGTGCAAACCTGCTTCACCTGAACATGGAAAAGACGAAATCTGTTAGATTCCATAATCGCCAGAAAAACTGTTCCTATGTGATAATATAAACAGATACTTGCGTTAATGTAAAAATTGTTCAACAAGTCAGGTTTTTAGGCCTTGAAGTGGATGAGTGTCTCACATGGAATAATAATAATCACTGTCGAACACTACAATCCAAATTAAATTCCTACTCATATCAGTTCAGAAATCTCGAACTCGTTCTCAATGAGAATGAACTCCTGAAATTATATTACGCTCAAATAGACTCCAGACTGAGATATGGGGTGCGCTTCTGGGGCCTATCCATCTCATCATTAGATGTTTTCATTGCGCAAAAACGCACCATCCGTACTATATAGTTGGAGTTTCGAAGCGCTCATCCTGTAGAGATCACTTAATAAATCTAAAAATCCTTAGGCATCACTTTTAATTTTTGAATTCTGCATATACGTAAAACAAAATCAAAGTAACTTCACACCGAAAAACTCCGGATGGGAATATAAAACACGTCCAAAAGGTCACTTTTATATTCCTTTCAGTTGTACAAAAATACATTACAATTGTACTAGAGCAATGGCTCCCCGGATTTACAACTCATTACCCGACGAAATGAAAAAGTGTGAAACACTCTATTGTTTAAAAAAAATTAAGGACTTTTTAGTAACAAAATGTTTTTATTCTATTGAGGAATATTTACAAACTTAACTTATCTGCCCACTACTTTCTTTGTTTTTAGATGTAACTGTTTAGTCTTAAGTTATTTGTGTGTTTGATTTTATTCTGTTTTACTCACCTGTATTGACGAATCCAATACAATTTTCAATCGTCAAATGGAAAATAAAAATATTATTATTATTATTATTGTGTCATCCCGTGTAGGACAGTCCATAGTTTATTCCGACCATGTTCTCTACTCGAAAATGCCTTTTTTTTATTTGTTATAAATAATGAACAAAAAAAAATTGAGTTTTTTTTTAATTCTTTATTGTAAAATGGAAATTATTGAAGCAGTGTTAACGGTGCAAAAGGATGAACTGCAGATAACTGAAAGCCGAAAAGAATGACGGGATTATTAGAACCGGAGAAAGCGGGAAAACCGGAAAATTGTGTTTTTTTTAGTTCATAACTCTGCCATTTTTCAATATTAAGAGCTGAAACTTTGCACGATAGTATTAGTAGCACTGACGTGCACTTTATATGTGCAAAACCTAGATTCAGTCGCGTCAATAGTTTTCGCACAATCCTCAGTTGAATTTTTTTGGAAATATTTTCGCGGAGAGCTGGATGCGTTTGAGGTCGTTCGATTGGAATTTGAAAATTAGGCGTGAACAGTAACGAAACGTATATTCTGATTTTTCGATAAAACGCGTTGAAGTCAGAACATGAGGGAAAACGGCCGACCGCGCGTGAGCGGTCGAGTGGTGATCTTTAACGCTTCTTCAATAGTTTCAATTTTTCAATGAGAAAAACTAAAAAAAAACGATTTTTTGTTTATTGTTTATAACAAATTAAAAATGGCATTTTCGAGTAGAGGACATGGTGGGACTAAACTGTGGACTGCCCTGCACAGGATGGCATCAGGTAGTATTTTTGTCCAAGAAACAATCATTTGTGTCTCTATTGCTTGTCGTAATTAGCATTATTATTATAAGCTCAAAGGCATCAAATTTCGTCTCAATATCAATCGATGTGTTCGAAGTTCATTTCACTTGCCTTCATTTGTGAAAAGTACTCTTCACACATGAAATGATATATAAGGAGTTGAATTTAAAAAATTGGAGATACCTATATCACATACCTAGACAGAAAGTGAATCATTTTTCTCTAGAGAAAAATATAGCTTCCCGAGGCTCAAGGCCGTGGTGAGCTTTTTCTAGGAAAAACATTTTTATCTTCCGAGGTTTGTATACAATTGCCTTAGAAATTGTTCGAAATAATTCCATTAAATGAACGAGAAATGAATATTTACAAGATTATCAAGTATTTTTTGGTTTTCAAGTAGGCATTGCACATAAACAAATTTCATGTAATTCCACAAATGTCAATAATGTAATTCAAGGAGGACACATTTGGTTTACTTATAGTTCAGGAGATGAAGCATTTTGGTTCGCAATTTTTTCGTCCACCATGGATTTACCTGAAATTTTCACAGAAGGTAGGAAATAGCTCAAGGATCATTTTCTATATCATGACGCTGTACGCTAGAGCCTTGGGGGTGATTGCCACCCCATCACGGGGGTGAAAATTTTTTATTACATTTCAACTGAAGTAATCGACGGAAAAAGTAATCGACGGAAAAAGTAATTCTAAGAAAAAATGTTCCATACGTTTTTTTCGTAAAAGAAATAATTTTTGAGTTATTCGAAGTTGAAAGTAACAGATTTTTGACGCAAAAATCGACTTTTTTCAATGTTTTTTTGCAAATAACTCTAAAACTATGCATTTTATCAGAAAAAAATGTAGAGAGGCAAATTGTAGCTTCTGAAAAAACAAAAACAATGGCTCTTTTATAATTTTCCTACGACACATACGAACTGATGCAGCAAATTAATGCTTAGGTTTTTTCGTCAAACATATAAATTGAAAGTTTAAAGCGAAATAACGAGAAAAATTTGCATTTTTCGAAGAAAGCTCATAGAAACTTTCTTAACGTATTCAAATAGAGCTTTCAAACAAATGAAGAAATGTCTTCCTAGCATGAAAATTGACCGACTTACGATCAAAATAAGATCGGTACCCGCTTTTTTCTACGAAAATAATCTGTGAAAACAACCTCCAAAGTACCCCCTAACTAAAATTCATCGCCACCCTTCTGTGATTCTCTTTATATATGTACTAATAATACACCCACGAAGTTTAACCAATTTAAAATGCCTAATTTTAGAAAAATTGGAGTTCAAAGAAAAAACGATTTTTTTCAATTTCGTGTTTTTAACCCTTTTCTTATATCTCTCAAAATACTAAAGATACGAAAAAATTGATAGAGTGCTAAATTGTAGCTTTTTTAATGACAAAAATTTCCCTGTGTGTAGATTTTTTGTTAAGTGAATATTCGGCGAGATAAAGCCGTTTAACACCTACATTTACGATCGAACATCACCTTAGTCAAGCGCTTTAAACTCTCCCCATTCAAAAATTAAGGGATCTAGAGTAATTTCATTTACATTGTTTCATAGCTCTTGAAAAGCTCTACAAAATCGTTCCTGAAAAATTTTTCTTTCATCTAAAATGAAGGAGCTATGCTTAAAAAACCAATCAATTTTTTTTTGAAAAATTGAATTACCTGCTTCGGAGCGTAGTAATCTACATAACCGGTATATTCGGCCGTTATACGTTATATGTTCAACTTTTTCCATTCATATTGGAAGGCAGAGAAGAAGAAAAATCTGCTCGCATGTGTAATTGTATATTTCGTTGATTTCTCACCCGTGTATTCCAGAGTTCGAAGACATATTATAAAAATTTCAATGTTTTCAAGGGTACTTTATAACAAGGGTAGGTTGGAAGATTATGAAATTGTAACCTAAAGCATGAAACAATCATTATTTAACTATTTTTACCCATATTTAGGTTTTTAATGTCATTTTATAATTTTTGACAATTAGGGGTAGTTTTCACCCTTAAAAAACAAAAAGCGTACAACGGCACAATATAGAAAATGAACTAGAAGGGTGTAATGAGCCTAATCCCAAATTTTTGTACAAATCGGTGCTGAACGAAAAAATTGCGAGGTTTTACCATTTCTTTAGCTTCATTTTCTGAACTATTACTGAAATATTAACGACATTTTCAACGATAAAAATGTACTGACCTTGAGTGGCGAGAGCGCTGAATCCTGTACGATCATGTACATGAAAAAATGGCTAATAGAACGATGACGTTCCATTTTTGAAATCTAGAGTGCTAGTTATTGGAGAGGCTTGTGGTTTGTAAGGGGAAAAATGAGTACCTTTTTCTTTGTAACTGATGAGATAATGACATAAAGAAGTCTTCAGCATGAAAATGATACACAGACACAGATGTTTACTAAAAAACTGAACCACTACGGATACTCAACTCAACAGATTTTTCTCAATTTGAATGTATCATGAGTCAGGTTGGCTATTGTACGCTCCAAATTTATATATTTTTATAGAGAAAATGAAAGCGCTTGCAGAGAGGATCACATATCAAACGTAGTAACAAATCACAACACTCGGTCATTTGGAATAAAATATTTGAATATAGAAAACAACTGTATAGTTTTTCACCTTTGATAGATTTGAAACCAATTTGATAACAAGACATTGATATTTTTCATGTGTTTGGCCATACTGTTATTTCAGTGATCTATTACAATTTCTTCATTGAACTAATTATTAATTTGTAACTACCACGGACCTGTGCCCAAAATTGAATTTCGGTGTTTGTAGTTGAGCCATTTTTGTGTCGACATCTACCGATCGGAAGCCTAACTACAGTCAGCGAGGAATTGTCAGTACCCGTCTCGACTGTAGGAGGAACTTTATTCCTGGTAGTTCTTCGATAATTTCGTACTGAATAACATCGACTTCTTATACAATTGGGTGGGTTTTGTGTCTGTATTACACGATAAATACTAATGGAAACAATTAGGTTTATAGAGAATAATAGTAGCAAACCGATGTTTGGCGTGTGTTCATTTACTCTAGATATAAGCAAGTTTTCATTGGAGCACCCAATATAGAATTGAAATATGCGGTTCTACTCAACAAACTGTACAATTAATAAAAAACACATATACTCTTGAAAAGTATTATCAATCTGCCGTAATCGTGTGAAACAACAAAAATAAAAGAAGTTCTGTTGAAGTTCCTTACCCGAATTCGGAGTGAGAAAAGGTGTGGGAGTAACTTTGACTTGGTTCGGCAAACCAACTTCTATCCCACGGAGCATGCAGACAAAGGAACATTGTTAGTATATGGACGAAAATGAGATTAGTTGGGGTAGAATCTACTGGACTGGATGTGATTGAACTAACAAACATCAGTATTCAGTCTAACGGGATTATACTTATCCAGCATTCAGTCATTTTTATTTGGTTAACTGAATCAATGAGAAACTGAGAGTTGTAATCGATCAGAACTCGCTCAACTGAAGTTGATTCTGACGATCAATTTCAGTAACGACGTCGAATATGGACGCTGGAACAGAAGATTTTTTCACAAGATTTCCCATGAAATTACTATTTACTAGACTTTTATTCATTCCAACTAAACAAGAGCTGAATTCCTTTCAGTTTAACTTCTTCAATTCGTATCGGCACAGGAAGGAACTAAACAAAAGACATCCTAAAGCTCACAGGTTTTAGTTTTGTTTGGAATTCGAAGTAAGACTTTTTGCCCATCAACATGGGATAACAATTGTTTCATTTTTGTATGACGTATGCACGATATCGATGAAGATATAAAATCAACGTGGTGACACCAAACTACCGAAGTAAATGTGTTAGGAAGTTTACATTGAATGAATTTCAAATTTCCGGCCTATTATTCGATGGTATTATGCTGGCAATCAATTTGATGTTACCACTATTGATAAAGTGACAGATTTCTGTTTTGGTGGGTCCCTCAAATATAATCCCGCGATCAAGAACTGTAGTTTAAAACAAATAATTATATAGCAATTTTATTGAATGTTCCTTTCGAAAAAGTAGCAAAACAGGATGTTTTGTTAATTGTTTTGAAAAAAACCATATTTGCCATGATAAAGAAATATAAACAGGGATGTGGGAATCGATGAAATGATTCAAATGTGTAAAATGAAATTTTATGAAATTTTGGCATGGTAACTATTAGAGAAATATTAAATGTTTCAGCAGAAAATGAAATAGCTAGGTCACAGGTTTGACAGGGAGAAATCCCGCCTTCATCCGGTATAAACACAAAATATTTTTTCGCATCTATTGAAGCTAGAGAAAAACATTTTTCATTTTATGAATTGATAATAAAATGGTGAGTATTTTTGGTAGAACTCAAGATGTCTTGTAAACTTTCTTACTATGTTCCTAGGTTTTGACAATGTTCGTTTGTTCGAATGTGGTCGACAATGTTCCTTGCTGAGTGTTATTGTTTTGGACTCCCGTTGTCTATATGATCAGCTCTATTGAAACCATTTGCAAAAACTTATAGGATGGAAAAATTTTGATTGGAACAATTAATGACGAGTAATGGAAATGAATTATTAGACAATAGAATATATTACTCTAGATAAGAATTAAACACACAATCAAAACAGAAAGATTGAAATGGATTTTGTTCAAAGAATAAAAATTGTACAATTGATCAAGAAATTTATATTGAGACAAAAACTTGAAAATATACCATTTTTAAAGAGTATAATCAAACAAAATTCAAATGAAGAAATATGAATCAATATGAACAAATGTTAAAATAAAGTTTCAAGTTGAGTGTACACACGACGTTTCAGTCGCTGGTATTCGCAATCGGTTTTGGATGATGACAGCCATTACATTTCTAAATTTAAATTTCGTTTGATTTTACGATTTCATATTCAATAATTCAATCTTTTGTCACAATATTAATTCTTGATCAATTAGGCTTTCGAATTCTATCCTCTTTTCCAAACTACATTCCAATCTTTTTGAATTTGAGTGCCTTATTTGCTGTGATTTTTTTGGCCCATCTATTTGACTTTTTCATTGCTTCAATTGCCATTCATTTCCAAAGTTTGACAGTCATATATTCGATTGTTTCACCGTTTAATTACATTCCATTGGTCGGGATTTATTGTTTCAAGAACAATATTTTCTTTTCACAGAAGGTGCTTTTCAGTTATTCCTTAGAAAATTTCAATTTGTCTTCACCATTATCTTTTTTTCCTTTGGCTCTTATAACGCTCCCCGCATTGGAAAGAACTCTGCTCCCTTGAATGTTTTTCATTCATTCCATTGCCGAATTAATATAACAATATGCAGGACACATTTTTGATATAATTTGGACAGATGAGAATTGTGAGGAACTTGTTTTCAAAAAATGAGGGTCGCTCTCACCTGTACTCACTATTCCTACATTTTGTGCTAAATTTAGAGTTGATTATACTCCCATCGAAACAAAAAACAACTGGAATGCTTACGTTTGAGCATCAACAGCAATAGGGAATAGACATAAAATTTAAATTTGTCTCAAATATTATTTTCTCGAGTCTTTATTAACGTCATATTATAATTAAGAGGTAGTTTTTTCATTTAGTTATTTATGACACCCATTAAATAAAATATGAAAATGAAAGAATTAGGGAGGAAAATTTAAACTTACAAAATGCGTCACCATTGGTCTAAAGAACATGTGACATCAGACGACAACAACTGTAAATTTATCAGCATCAATATTCAGAGATGTTATTGTTACGTCCTAGCGCCGGCCCTGACGAAATCGTAAACGCAAGGCGAGGGATCGCGTCGTAGCGAACGTCATTTTCCTGGAATCCGTAAGCCGCCTAGAGAATTCGAGAAACGTCATCGCGGCTTCTCGGGAACATTCTTCACAGGCGTACGCAGGGGTATAAATACGGGAGAGAGTTCGCAACGCAGACAGAGTTAGTTAGTCAAAGAGTTGGCTATTCGGAGAATTTGTATTCAGAGCTAAGTGACGAGAGTTGTTGAGATCTACGTGGAGCAGAGCTTTGTGCTAAAGGAGAATTGTTAGTTCAGAGAGTTTTAGTAGCGAGCGAGCATTGGAAAGTTATCAGAGCGATTTTAGTGATTGTGTTGTATCGTATTGTGATAGAGAGTTATAATAAAAGTAGTTTAGTGTTGTTTGGTGTTTTAATTGACGAACCCCAAGGAGAAATCGTAACAGTGGTGTCAGAATTGAGATTTTCCAAGGGATAAATCGTAACAGTGGTGTCGGAAGTGGAATTTTTGCTGGTAGATAAGAACAATTTATGGTGAATACGAGAAGTACATCTCACGATACGATGGAGGACATGTTGAAATTAATTCAAAACCAATTTGCGGATTATGAAAGACGACGGCAGGAGGAAAAACAAGAAGAGGAAAAGCGACGACAGGAAGAAAAGAAAGAACGAGAAGAAGGACTCCAGAAAATTCTCGAAGACCAGAGAAAAGAGCGAGAAGCTGAAAAGAAAGAACGACAATTAGAACGAGAAAATGAAAAGAAAGATCGAGAAGAAGCACTCCAGAAAATTCTCGATAATGAAAAGAAAGAACGGGAAGAAGCACTCCAGAAAGTTCTCGAAGAACAGAGAAAAGAACGAGAAGACCTCCAGAAAATTCTAGAACAACAAAAAAATGAAATAGAGATGATAGAAAAACAACGAGAAGCAGACTTCCAGAAAGTTCTAGAAAATCAGGACAAGTTCTTCAAGCATGTTTCACATGAAACCAAAGTACAAATGGAAGAACTAAAAGGAGAACTGAAGGAAGATGTCAATAAGAAAGTAATATCAGTGCGAGAGGAGATGAAAGGACTAGAAAAAAGAGTCGAAAAGCAGATAGCATTTCTCAGGAACCAAGATCGCCAAGACAGGGTTGCCACATCAGGAATTTCCGTAAAACCGCCGACTTTTGATGGACAGTCGTCTTGGTCCATGTATCGTCGACAATTTGAGGCTGCGGCAGAAACTAATGGATGGGGCGACGAGGAAAAAGCTACGGCACTGATCGTAGCTTTGAGAGGGCCAGCTTTGGGTATATTACAAACGATACCCATAGAAGAACAGCAGAAGCAATATCAGGACCTGATTTCTGCACTGGAGTTGAGGTATGGCGATCAACACCGAGAACAGCTGTACCGGGCCCAAATGAAGACTCGCACACAAAAATCAGGTGAGACGCCTAATCCAGCTGGCGTACCCAGATGCACCAAGGGATTTCAAGGAACAGTTAGCAGTGCAGATATTTATAGACGGACTGACAGACCCAGAAATCCAAAGAACATTGCGAATTACAAGATTCGAAAGGAGTAGCGATGCCTTGGTACGTTCGCTAGAAGTGGAGGCGGCCTTCAACACCTCAAGGCCGAAAGTGCGAGCGGTAACAATTGACAATCCTGAACATAGATCTGGCGCAACGAGTGGTTCATTTGAGAAATTTCTGGAGGAGATCAAATCGTTGATAAGTGGAATGAGCACCCAGAAGAAGAGAACGTGCTACCGATGTGGAAAACTGGGACACCTTATCAAAGACTGTTGGGTGAAGATGCCGCAGAAGATTTGCTATAGATGTAGGAGGCCGGGACATTTCATAAAAGACTGTAGGGAGAGAATGCCACAGAGAAAATGTTACAGATGTGGAAGATCAGGGCATTTCATGAAAGATTGCAAGGTGAGAATGCCAATAAAATCCAACTCACCTGCCAGGACGCCGACAAGTTCGCAATCATCTGCGAGGTCAAGGTCACCGAGGGTCATTTGTGTTAACAGGCTAAAAAGAACATCTGAGAGCCTCACCATTCCAGGGAAATTGAATAAAATGGATGTAATATGCACCATAGACACCGGTGCTGCAGTTTCCTTGGTACGCAGCGACATCCTTCGGCCTGGAAACGTAAAGCCTATTTCACCCAACGTCGTGATTCGGACAGTCACTGGTGAAAACGCACCTATTCGAGGAGAAGCTGAAATTACGTTGATTCTTGGCCGACTCACTCTCACAGGTACAGTCTACGTCGCAGATATAAAAGATGAAGTCATACTCGGGATGGACCTGATCAGTGACCATGGAATTTCATTCGACAATGAACAAAAGATCATAAGATTCGGAGATGAAGAATTTGTCCTTACAACTCCAACAGAAAGGACGAAACATGCCAAACTGCGATTATTGAAAACTGCGAGAACCCCTGCACTGTCGGAGGAAGTAGCTCGTGTCACAGAGAATGTCCCTAAATGCAGCATCCAGCCATCGAATTCCGGACAAGTCCAGGTGAAGACAGAAAAAGCCGTCCTTGTGAGAGCCGCCAGGTGTCGCGTTGGAGGTACAAGTGACATCTCCGAGAGGAAAACAACTGGAAGGGCTAACTTGGTCAAACAAGAAGTCAACAGTGACCAAGTGCACTTGATTTAACAACCATCAAGAAGAGTTCCATTCCCTAAGCGACAAGAGATGATAGAGCGAATTGACAGGAGGAAGGCGCGGCACGATCGGAAGGCAAATACTGGTGGATTTCAAGAAGAAGATCGAGTGTGGCTGTATAACCCCCGTCTTAGGATGAATGATGTGGTGTACAGTGTTCAACGTAAGCCTAGAACAAAAAGGAAAGTCGTACACCTAAAGAGACTGAACGAGATGTTATTTGATCGGGACGATCAAAATTGAGAGGGGGATAATGTTACGTCCTAGCGCCGGCCCTGACGAAATCGTAAACGCAAGGCGAGGGATCGCGTCGTAGCGAACGTCATTTTCCTGGAATCCGTAAGCCGCCTAGAGAATTCGAGAAACGTCATCGCGGCTTCTCGGGAACATTCTTCACAGGCGTACGCAGGGGTATAAATACGGGAGAGAGTTCGCAACGCAGACAGAGTTAGTTAGTCAAAGAGTTGGCTATTCGGAGAATTTGTATTCAGAGCTAAGTGACGAGAGTTGTTGAGATCTACGTGGAGCAGAGCTTTGTGCTAAAGGAGAATTGTTAGTTCAGAGAGTTTTAGTAGCGAGCGAGCATTGGAAAGTTATCAGAGCGATTTTAGTGATTGTGTTGTATCGTATTGTGATAGAGAGTTATAATAAAAGTAGTTTAGTGTTGTTTGGTGTTTTAATCGACGAACCCAGAGGAATATCGTAACATTATTATTGATTGATACTCCAATATCCTGTGAACTAGGTTAGGTTAGTTCAAAACCGAATTTTCCACTGCTGAATAGCTAATGCAAAACTTAGGGCGGATCTATGCAGCACAAATTTACACTAAACTTCAATTTACATTTACACTTCAACTTTAACTAAGAAGTTGAACCTCTCATTTGAAATGGTTCATTTCATACAGGAAAATTTAAACTGAATCAAAATTAGTAGTGACACTACTGCGCATATTTTGAATTTCGCGGACTGGAAATTAGTGACCTCCAAACCAAATCAAAATATTCTAAAAACCAACTTGGTTTGGTGGACGTGGAATAATAAATAAGGCGAATCGAAGATGGGATTTTGATAGATCTAACGAAAAACGAGAATATAAGAAACAAAAAGATAGGTTAGGTACCTAGTTAGGTAGTTTGTTCTAATTTGTCTGCATAAAAGCCTGAGTTTAATTTTTCCTTAGTTGAAGTTTAGTGTAAATTTGTGCTGCATAGTTCCGCTCTTATATCGGAATTATTCACACTGAGTTGTGTATAAATATATGGCACACTCATACGTGAGTGTCACTCACGTCAAAATGATCTCAACAATATAAACACGATTTTGGAGATACATTATCACTTCTCGTTATCTTACAGCATGTTTTCGTACATTCGCATCGCTTGAAATACTGAAAAACACTTTTTCCTACAAAAGTCAGTAAAAGTATAATTTTTTACGCATGCTGTCAGTGTCTTAAATGCCATTTTATGACACTGGTGTTGAAAGTGAATCATTTGTAGCACTAGTGCTAAAAGTGATTTATTTGTAGAGAAAATATAAAAACAATTCAAAATGAAGTGTTTATTCAACTAAACGCACAATTAGTAAAACTACAATTATGGTAAGAAACTCCATGGTTGCTTCAAAAAAGCCACAAGCTTGTAATATCTGCTGTTGTCATGATTATTTATGTTCATCATCGACTTCAACATAGAGTAATTCGACCAAAGCGTTGACGATTTCCATATTTTGGACTTTTCTTCAAAGTATGCAAGAAACACTTTTTCACTGGATCACACCATTTCAAGAAACGATCGAATGAAAACTCGTACTGTCGCTTTGACTTACCAGGCAATAATTCAAAAGCAGCTTTATTGGCAGCTTCTTCAATTTCCGGCGGTAGAAATTCATTTTCTGTATCACTTTCCATCGAGGAACGAAGAAACGAGAAAGAATAATTTGTGATTATTGACGTTACTGGTCAACAAAGACAAATCAGCAAATTCTGTTTTAGATTACCTTGGCAACTTGTTTCATGAATAGATTAGATGAAATTGGATTCAAAACTGATAATTTCGAGCCTATTATTTCATCAACTGAATAATGTAAAATAGGTATGCGTTAATTTGGACTTTTCATGGTGTTTGTAGAAAAAATAGTGCATGATATACCTGCTAAAAGTGATTTTATTTTGTTTGAAGGGATGGAACACTCCGCCTTCGGCGTCGTGTCCCAAACTTCTCTTCTCACATAATAAAATATCACGTTTAGCAGTTATATCATAAATAACTATATCGGGTGTATTACTGCTTTGATACCATACAATACTTGAGTAGGAAGTTGTTCTAGCTTCATTCATGATCTGTATAGCAATTGAAACTGAAACATTCACTAGTAAACAAACTTGAGAAACGTCACTTCTTATGAGGTTTCATAAATAGACAAATACGACTATAATTGCTTGCCTATCAGAATATGATCCAGAGATCCGTGAGATTCAAAAATTTCCACCACATGGAAAACTTTTTCATTATCGATTCATCAGAAAGTTTTATTCCTCATTTTCCGAACAATGTACAGGGGAGAAAAAAAAATACAATTTTGATCCAGAGTATACTACCCTGGATGTGACTCCAAATTCAAGTATTGATTTCAATTGTAAACAATTTCTTTGAATGGATTTTCTGATTATGTCAAAAATGAGATGTGATTTACACCTCATCAAAATTTCTATTTTTCGTTCTCCCCTGTACATTTGAAATGTTGCCATCTCATATGCAAGAATTCTACAAAACACCAATTTCTATGGGAAATAAAATTTTCTGACAAATTAATAATAAAAAAGTTTTCCATATGGCGGAAATTTTTGAATCTCACTATATATAGTCGGAACCACATTTTGATAGGCGTATTCGTCTATTTATGAAACCCTATAGAAAGTATGTTTCATCCGGTAAACAGATGGGCGAAGGTCGACCTATTCCGTCTCTTAGACTTGTTTGAACGGCTCCAAGTTATTCATGTTTTGAATTTCTTGAAAAATTGTTTGAATATTTTCGAGCTAAGTCATATCTTATATATCTTTTGCTACGTCATGAAGATTAATTTATGACATAACAAAAAATCAAGCATATTCCCTGTTGGGAATAAAAAGCAGTAAACTTAACGATTTTACGAAATTTCATCCACTTTTTAAGTTTTTGCAACAGGTTTCATTACAGTTGATTAAGTATATAGACAATTATTATATTAAATCAGGGAAAGTCGTATTTCGTGTAAATAAATTTATTTAAAAATCGCAGAGCGCTTTCGGCTATTAAGCCATCTTCAGTGCTATACCTGCAAGTAAGTAATAGTCAAAATTGGTTTGAAGGTTAGAAATGAATTACTTACTCGTCTAGGTATTTACAGGAAGATCTTCACAATCACAAATAATCGTGAGACATTCACGGTTAAAATCAGTGCCCTTTTGGGTTGACAATTAAAATTTTTCTTGTTAAAACATTGTAAAATGATTGAAAAAATTTTTTTTTGATTCCCAACGTGCTTCATGCTAAGCAAGAGGGGTGACAGGAAGTGAAATTTGACGTTGACTTAAGGTCTTAAATGATTCTAGAACATAAACTTTGTGACAAATGACGTATTAGTGACTACAGTACATAGTACATTAAAACTTTCCAAGGTGAGCACAGAATTGTTCAATTGAGATTATTTGAAATAGGTAAAGTACGTTCTCGGTTCTCGGTCTACCTCCCAGCAGAAACTCCACTATAAGAATGCTGAAAAGTGTACCAACCGTTCGAGTCTAATGAGAACCCAACTTATGGTCACTGACAGAGTTCCGACAGAAGAGTGACTAATATGGAATAGTCCGAGGTACGTTCTGAAGTTAACTATAGAGAAGGCCTGTGAGGTGCACTCAGAAACATTAGAGAAATGTTTGTGTCCTCAGTACGTCTTCAGGACAACGTCAAACTCAACCAGCGACAAACCGTAGGTGAACACGAAGTTTGGGTCTAATGGGGACCACATTCATTGTTCACAAGGAGTAGTCAGCTGGAGAGAACAATGAGCCCAAGAAGGAAAACTAAGGAAAGCGCAGAAAGCGTCTCATTGCATAATAATTTAAATTGTACGGATATCAAGTGCTAATTTGAAAGTAAAGATTGAACAGGGACTCAAGGTTTGATGTCTGTGATGATAATTTATTGTAGCTCGGCTCAAACCTTGAGTCCCTGTTCAATCTTTACTGTCAAATTAGCACTTGATATCCGTACAATTTAAATTATGAGACGCTTTCTGCGCTTTCCTTAGTTTTAATTCTTGGGCTCATTGTTCTCTCCAGCTGACTACTCCTTGTGAACAATGAATGTGGTCCCCATTAGAAAAAAATTTTTTTAATCATTTTACAATGTTTTAACAAGAAAAATTTTAATTGTCAACCCAAAAGGGCAGTGATTTTAACCGTGATGTTTATTCAATGTAATGTCTCACGATTATTTGTGATTGTGAAGATCTTCCTCTAAATACCTAGACGAGTAAGTAATTCATTTCTAACCTTCAAACCAATTTTGACTATTACTTACTTGCAGGTATAGCACTGAAGATGGCTTAAAAGCCGAAAGCGCTCTGCGATTTTTAAATAAATTCATTTACACGAAATACGACTTTCCCTGATTTATCAGTCACGTGTATGCAGCACCAACAAATCTCAAATTATTATATTGACTATAAAAATCGATTTTCCTTCGTTGTCCTCCTCAATAATTACACACTGTAGTGTCGTGATTCACACCCGTCGATCGGTACTTTTATCGCAAGAAACCTCAAAAAACTGTTGTTTACCTCTTAATCAGCCTGGCCCTGATATCTCACTTCGTTTTTCGTACCCGTCGGAATCGGTAGTGAATGTTATTTATTCTTTCCATCCAAAATGCCCAAGAGACAAGGAAGCCGACAGGAGAAAATTTCAAAAAAAGGAAGATATGATGAAATAATAAAAGAGCTTAACAGACTGAGGCAAAAACTAACGGAATCTGATTCGAGTGATTCTGAGATCCGTAAGTAAAGTCTTTTGCTGAATTTATTTTAATTAGTCATAGAACATGTGTTTTCGAGTGTTTCCTACAAATTACCAGGACAGAGTAGGAAAGTAGTGCTGAACAATTTCAGCATGATGGGCGAATTATCTCGTATATGAGTTGAGAAGTAATGTTGAACAGTTTCAGCATGAAAATTGACATAGACACACATAACCTGTGTTATGTAAAAAATGTTGGGCAGTCTCAACATGATACCAATAATCGAAAAAAGTGTAGCCAGTGTTACACACGAGTTTTTGGAAAAGGCAATGTTGAACAGCTTCAACTTCGAAGTTCATATCTTTTTCAGAGGACGAAGATGGAGAAAATGAGCAGGGGGAGGAAATCGAGAGGGAAGAGGAAGACGAGACAGCATCTGGGGTAATTGAAGTTGTAGAGCAACAAAATGACACCCAAGAGTATATTGCCTTATTGGGCGTAGACCCATCCGCGCAAGTGAACAAACCTGAGGACATTCACGAAAGTGTTGCTGTGAGATGGTCCGTTTTTTTAAAAAAGGGCCTTCCCAAGGATATAAAAAACGAAATAATTCAAAAACACCCTATTCCTGAGAATTGCAACGAATTGTTAGCCCCTAAACTTAATTTAGAGGTGAATGCCTGTCTTGACGAAAAGGCTCTCAGACAGGACAATTTCTTAAGTAATATACAGGATCAAATTGGGCACAGCTTAGCAGTCATTGCCAAAGAAATTAATAAAATTTTAACAACCAAAAGTGAGGATTCAAAGAATACATTATCTAACCTAGCTGAGGCCTCTCAACTCCTTTGCAACGTTCACTATGCTGTTTCATCTCATCGTAAATTCAATATTTCTCCTTTTCTGAATTATAACAGTAGAAAAATGGCAGAAAAATCTGAAAGGGATGAATTATTATTGGGTAAAACATTTTTTGAAGACATAAAAACAAACCAGAGTATTCTCAAGGCAAAACAAGAAATTAAAGCTCCATCAACTTTCAAGTACCCCATCAAAGGCCCAAGACCGCAACCTACCTCTACTAAGGTGATAGGATCTTTAAACTCCCGGCGCCCCCCACCGACCTCCAGAAAAAAAGCGACAACAATGCACTATGCACTACAGGCCACAGTACAGGGAAGAACGCAATGCACGACGCAGCTCTCGAACACGAAATATTCCCAGAAGCACTTCCAGGCAATAAATAAGGTAGGAAAATATGCAGGGAAACTTAAAAACCATCTCGACCAATGGAAAATTTTAACAAGGGACCCAGTCGTATTAAGTTGGATAGAAGGAATTGAGATTCCATTTCATTCACTTCCATATCAAAATAACTTACCTGTTGTGGATATTCCCCAATCACAATCTTATACTTATAAAAAAATCGTTAATAACCTCCTATCAATTGGAGCCATTGAGGAATGTGAATACGAGACAGATGAATTTTTTTCACCTTATTTTTTGAGAAAAAAGCCAAACGGAGATTTCAGATTCATTTTGAATCTCAAAAAGTTAAATGAGTTTATAATACCTCCGCATTTCAAGTTAGAAGATTACAGAACAGTAATACGTCTGATTACTCCAAATTGTTATCTCAGTAGCATTGACTTGAAAGACGCATACTTTCTCATACCTGTGAATACGAGGTTCAGAAAATATTTGAAATTCCGTTTTGAGAAAAAAAATTACAAATTTACGTGTTTGCCATTCGGATTGAATATTGCTCCGTATTTATTCTCAAAACTGATGAAACGAGTTATGAAAAAAATAAGACAAATGGGTATAATATCGGTGATATATCTAGATGATATACTAATAATGGGGGACACAAAAAAAAAAAAAATGCTTACATTCAGTAAATGTAACAAAAAAGTTATTGGTTAATCTAGGCTTCTTAATTAATTTCGAAAAAAGCTCATTATCTCCCTCTCAAAAAATTACTTTCTTGGGTTTTCAATATGATACAAAAACCATGACCATGTGCCTCCCACAGGACAAGCGAATAAAAATTCGACAGGAACTGCTTAATCTCAAAGGCAAATCCAAATTTTCAATACAACAATTATCTAGTGTAATTGGTAATTTGATAGCAGCTTGTCCAGTTGTCAATTATGGTTGGGTGCATACAAAAGATTTTGAAAGAGCAAAATACGAAGCACTTAAGAAATATAAAAATTATAATACAAAAATTTATTTTCCTGATTACCTCGAAAAAGATTACTTATGGTGGCTAAAAAATATTGAACATTCACAACAAAATATCAAGCAAAATAAATTTACGTTAGAACTTTATACAGATTCGTCGAAAACAGGTTGGGGGGCAATATGCGAGGGTGTAAAAACACATGGTTTTTGGAAAACCGAAGAAAGTAACAAACATATTAATTATTTAGAGCTGTTAGCCGCTTTTAATGGTTTGAAATCTTTCACGAAAACAAAAACTAATTGTCGGGTACTTATCAGAATCGATAATAAAACTGCCATTTCATGCATTAACAGAAAGGGGAGTGTGAAATATTCTGGATTGGGAAACATCAGTAAGCAAATATGGCTATGGTGCGAAGAGAAAAATATTCACTTATTTGCATCTTATATTCCAACAAAAGAAAATAAAGATGCAGATAAAGAATCTAGATCCACTCGACAAGAGACAGAATATGAACTGAACGAAAAAATCTTCAAGACAGTCATTATAAAGAGGATGGGACAACCGACCATTGATTTATTTGCTTCTCAACAAAATAAAAAATGCGATAGATATGTCTCTTGGCGGCAGGACCCTGATTCTTCCTTCGTGGATGCCTTTACTCTAGACTGGAGCTCAGAATATTTCTACGCTTTTCCGCCCTTTTGTCTAATCATGGCAGTTTTAGAAAAGATACAGAAAGATTATGCGGAAGGAATTATTATCGTACCTCAGTGGCCAGCTCAACCCTGGTTCCCAGTTTTTGAAAAATTATTGATTGAAGAACCAATTTACATGGGACCGAACAAGGACTTACTATTATCTCCTTCCAGATCTCCACATCCCATGCACCAGAACCTTATACTAATAGCAGGGAAATTATCAGGAAGGCAATGGAAATGAGAGGTGTTCCTCAACGTTTCTCACATATAATTATATCCTCATTAACAGATAGTACTTTATCTCAGTATAATACCTGTTACAAAAAATGGTGGCATTTTTGTTCCCAAAAAAATGAAGATCCATATCGTTATAATTTAAGAACACTCCTAGAATATTTATTTAATCTATTAGATGCCAAATTATCATATTCTACAATAAATTTGCACAAATCTGCTCTCAATTTAATAGTACCAATTGATCAGGCTGATGAAGTAGTTGTGAAAAGATTTCTGAAAGGAATTTACAACTTGAATCCTCCTCAATCAAAATATTCAACAACTTGGGATCCTACACCAGTGTTAGCATACTTGAAGAAAATGTACCCATTGCAAGCTTTAGATTTGGAAAAACTGAATCAGAAATTAATCACGCTTCTCGCACTTGCGACCGCGCACAGGGTACAAACAATATCCAAAATTAGGATCGATAATATTTTGATCCAGGAGGACAGAGTTGACATACGAATTTCAGATAGAATAAAAACATCGGGAAAAAATAAAAATCAACCTTATATGTCATTTCCATTTTTTAAAGACGTTCCTGAACTCTGTGTAAGTTCAACACTAATTCACTATTTGAAAAGAACAAAAAATCTAAGAGGAAATAACGATATCTACCTCTTTCTCACCCATAAAAAACCTATACACACTGCTACATGTCAAACCCTGAGTAGGTGGATAAAAACAATACTTAAAAACAGCGGTATTGACACAAATGTGTATTCGAGTCATTCAACACGACATGCAGCTACTTCATCTGCCTTCAAATTAGGCATTAATATTGATGCGATAAAAAATTCAGCAGGTTGGACAAAATCGTCTGAGGTATTTGGGAAATTCTACAACAGGCCTGTTGTGAATGATAATCACGAATTTGCAAAAGCTATCATAAGCTTAGGAAAACCTTAATTTGTTGTTTGTTATATTGAAAAAAGGTTGTTTATATTTGTCATTTATACATATGTTATGTAAGAATATATTTCGGAACTAGTTATATATAATTACTTCAATGATTTTGGATACAATAAATAAAGGGATATTACAGTTTCAGATCGCTATTATATTTTTTTCGTTGAACATCTACAGTGTGTAATTATTGAGGAGGACAACGAAGGAAAATTGTACGATTGATTGACTTACCTGAAGGAAGATCAATCTCAATTTTTCGAGTTGTCCTCCGAAAATAATTACAACCCTCCCCCCACTACATAACCCATCAAAGCGATCTGAAAAATCACAAAAACGAAGTGAGATATCAGGGCCAGGCTGATTAAGAGGTAAACAACAGTTTTTTGAGGTTTCTTGCGATAAAAGTACCGATCGACGGGTGTGAATCACGACACTACAGTGTGTAATTATTTTCGGAGGACAACTCGAAAAATTGAGATTGATCTTCCTTCAGGTAAGTCAATCAATCGTACAATTCTAAACTTTTTCCAAAGAGAATTCCTCTGAAATTTTAGTATCTCAAAAGTGAACTAACGAAAAGAAAGAACGCATTTGTAAAAGTAACAGAAAACTCACCAAGTGTGCGAACGGTGACGATCTTACTCATCATACCGTCTCCCAAGGCGTTTTTGCCGACCACCTGGAATTCGTACGTCGTTCCAGGGGCCAGCCTGTTGATGGTGACCTGGGTACTTCCAGAGGGAGTGACTGGAATCGTCGACCAATCGGACACTCCCGCTTCGCGGTACCATATGGTGTAGTCTTGCTTGTAGTCTGGACCTCCGCTGTAGCCTGGCAACCAGCTGAGGGTTACGGCGAACTCGGTGGAGGTACCGGTGAGGTTGTAAGGGGCGTGGGGTTGGGTACCTGGATGAAAAATGATAATTTTTTTTTCAATCAACTTTATTACCCAAGTAACATTACATGTTTATAGCAGGGAAATATTTAAAAGAATGAGATATATATATATATATATATATATATATATATATATATATATATATATATATATATATATATATATGGTAGTATGATTAATAAATACATCAAAACATACATATATACACACATATATGCATACACATATATACACACATACATAAATACAAACATATACATTTAACAATCAAAATTGGAAGCATAGGATCGAAATGAAAATATTCAGAAAATTCAATGTTACAATGTGGTGGATAAGGTATTATGTGATGATATTCTAGAATTTAAAAAAAAACAATTACAAATCTATATTGTAACTACCTATGTAAGAGGTGAAGGTGTCAAATTCATCGATTGAATCAGCTTAAAATTTTTTTTTTCAATTTTTTTCTGAATTTGATCAGTGAATGGTGTTTTTTATATCATCAGATATTGAATTGTAATTCACTATCCCGTTATGATATACTGATTTTTTTCCAAAATTTGATTTGAAATGGCTAGCGGCTAACAATTTGGTTTATCTTGTATTGTGAGTGTGAATAATAATATTGAAACTACTACTAGTTTATAACAGGGAGAAAAATCAACCGTAATCAACTGAATTCTTTGGTTACAAAATAAAACAGTGTACAACACATATTAATAAGTAGATTTTATGAGAAAAAGATGAAAGTTGTATAAACAGAGAAACAAAGAAATTGTGATTATGTATGGAGATCAGAATTCCAACGATTCAAGAAGAAGCTATTGTAATAGCGAAACACGTATCGCGGCTTTGTAAACTCATTGTAAGTGAAAATTATGCAGGAAACTGTAATATATTTTTGTCAATCCAATTTTGTTGAGAATAGTTTATGTCAACAACCGCTACGCAATAATTTCTGGATTATACAAGTATGCTGTCACTTATCTAAACTTGTTTCTGTAATCTGTAATAAATGAAGGTTTTCTTGGCCCAAGAAATTCTCTGTTTGAGATTTCATGAATGACGTTTAGACCCGGAAAAGATACCAAGATCATCCATAATGCAGCACCTGCCTTGAAAAAAAATGCCTCGACATTTGATTTTTCATCGGTTCAGAGGTTATTGATGATTTCACAAGTAACATATTATTCAGTCACCAATCTGTTGGGTAGACAATCCCAATTCAAGAAGCCCCTGTTTTCCTTGTCAGAAAAAGTACTGCTGTCCTAAGCATCGTCAACACATATTACAGAAACAAGTTCAGATAGGAAACAGCGTACTTGTTCGTGCCAAAAAAAAATTACGGGAACAAATTCTCTTAATCTGACCTGGAATGGAGCGGAAGAAGTGCGTTATATAAGTCCTATTCAGTCACTCGATAAAAGTATGAAAAATATCTGGGTTATTCTTGGAAAAAATCGATGACTTTTCCAAGTGACTTTCAAATAAAATACTGTGAATTACTCACAAAAACTATGTCGTACATGTCATACATGTAAAACCTATTCACACGGATGAAAATCGCTTTCGTCATTGTCACCATCAATCTGAATAATATTTCCGACATTAGCGGCGGTGTTGGTTCTAACGTCCCAAATTTTGGCCATGGGGCGGCTGTTACACTCGATATATATATATATATATATATATATATATATATATATATATATATATATATATATATATATATATATATATATATATATATATATATATATATATATATATATATATCTCAACACACACAAACCGATACCTTAACGCAAACTCCCACCATCATCCAGCACAAACCAATTCCGTTGTAAATTCCCTCATCCACAGATCTACTAGCCCAACTCAAATCAGCCGTTCTTCAAAATACCATAGACCAAAATACCATAGACCATCAAATTGACAGATCCATCCGCCGCCATCAAACTTCCCCTTCCATTCCCAGAGACCCAACAGACAACAGCGTTCCCCACAAAGCTTTCCTTCCCTACATTAAAGGTGTCACTGACAAAATCAGCCGAATTCTCAAAAAACAGGGCATACAAACGATATATACAGCCAACAATAAAAACTCCACATTCCTCCGCTCCCCCAAGGAAAATTGCCAACGAATCACAGGGTATATATGAAATACCATGTTCTGATTGCCATAGAACATATGTAGGCCAGACCAACAGACGTGTGACAAGTAGAGTATACGAACATCAACTTGCTGTCCGAAAATCAGACCCATCTTCAGTTCTGTCCGAACATCATCAAGAGACAGGACACAATATAGAGAACACTAAGACCATCGCCACAGCAGAAACACTACAAGCTCGTATAATTCGCGAAGCCATCGAAATCGAGAAGCGACCTTCCTGCTTAAATAAACGTGACGTAGGTCAGAGACTTCCAACTGCATGGAAAGCTCTAATCTCTAGATGCCCAGTCCCCACCAAGACATCCGACGGTGCTTTAGCAGCACCCGCTGCTATAAATACCACCCAACATCCCTCGATACCTCAGTCTCAGTTCGATCTAAGGAGTAGGCAGATTGAGACCTTAGAAAGAACTCGTGACGAGACCTGGGGAGTAGGCAGATTGAGACATCAGCGTGAAGTCACATGTCTTTACCCTAACTGAAAACGAACATAGAAGCCAGAGAAGTGATTTCTGTTTGTGGGGTCAATTTTGAAGATGCCAAAGGATGTGAATGAAACTCTTTGGTATTGTCTTATGTCAAGCTTTCGAAAATGTTCATTTCCTTCCTATGGACTTTATATATCATGAGTTTTTTCTCGAAGCTAGTGACTTCATATAACAATAGAAGGATTTTATATCATTTCTCAAAAATGTTTAAGAATTATATATTTACTTTTGGACCGAAATCATAGGTGTCACTTCAGTATGACATACAGTTGATACATCGGCCATAAGAGCATCTACGCCAAGAGCCAGAGCAAAAAAAGTAGGTTCATAATGCAATCTTCTACAGAATTGATTTTCTTGTTGGAAAATGTTTGGGGGTGTCCCCCGAATATAAATTCAAGTTGGCGGGACAGGGGGGGTTGAGCTTCAGCCGCCATTTTGGAAAACACGTTTTATCAAATATCTCGTGAACCGTGCATCGTACGACAAAAACAGTAGGGATCATTTTCGTAGATAATAAAATTCTCTTCAACTTTTATTCGAAACTTTTTTTCGTATAGTGCATAGGTTTCCATTTATAGCGCGCCAAACTGTTCCCAGCATGGTTATTGCTAAATATATAGTGAACGGTTGATGAAACAGTATAAATGGCAGTATTTTGGCGCGCCATAAATAAAAACCTATGCTTTATACAAAAAAAAGTTCCAAATAAAAGTTGCAGAGAATTTCATCATCTACAAAAACGATCCTTACTGTTTTTATCGTACGATGCACGGTTCACGAGATATTCGATAAAACGTATTTTCCAAGTTGGCGCCCCGTCCCGCCAACTTGAATTTACATTCAGGGGACACCCCCGAACATTTTCCAACAAGAATATCAATTCTGTAGAAGATTGCAGAAAAAAAGTACCTGGTTCTTGGACTAATCATCGTGAACATGATTCATACTGGGTCATTTGAATCCTCAAAAAAGTGTTATGGTCTCGTAGTCTATAATACATAAAGCATACTATGTGAGATGACACTTACCTTCGACCACCAGCTGAGTTGCCGTGATAATTGTAGCTACTTCGTTGGTGGCAATGCACTGGTAGAAACCGAAGTCCGATCTTCGAAGCGATTCGATTGTTATGTTTCCACCGACTATTTTCACGCGATTTTTCGGCAGAGGCGTTCCTGAAAAGAAAAACACTCTTGCATCTGTTGCCCAACCTTGAACTTCTTCAGAAGACAAAGCGATAATATTGATATTATTTGGTATGATTAATACCCTAGAGGATGACAACCTATTCTTATACACTCTGTACTATCATTTGTTTGAATGAAATTCGCCCGAATTCCAATTGCGATATGCCCTCCATGTCAAAATATTGTCAAAGTGGTGCTTATTAAGTCGAGGAGCAACTAAACATTTTTTCATGTGAATTTTTCTCGAAAAACTACTGTAAGTTGAACTCCGCAAAAATAAAAAAATATATATGTATTCACTTGGATAAAGACGCTATTATTATTATTATTTTCCATTTAAACAAATCTAGTCGGGTCCGTACTCCCCACTGCTCCGACCCAGAGGGCGAACGCGCTAGTAAAATTAACCAATGACCTGAGTCCTGAGCAGACGCAACGAACCGAGAATAACGGCCTTCTGCATGCGGCCGGCCAAGATCTCTGCCGCATTACGGCATGCCGGTATGATCTTGAGCTTTTTTATTATTATTATAATTATTATTATAATCATCAGTTAAAGTTTTGGTCGATGTGGCGCTGCGATATGGTTTTTAGAATTTGGAATATGAATATAATTATTACTAATGTTCATCAAGCACAATTCATGGTGAACGTTAAAAACACTAAAAACTGTAATATTCGCTCACGAAATTTTATGGTTTGGAATTTTCAAACAACGTCAGAGTCCTAACCTTGATTAGCAATAGTCAAAGTGGTGCAGATTACTCCGAGTTTTCTTGAATGTGGAGCTGTGATCTTGATTTGAAATCCCAACACTCGTATTTTTTTCATTTGATTTCGATATTCATAAATATAACATTAGATTTTGCTTTGTTGACTACTAAAATAAAAAATTGGTAATTTACGACCCGATTAACAGTCTGTTGAAATAATCGGTGCTTAGGCTGTGCTTTGAGTCTAGCAAATGACAGGATGTGGTGTCCATTCTCAGCACCGATTATTTTAACGGACTCTTAATCAGGTCGTAAAGTAACCACCCTTAGGCAATCTAGAGACCTCTAAAATCAAAACCAATATGGCGGCTATTGCCACATATTCATTTCCTGTGCATATTTCAATGATTCAATTTAGGCTGGATTATGATTAGAGCTTCAGCTGAAGAAAAATGTCTCTTACGTGCATTGTAGTTTGCTGTGGATTTTGTCATGACAGGGATAAAGTCGTATTTTATTCGGATCCCAATGTTGTAATAAGCACAAGTTTTTAATAAATAAAAATGACTTCCAAGTTTATTCTATCACATGGCCCTTAGACTCATTGCCTGCCCAGCTAGTATGAGTATGAGTTTTTTTGGAAAACACAAGAAATATCAACTGCAACTTTTAGTTCATTTACAACAATAAGAATTTCAGCAAATTTAAAATATTTACAAGACTCGAAATATTGATAAGAATTCATTTCCACTCAGGAATAAGAAAGAAAAAATCCATATTTATGAACAGGACACCACCAATTCTATAATTCAGCTCAGAAATATTCATTGGGTGGGGATCTACATTATTGATTGATCTCAACTTCATTCTATACCTGTAACATCAAAATATAAACAAAAGATTGAGATTTATTTTAAGCATACCTTCCACTAACGTCTCTGTTTTTCAACATTAATGTCTTTAATGTAAATGTAGTCAATCTCCATTTAAATATTACTCTTCAACCTCACTGAAACTCTGAAAATAGTCAGGAATTCAATATTTGCTACCAAATGGCTTGCATGGCAAATTGTCAACTCTTCAAAACAGAATAAATTTTGAAATCGATCATGAATATATTTCCATGTAACCAATGCGTGAATGTTTTGTATATTTATTAATTTTATATTCCATGTTCTTTCCTACGTTACTGCAGAAACATGGAAATTGTTATCTATTACTTTGAATATTCAACCATGATACAAAAAGCGGTAATATCGCACGAAAGTGACTATCCCAAAATATTCGAATCCACACCCATAAGCACGACTGAAGAAAAAACGAAATAAACTTTTAATAACGCAACTGCTCAAAACACGTTGAACCATAAAAAACTAAAATTCAGCTGGAACTGGAACCTACCTTCCAGAAAAAATCAAATCAACATCAAATATAAGAATATAATATAAGAAATGTTTGTCCAATTGGCGTCATCTAGTGATGAAATCAAAAAAAAAGTGTCTACATATGTTAGTACAATTGAATTTGTCCACATAATCACACTTTGAATGGTGAACTCAACAATGACACATATTCTTTTTGTAAGATTCTAGAGAAGTATAATAATTGAGCTTACCATCTCTTCTTTGCCACTGAATAGTTGGTTTTTGTGTGCCCTCGGCTTCTTGAGCGTCGCAATGCATTTCTACCGTTTCTCCGACTTTTCGCTGGTACATAGCTTCGGGTTCGATGGTGAAAACTGGGGGTTTCCTCACCAGCACTTCCATCTGTCCAGAACTACCCTGAGTACCTTGTGCGTTGTACGGTGTGCAGGTATATCGGCCCTAAAGAGGAAAATGTACATGGAATACTCTGTAGTGGTAAAAGATCATCAAATACTTCATGGAAAAGACATATTCAAGCAGTTATTTTCACAAATCCAGCTGAAAGAGAAAATATACTCTCGAGCTGGTCCCTATAGAATCGATACTTATATAATGATATCTGGTGCACTTCCTAGTTCGAAGTGAATCGATATTTTTATTGTGTTTTGTACTGTGTTGAAAATTTATTTCCTGCTTCCTTGAATAATTCAATGTTCAATGAGACGAAATCTTATTATTATAAGGTCGGCATATGTTCTCTAAAATAGGTACAAATGCAAAAAAAACAAATTTTACTTCATTGATAGACATTACTTGAATTCAGGGTACAATGGGGAATGAAAAAAGCCACAATTGAAATAAACATGGAAAATCAATACATTTCTCAGGAGGTACAAAAATCAACGAATTTCACTGGATCATTTTTTGCCTGAAGATGATAATGGTTCTGAAAAATCTCAGAAATAATGTGTGGTATATAAATTCTGAACCAAGATGCATACAAACTTTGGTGCGTCAATTGATATGTTTTTGTTTAGTCAAATCATCTCGATCTGATAAATCAAAATGAGAGCTTACATTAACTGTAAGTGATGATACAAATGCGCTTTTCCGTCTTATTCACTAAACATTGGCGGAATTATTCGTTTACCAATAGATTCATTACTAAACAAAATTTGCCTAGACGAGTCCAACGTTATAGGGAGTTAGCTCCTTACAGACAAGTATTACAGTTTGTCACTTCGATTTGAAGCATTTGAAATTTTAAAGCGGCTGGAAGTTCCCATTAACTCAAATCGATGAACGTCTAAATATTCTATTCGGTTTTGTTCTTGTTCTAATTCACGTTATTCTCGTTTCTGTTCATTTCCACGTTTTAATTGTTACTGGTGCTATTGTTCCATGAAATTATTACATCTAGTTGATTTCGGGATGATGGATTGTTTGTGGTATTGAAAGTGCAGAACATTAAATTATTTCTCAGTGTTAGAAAATATATAATACCTATTTTCAACAAATATTTCGAAAATGAAAGAGAGTTTTTGAATTCCTGGAACCAAAAATTATGTCAGTCCTCTTCGAATACTGTTTGAAAATCATAATATTGAGGTAGATGAAAGTTATTTTGGGTTAGCCTACCACAATCTGAAAAATTCAATGAATAATATTGAAACCCATACAAGTGTATTATATATTTCCAATATACAGTTCCTTCTAATGTGAGTCTTGCCCTACTCGTCGATTCACTGGAAAATATCGGAGTCAGAGGAATAGCATTAAACTTATTCAGAAGCTATCTTAAGTTGAGATAAGGCTTTTCCAGTGATTTCGCAACTGATGAGTATGGGGTACCACAGGGCACAGTGCTGGGCCCAATCTTTTTCAATATTAATCTCAATGATTCGTTTTCAGTTCAAACTCTAGGAATTATAATAATATATGCAGATGACTCAGCGATTTTTTTTACTCAGCCAAAGATTGAACCACTCTGAAAAGCCTGGCAGAACAAGATATAAGTTCATCAAGACAATGGTTCCAGAGCCGACTACTCACTTTAAATGCCAATAATTGAATCTTACTTTCTTCTACTTTCAAATAAAATATCCACTCTATTACCCTTCAACACTCTCACAATATCAAACGACTTCTCTATCGAATCCAGCACTGAAGTGAAATACCTCTTGTTGATAATTGAGGTCATCTGAGATGGGACAAACATATTGAGTACGTCATAAAAAACTACACTTTCTGATATGCTTAGGGATCTGAAACATTTTTCGAACAGTACATCACGTACTAGTAGAGTCACATATGTTGTTAAAACAATACTAGTTAAAACAATAGAGTAATCTTGTGATAGTCTGAAGAAAGCTCATAAAAATACTGTTTTGCAAATCCAAACGCTACCCCTCAGACCTCCTTTACATTGAAACTGACATATCGGATTCCAGAAAACTTTACTATCTCAATCTGAATATTGAACAATACAGAAATAAAGCTCTCCTTGAAATTATGACCACAGTTACAATACAAGACATCAAATTAACGCGTACATACCACAAACAGCAATAAAATCAATTGGTCAAAAACGTCACAGATACTGTACATTTGCTACTGTAGATCACAAAATTTTACTGAATATACTTCATCAAATAGGAATAAGAGGGACCACTTACAGTTGGTTTCAAAATTATCTTTTTAACAGAAAACAGTTTGTTTGGATTGGAGGCAAAAATAGTTCACTAGAAACAGTTGTATGCGGTGTTCCTCAGGGATCTGTTCTAGGTCCATTGCTTTTTCTCATATGTATAAATTCCCTGTCTAATTTGGAGTTGAATGGTAAAATCAAAATGTTTGCTGATGATACTACAATAGTATACACCGGGAACAATTTTCTAGAAATCAAAACTTTTATGCTCAATGGCCTCCATGGAATATCATCATGGCTGATGAATCATAAGCTAACATTGAATATTGAAAAATCCTCGTATATGTTCATCTCAAGAAAATCCCCCTCCATCCATTCGAGAGATCCTATCAGATTCCATGATACCCCTGTAGTGAAATTTTTAGGAATTTGAATTGATGAACATTCAGTTTAGAACAAACATATTGAGTTATTAAGAAAACAAATTTTTCCAATTATTGGTATAATTTTTAAAATTCGAGATATGTTACCTTTATTATATTTGAAATCAATTTATTATTCTTTAGTATATTCCAAAATTCAATACTTGATTTCACTTTGGGGGGCAGCTCCAGAAACCGTAATGAAACCATTGAAAACATTACAGAATAAAATTATAAAGTGTATATACAAACTTGATCGAAAAGAATCTACAGCTAATTTATACAAACAAAGGAAACTTTCAGACATTCCTTCGTTATACACGTTTAAAATTTGCACATTTATTCACCTGGTCAAAAATGAATTCAAGCATTCAAATTTGATGTTCAAAATGAATAGTGATCAACACAATCACTCAACAAGGTTTTCAGAAAATTTGGCATTGATGAAAATTGAAACAAATATAGGACAGCAATCTGTTTACCACAACGGAATAGAACTATACAATGGTCTACCGAATTCATTGAAGAAATACGGAAAATTTCGTTTCAAAAGTAATTTAAAAAACACATTTGATATCAAATTTTTTTTTATAAAGATCTGATTCAATTACTCATTTTTTGTATTCTATTCTATTATTGTATGGCATCAGTTTAATTTTCCCTACGACTAACGATTTATTTCCCAAGAAATATATGCATATTAAATCGTTATTATTATATCAATCATGAATTATCTTTTTATCTTACCTTTATAATAGAATTTTTTGTATGTGTGTATGTGTTTGTGTGTATATATGTGTGTATATTCATTGTATTACCCCTTTCTCATACAAGAATACTATATTCTTAAGGGACAAACCGTTTTATTGTTCTCACTGTCGTTTTTATTTTGCCTGCCAGAAAAAAGGTTTTTGGAAAATGTCAGAGATATTAAATCTGACATAGCATTCTGCCATTCATATTATGAAAATAGAAGCTGTAGTTAGATTAGATAGCGCTAAATTGAGGAATTACGTAACAGGATTCGAAAATTATTGGAAAAGAGGTGACAATTTAATGAACCTAACCTATAACTCGTTTTTTAGATTAAATTTGTCAAAAAATAATGCGAGATATCGAGACTTCTGGCTCACGATTTTCCTGGTAAAAGTCAACGCACCAGGGTTTTTGTGCACCTTGCTTTGAACTAACCTGGTGATTTTCGTTTACTCTGGTGAACAAAAGCGAGCCGTTGTTCATAATCACGATATCTTTGGTCTGGTAAGGCTCCAGCAATCGCTTGTCTTTGGTCCACGTGACATACTGTAAAGGGGGGTTGGCTTTGATATAGCACTGGACTACTCCGGCCAACCGGAAGGGCAGGTACTGTATGGTGGGGGTGAAGGTTACTTTTGCAGGATCTGAAAAGAAATTATCAGTGCAGGTGTCGACGAAATTGCAGAATCTCCTTCGCTAGTCCTTTCAAGGTAGGTATTCGATTTAGAGTACAAAACTTATCAAAAACCGAACACAAAATTTGAGACCCAGCTAATTATGTTCCCAGGAATCTCTCAAAACATTGCCGTGTTTTGTGACAGCTTCGATCTAAAGTTAACATCGACTTGTCACGATTATACCACATCGGATTATATTCATCCATGATTGAGTTACAGGGTCGTTTGCTGGGGAAACTTTTCAAAAGCAGAAGATATTCTTCTATTAGAACGATGTTATTTAAACCTCGTAATTTCTCTTGTAGAACACCTTTTTTAGAGTTGAATATCTCAACCTTCCCTTCAATTTACTCTTTGAATTGTGTGATATTTGTGATAACGAATAGAACACAATACACAGACAATAGGGAGCGACTCCCAACACGAATACCACTTAAGAAGTAACAACAGATACCTCATCACAGATTGTCCTTGGTTCAGAATATTCCAATTGTACTACCAATCAATTTTTATAACAAGTTACCTAACTACATCAAATCAATTCAGAATATTAAAACTTTCGAAGTCAAAGTGAAGGAACTACTTCTCCGCGAGTCTTTCTACTTTCTGTCTGAGTAATTATCGGTTATAATTGCACGAGTGCATAAATTACCGATAATTTTGCAAGAAAGCGTGATATCTAAAAATTGCAAGAGTTTATTTTCATATTTTGGCGAAAGTGCACGAGTCCGAAGGACGAGAGATATCACGCTTGAATGCGAAATTATCTGATCATTTTTATGCACGAATGTAATTCATTGGAATATTTCACGAATAAAGAAATTCTCAAGAAAATGTTATTTTTTGTTCATTTATACTTTCCTCTATAGATTGTATGGAGTACCAAAACTCGAAATGTTTTTCTATTCTTGAAGTCTATCTGACATTTATTTGTGTTGTTTACAGACGTCTAGCGATACGGTTTCAAATGTGTTGTTATGGTGACTCGATACAATGCATTTACCGCTGTGAGTTTTCGATACAATGCAATTACCGCTGTAAGTTTTCGATAATTGCATTGCTCTTATGGGACACTTTATATATGAGGGAAATATTCATATGAACGTGATACTTGTATTTCTGGAATGCATTCATTCAAGTTCGTCTTTCTGTGATATTTTCAAGTATTTTTCTGATGTTTCCATATACACTATTTTCTGACGGATCCGATACTTAAATGAAGATCCATTCATGAAATTTGATGCTCTGTAGAAGGCTTTCCGAAAGTCTACCCAGTGGAAGAAATCATCAAAATCGGTCAAAAATATATGTTTTGCGAAAGAGTTTCCATTTTTAATGGGTCACATTGTTCAACATAACAGAAATAATCCCTGGCAAGTTTGACTGATTTCCATTACTAATAGTGGCCATTTTACCACCTGTACCTAGCTATATGAGTACAATTGCTCATTGACTAATTCACTTTTTGTATCAGTAAATGATTGGGACTTATTTTTTTTTTGAACCAGGTGAAGCTCGCAAGAAAAAAATGTTTTCACTCACACTCTACGTTGAGATAGGCCCAAGCCGACTGGGGTTCCCCGATTCCGTTGCTCACTTCGCACAGATATTGCCCGGAATCGTCGGAGCTCACAGGATTGATGACCAGCGATCCGTCGCGCCTGATGGTGACCCTCGTTTCGAGTGAGGCGAGCTCTTTGACCGGAGCGCCCTCTCTGAACCATTTCACGGTCACGTTGCCGGGCTGGGCTTTCGCCTCGCAGTTGAACTGGACTTTTTCGCCCTCCAGTTTGGTCTGGTTGGTCGGAGGAACCTGCGACAGAGATTACATTTATCGCAAGAAATAGATAGATCCTTTGACTACGTTATTCACAGATCGTTTCAATTCAATTCATTCATTTAACCACATTATGTATAAATACATTTGTAGGAAGTCACAATGGTTTGTGAGAAAGAATTTCTCATGTGGGAGTTGTAAATGAAATATACATCATATTGTGCACCTTATTGTGCACGTCAACAATATCACAAAAAACAATTTACATACAATTAGCATTAATAAATATAGAATTAACAAATATCACGAGCATTGGGCACCTTAAATATGCATGTAAACAACATTATCAATTATCACTCATTCATTCATTGCTTCTCAAGGTGTACAGAACGTATTTCTCGAGCTCTCTGTTTGAAATCGTTTTTCTGCGAGTTAGTTTAGTGTATGATTTTCTACTTTGTGCAACATATCAACATTTCGTTGTCGAACATTTGGATAAACTTGTGAAGTTGATTACTTTGCTGACAACAGTGATATCAACAAAACATCATGTCAGGAATCTGCGGAACGTGTACGACTCCCATTACAAAAAAATCTCCAGGCCTTCCATGCCAAGGTTTTTGTTCAAATTCGTATCACAGCAAGTGCGTAGGCCTCACAGTCGACCAGCTCGTTTTTATCAAGGAATGCCCAAATACTGCATGGGTTTGTTCAGAGTGCAAAAAAGGGAAAAGTGATGACTCGGACAATGGAGAAAAAACTGTGGAATCCCAGCTGCATCGAACTATTCTGAATTTCATGCAAGAAATCAAATGCGAAATGAAGGATTTTCGGAATAAACAGGATGATTTGGCTAACAGTTTAAGCTTTTGTTCAGACAAAATAACCGACTTTGAAGCGACTATCAAAAAGTTCAATGAGTATATCAAAATCATCGAGCATCTAAAAACTGAGAATTTGAATCTCACCAAGAATAATCAACTTCTTAACCAAAGAGTCAACGACCTCGAACAATTTACACGCATGAACAATATAGAGATCCAAGGAATACCTGAAAAAAACAATGAGGATATTTTAAAAATAATTGAGGTGTTGCACAAGAGCTTGAATATAGAGTTCTCATTACAATCAATAGAAACTGCTCATAGAGTGAAATCTTTTGACCCCAAAAAACCGAAAAATATTGTCATCAAGTATGTTTCCCGAAAGATGAGAGATGATGTCTTGTCAGCTGCGAAAGTGAAGAAGTTATCTTCGCCTAATCATGTACTAAGTATTGAGAACATTTCAAATAATCTCTACATTGCTGAACATCTATCCCCAGAGAACAAAAAGCTCTTTAAAAATACAAGGGATTTTGCAAAAATGAAGAACTACAGGTTTGTTTGGGTGAAAAATGGTAACATATTCCTTCGAAAGGATGAAGGCTCAAAAGTGACACGCGTTGGATGTGAAAGTGATTTGATATCATTATAATTTCGGAAGAAGTTAAAGTTCAATTTTATATTCCATATTGACATCTTCTCTAAATTAACATGTTTCGTACAAAATGTACGAGGTTTGCGATCAAAAACCCTAGAGTTCAAATTGAATACACACAACTGTGACTATGACCTACTTTTTTTAACTGAAACATGGCTGAATAGTGGTGTGATGAATAAAGAGTTGTTTGGTAATGAGTTCAGTGTCTTTCGTAGGGATCGAGAAAGTTCTAAAAGCGGAAAAAGTGAAGGAGGTGGAGTTCTTATTGCCATTCGTAGGGATATACATGTTGTCGAACATCCTGATTGGCAGAGCGACGCAGAGGATGTATGGGTTACTTTGTACACTCCTAACAGAGGTAAAATTCATATCTGTTGTATTTACTTGCCACCTGGAGACGATGATGCTTTGGGTTACTTCACAAATAACATGTACAGACTTCTCAATGAACTTTCGGATGATACTGTTTTGATCTGTGGAGACTTCAATATGCCAAACACGCAGTGGGAAATGAAACATAATTGTAATTATTTAACTCCTGCTTCTATTGAATCAAAATTCAAAAACCTTAATGATATGTTTAGCTTCCATGGACTCATGCAATTCAATTACCTCAAAAACAACAATAATACTATATTAGATCTAACCCTGTGTAATAAATCTATTGTTGAAAATTTGTCACTAGGCGAGCCTCTAGTAACGGAAGATCCACATCATAGAAGTATCGAATTCAACCTCAAATTCCTTACTCATACAGACCTCAAGTCTAATTTGAGGTTCTCTAGTGATTTCAGGAAATGTGACTACGATGTCATCAACTCTGAAATCTCGAAAACAGACTGGCCTTCAATTTTTGAATCCTGTGATAAAGTAGATGATTGCTTAGATAAGTTTTACGAAATAATTAATCACTTAATAAACACTTTTGTCCCTAAGAAGAGAATTTTCAATCAGTTTCCAGTATATTTCTCTAAAAAAACCATAAACATAATAGACATGAAGTCGAAGGCACACAAAACGTGGAAAAAATCGAATTCACAATTCGATTTTCATCTTTACTGCCAGCTGCGCCGTAGATCTAAACAACTCATTCGAAGTGACTATCAAAATTTTTTGAACTCGGTTGAAAAAGATATTCCAAACAATTCTAAGAGGTTCTGGTATTTTGTATCGAAAAGAAACAATAATAATGGCATTCCCAATCTAATGAAATTGAACAATGAATCTGCAGAGGGAGCGGATGTTTGTAAACTTTTCTCTAAATTCTTCCAAAGTGTTCATCAGCCTTATACACAGACCAAAATCGAACATAATGAAAATAACATTCTCTCAATCAATAACATAACGGTCACTGAAATACAAGTAAATAATGCTCTATCTACGCTAGATGAAAACAAAGGGAACGGCCCTGATGGAATTCCATCTTTCTTTGTAAAAAAGTGTTCAGAAAGTATATACGTGCCACTAACTATTATCATTAACAGATCATTTAAAGAAGCTACTTTTCCGAAAAGGTGGAAAGAATCGTACGTAGTTCCGATATACAAAAATGGCGACAAAAATCTGGTGACCAACTACCGCCCAATTTGTAAAATGAATATTTTCAGCAAAGTACATGAACAAATTGTGCATGGCATCCTTTTGAACTCTGTAAAAAGGCATATAATTGAAGAGCAGCACGGATTCTTCCCGAGCAGATCAATAGAAACAAATCTGATCTTGTATACAGAATATATAACATCCGCAATGGACAACCAATCTCAGGTAGACTCCGTGTACACCGATTTCAGTAAGGCATTCGATAAAATTGATCACAATATATTAATATCGAAATTGGCTGGAATCGGCATCCATGGAGATCTGCTGCGATGGTTTGCCTCATACATCTACAATAGAACGCAAATTATTACAGTTAATGGACACCAATCAACACCTTACATAGTTACCTCTGGCGTACCACAAGGTTCGCATCTTGGACCCCTACTTTTTATCAGTTACCTGAATGATATAAAATCCTGTTTCGAATTTTGTGAATTCATCTTATATGCGGATGATTTGAAAATATTCTCAAAAGTAGATAGAATTACAGATTGCTCTATGATTCAAAGTGACTTGAATAGGTTCTATGAATATTGTAAAATCAATAAACTCTTCTTGAATTTAGATAAATGCTGTTTTATCACTTTCACTCGAAACCAAAAAGTATTCTCTTATGATTATAATTTCAACAACAAAGTGCTAAATGAAGTAGATGATGTAAAGGACCTGGGAGTGGTAATTGATAAAAAATTATCATTCTCAAAACACATTGACTATGTTGCTTCAAAATCTAATAAAGTTCTGGGGTTCATTATAAGACAATGTAAACATTTCACTTCTATTGTGGCCATGAAAACATTATATTATTCATATGTCTACAGCAAATTGAATTTTGCGACCGTCATTTGGTGTCCACAGTATGCTGTATATAAGATCAGATTGGAAACTATACAAAATAACTTCCTGAGATTTCTAGATTACAAAGTTGTTGGCACGTACAATAACACTACGAGTACATCCCTCTTAAGAAAAAAATACGACTTTCCTACACTAGGGGCTCGTCGAGAACAATCCGATATAGTTATTTTATATAAGATTGTGAATAATCTGATTGATTCTGCAGAAATCTTATCAATGATAACGTTCAATGTGCCATCCCGGAATTTGAGAAACAATTTTCTTTTTTTCGAAAATTTCTGCAGAACTAATTTGGGAAAGAATTCGCCTCTAAACAGAATGGTAAACTTATATAACCGAACATTCAATCATATTGAAATATTCAATACCTCACTTAGCTCGTTCAAAACAAAAATTAAATATATCATTGAATCTAACTGATCAGATCATGTTCATGTTCACTTGTTTGCATATATAATGTACTTAATATTTTTTAGGAGACATTCACTCTGTACACATTACTGTCTTCGTGGATAACCCTTTGGGCAGCGCCTGTTGTTATCCTATATGATTTCAATAAATAAATAAATAAATAAAAATCACATGGTAACAGAATTAAAAAATACCACACATAGTAATTGTGCAGGTCTACTTTTACAAATCAAAATCTACATGTCTGAACGGAACTGTCTGGATGAGAAATGGTCAGTGCTATGCTATAACTGAGAGTCACTAATAGCATTATTTAAAAATTCGTCGACCGAGTAGTGATTGTTATTCACTAGGTGATTCTTTACAATATTTTTGAAAGACAGAAAATTCAAATTTTTCCAGTTACTAGGTAATTTATTATAAAAATTCAAATTAAGAGAATTGCGTTCCGTCATAACGAGTTTGTACCTATAGTCGGGCTGTTCAAAAGATAGAATTCAAGGACGCGTGAACAGTGAATGCCTGCATAGCCACGCCTTCTAAACTGAAATAAATGAAGAACTGTTTACACTGTACTGTACTCATTTGTGCTTTGTATTTACGTGTGTTACGTTAATTAAATAATACGGATGGAAACACTCTTTCACCTCGCAAGAAAAAGATAAAAAAAGACATTTAACTATGGAGGAAAAATGTGTAATAATGAACACTTATAAAAAAGCATCCCAAGAGTTGATGGGAGAACGACGCGGCGACGTTTTTGTTGAGTGGTGTAAATCGGACTTGTATCATTGGGGAGAGGAACATTCAAAGAGTGCGTGCCGTTCACGTGATCATTCTATCTTTTCAGCGGCTACACTATAGGAAGTCTCAGATAATCAGCGTCCCTAGTACTATAGTTGTGGAAATTGAGGTTCTGGCTTAGTTCAGCTTTACTTTTATGAATTTCTAGGAGACTCTGGTATATATAGATAGAAGGAAGACACATTATTTTGAAATGTTTGAATGATTCTCTGCATGGAGAATTGTATGGTACACCAGCCATTATTCTCACAGCACGTTTTTGAATTCGAAAAGATCTCATTGCATATGGTGAATTTCCTCGTTGAAGGATTCCATGGGTCAAATGTGAATGAAACAGTGCAAAATAAACGGATAGAAGAGTTTGGGAGTCTATAGCACTTTTGAGGCGACGAATCAGGTAGAGTTAGTTGTGAGGTTAATTTTTTGCACAGACTATCAATATGAGGTTGCCAATTCAATCTATTATCTAGGGTTATACCAAGCAATTTTACTGACTGGTTTTCGCAAATATTTCTATTGGACGAGAATACGATCCGTTGAGTTTTACTTCTATTGAGGTTCAATTTGTTTGTTGTGAACCAAATTTCGGCCTGTCTCTCCACACTTGACGTGGTTTTGTCGAGGAGAGTTATATTTTCATGGGATTGAATAAGGGAAGTATCATCGGCGTAACAAACACAAAAACCCGGCGATATATAATCAAAGATGTCATTCAAGTAAATTATAAATAATAGTGGCCCCAGCACAGAGCCCTGGGGTACACCATGAGAGATACTTCGAAGCTCCGAAAAAGTACCTATAGCAAGTCCGAATGTTTTAGAGAGAAAAAATAGACCGCAGGTCGGGGAATTTCGTCTTAAACTATTATACACGAGAGTTAAAAAATGAGAATATATAAATAAAAAATACATGCTTGTCTTTTTTTTGGCTTGTAGTATTCATTATGATTTCGATTTCGAAAATCCTCGTTTGTGGGCACGATTTTCTATGGTAACATACAAGTAAGTATATTTCTATTTCTATATTTCTGTAAGAAGGTGAATTTTTTCACTTGTCGTGCCACATCTCTGAAAATATCACGAATGTTGACTAATTCACTAGAGATCAAAAAGATTGGTTGTTGAATGGCAAAAAAAATGTCCTCACACATAAACCTACATAATTACTAGTTTTCGACATGTGAAGGCTGGAAGGTCGACCTAAACTGGTGAAAATTATCTAAACTCGTAGTTCATTTTCGAAGCACAAGAAAAATTTTTATACATTGGATGAAGAATGCGACAAAGCGGAATACCATAATTGCTTGTCGAGACAGAGCGCGTCGAAATTGAATACAAAACACTCAAAAACATGTTGGAGGGATACTCCCTCCATTTCGTCTAGTGGTTTTCAACAAACTAGACCAAATAATGAAGAAAATGCGCTAACCGGACCTCACCACTACAATAAGTAACCGAGATAGAGCCGGGAATAATGATTTCCGGATAACATTTCATTTCCAAACCCAGACAAGATTGTTTTACTCAAGAGAAAGTATCCCTCGAGCTAATCGCTGAGCATATGGATGAATTCTAGAAGTTTTGGCTTTGATTGGAATGCCTTGAAGTTTATTTGTTGTTCAGATTGATTAAAAAATTTGATAACGTACCATAATGACAGCTCCTCCCGCAATGATGACCCTCGCGGTATGAGAGATCTGCCCTTCGCCATTTCTAGCAATGCAGGTGTAATCACCGATGTCTTCGTGTCTGATGTTCGATATTCGTAGTTCCGTTCCATCGTTGAAAATACCTACAGAATAACGAAAGTCGTAAACTAATATGTTCAATTCGAATGGAGAAATTCCATAATGTGGTTGTTCAACTGATTGGAACATAAAATATGGATCAAAACCAGGAAATCAGTAAAAAAATCGAATCAATAACTATAAGACTGAAATATTTGGCGTGGAAATCTATTGCACTTGAAATTATCCTGAAAAAAAAAGGATACAACATAATATTCATGCAGTATATAAAACCCTTGCTTTGACAATCCAATGAATAATATCAGATCGCTTAACTCTCCCATATGCGAAAGGCTAGTAACGATGACCAGTTATCACCAAAGCAATATTTTACGATTTCTTTCAACTGCACTTTTATTTTTATATGTTCTTCATTCATTTCGTTTTGATTCCTTCAATATTTGAATAATTTCAATATTTTTCCTTATTTTCTTATTTCAAAAATGGCAATTTTATTTTTTCATTTATATTATCTAAAATTTCTTCAATATTCATTTCCGAAAATTTCAATTATTCTCATATTTCGTAATTAGTATTTTCAATTCTTTTTTGTAACTTTATTCTTCATTGTTTGATTAATATTATTTACCATTTTTTATTTTATTTTTTGAATTTTCGTTTTTTGAAAAATAATTTACTATCGCTGAAAAGGAATTAATTAATGTTCAATTGTTCAGCAATAATTATTTTTAAATTTTTCAAAAATTTAACTTCCTTTTGAATTTTTTTTTCATTTCTTTCGAACTTATTTTCATTTGTATTATCAACTATCTTTGCTATATCTAAACCTTTTTGCTGTAATATCTTCAATTCTTCTACTATTCATTTTTCACATGTTGCCTTACCTATCGCATTAATTGTATAAGAGCTTTTTTACCAAGATTTTTTGGCAGGTTTCGGCCAATAGAAGTTCGTATCACTATATTTCAACACAGATCGTGTGCATTTTCAAACAAACGGTAACAGTATCACCGGAGAGGGTCAACTACTTCACCGCACTAGTGCGGGAAGTGCTACTTTCTCCGCATCATTGGGAAAAGTGCTCTTTACCGCACGCTCTCAGGAAAAACTTCTTGATATTTGGACGATAATAAAACTTGAGAACGTGCCCGTGATTATTTTCTCACCAATTGTCGCCGACGCTTCAACCGGATTGGCGTCCTTGTACCAGAGGATGTCAGGAGTGGGCGTGCCCTCCGCTTGACAGTTGAGGATGATGGCGTCCCCTAGGTTGACGTAGATGATGTCTTCAGGCGTCACTACGAACCTGGGGGGAGCGTGCACGTCCAGGTGGAACCAAGTGCCGTTCTTCGGTTGGTTCGGGGGCCGGTTGAGGAACACCACTTTGCACTCGTACCTAGGTCGAAATGAAATTGTTTTATGAAGGGTTAACATTGTTCATCGTGTAATGTGAGAGTTTCAAGTTATGGTATGTGAAGTATCAAGAACGGTAAGCACATTTGACCGATGGAAGACAATTGTTTGAAGGGGGAGCCAAGTGTAAAAAATAATTGTTTTGAGGAGGAGACAAGCGAAGAAGAAAATTGTTTACAACACAGGTGTATGTTGTAAGGTCGTAGTGGTCCATACCTCCTCCTATTGAAGAAAGTAGAACAGGAGTACTAGACTAACCTCACTGCAGGTTTGTCCTATATGGACATTAAAAAAACATTATCAAACGAATACTATGAACTTTTCATAGTTCATATAGGACAAAACTTTAGTTGAAAATATAAGTGGCGTAAAAACTTTTTGTGAATATTTTGAATACATTTGATTCTCTTGATTCATGATTAGCTGTTAATGACCGTTTTCTGTCAAACATGTGAGGTGGCGTCATTATAGGCAAAGCAAAAACCTGTCAAATCAAAACGATATGGCGGCTGTTGGCACACATTAGTTTTTTCCATAAGAGACCACTGTGATGAAACTATTCTCAGAAAAAACAAGAAACATCGACTGCAACTTTTAATTTATCATCGGTTTTCAAAAAAATCATCAGAACCTCAACAGATTCAGAATATTCATAAGACTAAAAAAATTGTAAGCCTCCATCTGCACTCGAGAATAAAAGCTGTGACTCAAAACAAATACGAAACAGTACCCATATTTGTAACGAGAAACACCATCAGTTTTATAATTCAGTCGGAAAATAGTCAATGCATGAGGATCTAAATTATTGATCAATATCAAGTTCATTGTATACCTGTAACAAACAATTATCAAAATGATAACAAAACATTGAGATTCATTTACAGGCATACCTTTCACCAACACTTGTTTTCCAACATTATATGTCTTTAGACGATCAGTCTCCATTAGAATATTACTCTTCAACTACATTAAAACTTCATAAATAATCAAAAATCAAATATTTACCACCAAAGACCTAACAACACAATGATACAATGCCAACAACCGCCATTTTGTGTCACATGATTTGGAATACCTGATTGATGAGTATCACCAAGCTGATTTGATCAAATTGTTTAATGAATATGGACAAATGAATATATAAATGAATGTTCACTCACCATCCTTGATCCGATTCCTTGATGTTGGTAAGGTTGAGCGAGGCTGCGCCATAATGAGAATCTGGCGAAACCCTAGAAACTCTCCCCTCGTACCCTTCACCGCTGTGCGTCGGGTAACTTTCGTACCAGATATAAATCGGTATGTCCTGTCCCTTTAAAAAGTACTCAATCAAGGCGCTGCCCTTCTATCAGTGAACGAAACAAAAAAAAATGACTTTAATCTTCATTTGTAACAGTAATAGTTGTTTATGAGCCAAGGTTATAAAGTGGGTGCTTATGCCCTGAGGGTGACTATCTTACAAAGCCAAGGGCCTCTGACTCGAGGGAGTGTTAGTCGCCCGAGGGCATAATACACCTATTTATACCCGTGGTGAGTACAAACTTTAATGTCATACCAGTTTGTTATTGAATCAATAATATAAATATTTGCAAAAAATCATTGATTATATTCGATTTCAATTAGATACTATGGGTGCTAGGTAAACACACGTAAAATTGAAACGTTAATATGCAGGAAAATGTGTAAACTTTATGCCCGCACGGACCGTAAAGTGAACTTTACGCCCGTACGAGCACAAAGTACACTGTTACGTAGTTAGTAACTCATTAATAAAATCACAATAATGAACTGATATGACATAAAATAGCATTTCAAACTTAATAGTTATTCCGAACTGAGAACTCTGACGCCTGATCACATTGAGCGATGAAAAGACTAAATATACTTTGAATATATAAATTGTACACTTAGTGCCTCAGATCTGAACCAAAATTACTGCTGAATAAATTTGTGATGGTCTACGTCAGCAGTCCAAATCACCCTCCAAGTTTTCTGATCCATTATGAAGAAGAGATTAAAGTCATTTTAGAGGCGCATAACAAAAGAGCCCAATTACCACAGAACAATATCTAGCAAGCAGAGGCATTTTCCAAGCTTTATATCTCACACAAACAATGCATTAGCTTTGCGAGAAACACGATGAAAAGCGATGTAAATTCGTAGATGAAGGTGAAATTTGCTTAGCATTCACAATCAAGTCAAGCTCATATCAATGCATAGAGTCGAATTTCGTTCCAGTCCCTCATACATATATTATCAGGATTATATTGATTCCGGAAATGTATTAAAAAGAAGACGAGAATTGAATGTTTGCGATTATTTTGTCGATTCAACAGAGAAGTAGTTTGAAAACGACAAGAGTATCTCACTCAAACTGTTTGAAGAATAGCGCTGAACATAAAGAGAACAACTGATAAAAGGCTCAGGGCCAGTTGACCGCTTTGCTTTAGTTGTGATATATCTGAGCCAGGCTTTGTTGCTATGGATTTGCTCCTTATTCCTTAACGATAAAGCCAAGCTCAGTTGAATCTCTCTTGAGTTGGAGCGGTGCGATTGGCCTTCAACCGTCTTTCATAAAATTCATTTTTGAGATCTATTAGTCTACGAGCTCGTGACAAAAAAGAGCAACAAAATTGGGACCGTTCAAAGTAGAGGTGCAACTTTCCCCAGACAGCATAATAAAAGCTGATTCCTTCAATTTTCGTTTCTTGACATTGCTCTCCCTTTCCATCATTGTAGTGTCATTCCATTCTAATGTGATCTCAATCGGCAGTAAGAATGTGTTCTGATAATTAGGAAACCTTCAAACTGCCAGTTCCCACATCTTGTGCTCAATCATTCGGACTTCCAGAGGTCATATGATGTCACCGACCTAATTTTGTCTGCACGAAATAGGAATTCGATGAATACAATTTTCTGTGCCTTCTGTCATGTAATTTGGTTTGGTATGTGTCAGCATTGAACGTAAAGTATTTATTGTTTCAAACGTTGTTTTAACATGATACATGTTGCCGATCCTTTTTATTTTTTTCGGACAACCGAGGGACATAAGGTATACTGTTGGGGTGTGTTTCGATCCTCAATTTCTGTCATTGTCTTTTCTATAAAATTGTCTGGCTAACCATTTTCTTTCCATATTGATTCTATGAAGTTAATCTCCTCATCGATTTTTTCAGATAATTTGCACACTTTCATAGGAGCTTCTTTTTACTATTCAGAGAAAGGCAATGCATCTTCTTGGTGATTCTTCGCTCATGGACTCACTCACTTCGTTTGAACATCGTAGAAAGGTCGTAGACTTGTCTCTCTTCTATAGATACTTTTACGGTCCGAATTGTTATCTACACTGATGACCCAACGAGTTCAGAATTTCCACCCCTTTGTCGTGAGCTTGGAGATCTGTCGAACCTCTCTTTCTCTGAGATCTTTTTTCAATAGACCAGCTGAACTTTGGAACTTCTTGCCAAGAGAGGTTTTCCTGAGGCTCACAAACTCCAAAAATTCATTGTGGGTATTAATTCGTATCTCCTTCCCCTTAATAGCAGCGGTGTTCTTAGAACATTACAGGGCTTTCCTTTAGTGTGAATCTGTATATACATAAAAAAATCTGTTGGTATGTGTTTTTACTTTTGACATACACTGGTGTCCACATGATTCCTTCATCATAACACCTAGAAAGGAAATTTATTGCTATTGAAACTCTGAACTTCAAAACTCTATAGTTATGACCTTAGGGTCAGATGACAATTTGGTGTCGGCTGCTGAATTATGTGATCTATAAATTTCAACAAAATATACAGAACCCAACCGTTCCTCTTTTTGGTTTGTCAGTTGTAGTGGAACGTTTTTTTTTGCACAAACCCAAATCTCTAACGACTTCGACCTAACTTAGGATCTCAATCAAATGGAATTAGTTTTAATCGCACATCCAGCCCGGTCAATAAGTAGGTCAAACCGAGGATATAGGTCTCGCGCACAATAGGACTTTCGGGATTCGCAAGATTCGGACAGCCTAATTTACGACAGTTATGGTGTCGTTGGATGCGGGAATACTTTGCTGAGATCGGATGAAGGACTGTGTACACTTCAGTACAGATCAACGGTATCCAAAAAAATTCCCCCTACAGAAGGATATACGACAAATTGCCGAGTAATATGAAATCCTCGTATAGCCATCAATTCAACAACAGAGCGAAGATTCTACTCTCTGTTGTTCCTGAAGCGTTAATGAGAATATGGAGAAACCGTTTCCAACACCCAACTTAAATTCTATAACTTAATCTCGTCATCCGGTAAAAGAATGTCTATCTAATTCCTTTTCCACTTGCTGCCATCTTCCTCGTCAATTTTTGACGTTATAAACCTGTTTATAACTCTGAATATTAGGTATACCTTTTAATTCAGTTACTTATTCATTATAATTTTTTCTATCCAAAATTGACATTTGTGACTGTCGTTATTAATGCCTTTCAAACAAGTAAACTATCAAATGAAACACTACTGATAAGGAAGAAATGTGCTACACCTGCAAAAAATAAGTATAGTTGGAGCAGAAAAAGTTCAGTGTGCAATTCGAGGATAAGGCTATTTACGTGAACTCGCGAATTTTTAGCTGGTGCGTAAAAGGCTACCTATCCTTCTCGTTACGTAATATACAATATTTTCCACCTCATAACTGAAAAGTCAAAAGTGACATGTATATACTTATTCATGCCACCAATTTTTACTGTCCAAATTGCATTAATTTTCAAAACTCGAGGCGGCTCTCGGAGACGATTCGATGACATCATTTAGCTTTATTGATAAACAACCAGTCAACAAGACTCACCGTTTTGACAACAGATACTGTCAGTAATCAATAAAGCCGGATCATGCAACTTCACTTCGTGCTTGGTTAGTCAAATAAAGATACTCAAAACCTACTAATGTTTGCCAATACTGCTTGTTTAAATAACAAAATCCATTATTTATTTGAAAGCACAAAATAGCAACGCTTTATCAGGATTAACGAGAATGTATTGGGATGACCGATTTTTCAACAGCCAGAATAACTGTTGAAACTTCAAAATGCATATTCCCTTCTGGAATAACCACTTCTGAAGAATCAGTTCGAACAAGTTTATAGATCTTAGGGTGACTATCACTGAACTCAATAGAACGATCTTTTCCAATAATCTCTCGTTCTTATATTTTCTGAAATAACCCCCTCCTCGTATGACTGAGACTGGAACGAACATTTCACAAACATGCTGTATAACCTAAATGAAAGATCTAAGAAGATACAGTAGAACACAAGACATGTGGATTTAGACGTCTGGAGCCAATACAGCTTCAAATCATCGTCTGTCTTGATTTTTTGTGATATTAAGGAAATTTCCTATTTGACTGGCCGTTCTGCAACTACTGTGAGTTGAAAATGCTTGAAGACAGGGTCCTCCACATCTGGGGGCTTCGATGAAAAAATTCTGCTCATTCATTTTTGAAGTTCGACTGTTCTACCATGTAATTTCAATTTCACTTTTTGTATTTATTGTCTAAATTTTTTCCATCTCATACATTTTTTGCAACATGTTTCAATAGAGTTCATTATATTAATTGAAGACAATGGAACCCAACCAACACCCCCCTTACTAATGATATGGTAGGTTGATATTATCTTTCTCACCAGTCATACAAATTTTTTCTAACAATTTGCAGGAGTCTATTAATGATAATCCATCCGAGTACCATGGTGAATCAAAAAATTTCTGGACTATCACAATAAAATACCCAAAATAAGCTCATTTCAAATTTGTTGGCTTCAGACGTCAGAAATCTTCACCAAATCATTGAGAAACAGCCACATAGAGATAGAGAGAGACAGATACAAATCTACCCTATAGATCACTAGGAAAATAGAGTTGGTGATACATAGAGCTTTGTGAATCACTAGCGCCATTTAATCAAAATGAAGTGTTCTTTAAGTTCTGCGTGATCTTATGTTGAGAACCGAAACATTCAATTGGCCATAGATGACTTAGCTGAGAACTAAGTTTCTCAACAGTCAATTGAATAACCAACACTAACATCGTGACAGTGTGCTCAATAATTTTAAATTCACGATAGTTTCTTGCATTCATAAGAGAAAAAACGTCTAAGAATTACAGTCGGAATTACATGAATATAATTTTTGAGAAAAATGAATAACATTCTGGAGATTTTTTCTATAAGTGTTTAGCCTGATGCCGAAAGGAGTTATTCGTTCAACTAGTTCAAAAAATGCAAGTATTCGTGACAGATTAGAAAGCTGCCGAACGACGACGAGAAGCCGAGACCGATAATCTTACGAGTCCCTAAAACGCGTTTTTTTGTACCAGTTGAATACAATTTCTATTCTCTAACCGCTGATTTTGAGAGTTGTTGAAAAATAAATTTGACACTAAAAATAGGTAGGTAGCAGCTCTACCAAGCAATATCTGGAAAAAGTTTACTCTTTCTTACAAAGTAAGTGAATTTATGAAGGTCATATTCAGGCAATTGGAGAAAGGAATTATATTTGTCAAAATTTTCAATGAATTGTGCCCTCTAGAACTGACCACGATTAAACAGTCTATTTTCGACTTTTTCGGGGATGAAAATTGTTCGTATAAACTTTTAAAAAGCTAAACACATGTCAGATAGAAAGAAATATGTAGTTTGTATCGACTATGGAATAAGAACATAGACAACAGATACTTTGATTCGAAGTTATATAACGCTAGGAACTCACTCTTGTGATTGATAGTGAGTGATGTTATTTGGGGGAAAAAGATTCGGGTGCAACTGTCACTGCATAAGTAATTCTTGCTATACAACATCGACGAATGGAAAATCGACAAGTATTATGAATATGGGGCAATTGTGTGTTTTACCGGTAATCATTAGATACATTTCTGGCTGAGATACTGATTGGGGAAAATAATAATCAGGTACATTATTGGTTCTTATGCACTTGATCAAGAATGATTGATATGGACCGTAGCTGACACTCGAAATAAAATTAAAATTGGAAGCTTTCAAACAATTCAAAGGATTAGAAGAAACACTGTGAATATTATTGAACTATATTGAATGAATTAGCCTTTTTTGAAAATATTTTTTCTCGGCAACCTCGGGAAGTGTCCCTTTCTTTGAGAAAGTCCAGGAAGTACTACGAATCCCTTCACTATTACCAATTGCTCAAAATGTCATATACATTGTTGTGCATCAAGTGTGAAAAAAATGGAATTTTTTTTTCTATGACTTGTACAATAAAAAATTGAGTACCGCCAAAAATTAGTGCATGTTCGATAGATGTACAGAATGGCTTCAAGTCAAGCTGTACACGATGGAAGTTGAAAAATATCAAATTCTTCTAAGAATAAAGACCCCTTTTGGAAAGATGCAATAAAATTATCACGGTCCCCATTTTAATTTTCACTATTTTCCGGTTAATTTTCAATTCCTCCTGTATGACATCATAATTTTTGAGTATTCTGATTTCATACTAATTCAAAGTAGCCACAATAAAATTATTTCGGCAAGATTTTTCTCACGTCGAGGCAATTTTTTTAAAATTTACTAGTATTTTTACTTTTTCACGTAACCGCAAATTTCAATTTGTTGCAATACAATTCAACATAATTTCAATAGAGGCATATGCTGTATGCCTTTGTTATTGAAACATATTTGCGAAATTTTGGAATTATTTTGAATTGTATTGCAACCAACTTGAAATTTGCGGTTGGTTAACTGAAAAAGTAAAAATCCAAGTAAATTTCACAAATATGTCTCCATTCGAGCAAAATTATGCCAAAAGGATATGACTATGGCTGCTTTGAATAAGTTTGAAATCTGAACTCAAAAATCATATCATACAGGAAAAATTAAACATTGTCCAAAAACATAATGAAAATTTGAATTGGAGGCCATGACACAATATTTTAGTATAACTTCTCATTCTAAACTATTTTTCCAAAAAACATTTGAGTGTATCTTTGTAAAAATGGTACTTCATTCTTTGGTGAATTTGATATTTTTTGACTTCTCCTGTATGCTTATGAACTTGATTCCATTCAAAGTACAGCTTCATTTTGGCACAAACTCAGATACTTTCCTGGTTGCACACTGGTAGTGTAGACCATGAGAAAGGAAAAACAACTAGGAATAAATTTCAACAAAGTGAATAAATATAATATTATATTACATATGTTCATATATATATATATATATATATATATATATATATATATATATATATATATTTATATATATATATATTTGTTCTATGCCAAGATGGATTGGATAAGCTGTACATTCAATAGGGTTATCGAAAATGCACTTACTTCTGGCGGTACTGAATTGTTAATTGTGTGAGTGATAGAAATAATTTCCATTTGTTGCACACTTAATGGACCACACCGTAAATATTGATATACAGAAGAATTATAAGATTTCTATTAGTACCCATTTTCTATTCGAATTTCAATACTTATTAACCAAATGAGAATTCAATTGTTATTCAAAGAAAAATAATAAAGAAATGTATCTCATTGATTTGTAATTCCATACGGTTGGCGAAAATAGTGTGAGCAACACGTTCGAAAACAGTTTATTCGCAAATCGCTAGGAAATTTTCACATTCCAAATTTCTCAAATGAAAAGTCAAGATTTTCTTACTCTGAAAGAAATGGTATTTTAGCAATTCTCACAATGGCCCAAGAATGTTAGACTTTTGCTACCTGGCAAAGAAGTAATATTGCTAGACTCCAGACTTTCAGGAGAGGACTTTCACGTGGGTGGAGCATTGTGAGAATTTCATGAAAAAATTGCCCTCTTTCACATATATATTCAGAAATCTTGGTACGATTATTGAAAATTAACAGCTGTTAAACATGTATTTCGCTCATCTACACCAGCACAAGACGTTTTTATTTCACATAAAAAGTAGAAGTATTGCTCACGTCAACAAGCAACATTCTTGCAGAAATTCATTTTTCGAATTCAAAATTATGCCCTTAATTTCCTTATACATATTCGAAATAAGTATATATATAATGAGTCAATGTTCGAAAGAGTAAGAAAAATAATTATTTTCACACAATGAATGAGTTTAACCAAATGTGTTAAGTTATCAAACTGTCAGTGTTTTTTTGTTATATACACATTTCTTGTGATGTCTGTCTTTGACGAACCCAATAACATGGAATATCATGATATTAGATTGTATTTTATTGAGGACTTGCCTACCATCCTACAATTTTGTCTATTCGTATTGAAATTCTTCGCAAAAGCTTGATTGAAAACTAGGGTCTGCACTTTCAGGTGAACCACACCACACCACCACAAAAGGGTCTTTTACTTATACAATAATTCGTCGACAAAATGTCCACAATCCTTTCACATTTCATCCCAGACAGTGAAATAAACTGCTACATGGTCACACGAAACCGAAAAGCTTTTCCACTAACGAACCGATATTTCAAAGAGCAAAAAGCGTCGATACCAATGTTCATCAATATCAACAATGGTCAAACAGAAATGCAACTCGATATTCCGGCGGCAAAACACACAAATGTAATGACGGATGATGAATAAAAAACGAAACAATCGAATGACAATGATAACATAACTCTATCGATCTGCTCTCCGTATCCCAGTTAGCTGTGAATTCACGTTCACCGTCGCCAATCACAATCAAATGAAAAAAAAACTATTCAATTTACGGGAGGTGTCTGGCTCGTAGGACTTTCGACACCTCCAAATCAAAACAGGAATTTCTAGTTCAAATATTTACCGTAACGACATTACAGATGATTGCATGATATTCGTTGGTTGTTTTGTAGAATTTTCTTGGGAGAAGTAGCTTGTATGACAAACGATCACTATAGATTGAGGATCCCTTTATTATCTGTGACATTTTGAAGCTGATCATTCTTTTTGGAAATAAGCTAACCCACTTTCAGCGTGGAAAATGACCAATTATTCGCTCAGAAAACAAAGTCGGCAAAACACTTGACAGACCTCTTGGCACTTTCCCGACTCCATTTTTGTCTTTTATTCGAAACCCATCAAAATTCATGAAGTGTTCAGATCCCCGCTTACGTGTACAAAACAACGCAGTTATACGAAAGCTATCCCTATTATGATATTACCGTTATACCACACTATTTCATTGCCATACGGAACAGATTTAGGTACACAGTTTCTCCCTTTGAAACCACAAACCTCTTCAATATCCATCACACTTGTTTCCAAAAATCTCACGTTATCGGTTCATTAGCCATTTTCTCACTTACAGGATTCAGTCAGCTCTCGTCACTCAAGGCTAGTATATTTTTATTGTCTGAAATGACATTACTGTTCCAATAATTCAACTGTTGCTATTTGCAACAATACTCGTGAAACAAAACAGAAATTCACGAGATATGATTTGCTTGCCGACCACATTCATTAAAACTGAAGCTACATTGTGAAACATTTCAACCTTTACGTAGGCGTATCCAAAGAATGACGATGATGACGTTTGTGGAAGCGTCATGAAATTCGTTTATGTGCAATGCTTATTTGAAACAAAAAATGTATTGAGATTAATCTTGCAAATATTGATTTTTTGTTAGTTTTATGAAATTATATCGAATGATTATGAAAAAAATAGTATACAAACCCCTGCAAAAAATAATGAGAATTGATGTTTACCATTGGGGACATCATGTGTAGGTATGTAGTTTTGAGTTATATATTTCCTTTTTCAATAATGAATATTTCTATTGGGACCGTGCAGAGAACGTAGTAGGAACATAGACTTTTAAAATAATAAAAATGCCTGGATTGGCTGTCACGGCACTTCTCCATTCAAAATGCAGTATCAGGTTGAAAAAAGAAATAAGCCTTATGAAGACTTTCTGATTATATTGCACTTCAGTGCATTCTCCAGACACTAATTGAGTGACGGAGATTCCTTTTGGAGGCGTCGAGAAACCGTCAGTTACTTGGAGCTAACCAACGCAATTTCACGTGTAACCCTGACAAATTTTGAATATAATAGTAGTAAGTCAATATGCTTTCGAGTTAAATGGAAAGGTTGAGTAAGCAACTGGAGTAACTCACCGAAGTGAGTAAGGTATCAATATGAAAGAACATGCTCCAAAAATGTTCCAACACAGTGGACGCCAAAGGTCTTGTGAATAAGGTGCACGAGGGGCATGGCCCAGCTCTTCAGGTTGATTGACAGTCATTCGACATCTGAAGTTAAGCAACGCCGAGCGCGGTTAGTACTTGGATGGGTGACCATGCAGGGAAATACCGTGTCGGAAGCCCGTACAGCGGCAGCAAAATAGCATATCATAGCTGGCGGGCCATACATCAATGAGCACAAGATATATTGAGGATGTGCCGTCCTACGGAGGGGACGTAAAGCCGTCGGTTCCGTGGATGTTGGGCTCGTTAAAAGATCCCTACCTCTGGTTGGAATACCAGAGGGTTCGGCAAAATTTTCGGTTGAGGGAAGTGTGCTCACCGGCGTCGGTGATTGGCCTTGGTAGCGGAAATAGGCCGACGTTAAATAAACAAATAAAAAAGGTGCACGAGAATTCGAAAACGTAGCAGTTTAAATTTGAAAGTATTATTTCTGCTTGTTATTTGTATCGAATATTCGTTTATTTGAATGAAGAAACTGTTTCGCAAGTGTTTTTTTTATTAACAATTTTTTTATTGTTTTGAAGATAATGAAAAGATCATTACAAGCTCTCGATTGAAATTGCCTCAACGTTGGGCTGAATGTGTAGAATCGTTCATGATTATTGGTAAATGAGGTCTAATGTCAATGCATTAACAAATTGCAGACCAACTTTATTCGTTGAGTTGGGGCTGCGTGAATTGACCTTTGGAGGGAAGTAGCAACGACGCAAATAAATCGTACTCTATTCCAATGTTCGGATAGGTTTCCGCTGTCATTTGTATATAATCGTTCAGTTCTCGGTAGTGTAGTGGTTAGCATATTCGCCTTTCAAGCGGAAGACTGGGGTTCGATTCCCCGCCGGGCCACCTTGCTGGATAATCGCACGTTAAACGGTAAGGCCTCGTTGATCTATTGCTCACACAAGTTTCGACTTCTGAGGGCTGACGTTCTTCAGCTGGTTAACGGAAACGAACAATTTTAGAACAATTTTTTTAGTTCGGGTTGAACCGCGTCTAAAGTTTTGTGTTGAAAGTTTACTGTCTACTTCCCAGATTTCGTTACGAGTTTTCTCTGAGGTCTCAATTCGCCTACTCTTCAGATTGAGCTGTAGGAGAGGAACGCTCTGCGGGAAACGTTGTTGTCTTTTGGATCTTTGGAACTAGATGAGGAAGTTTGTTGACGACTGATAGATCTGTCAATTCGATAGACTGGGAAACTATTTTGAAGAAGGGCTGATTCAAGTTGGGTCAGCTCTTGTGGTTTGTTATGGAGGTCTATGAGGTTGACTCGTCAGACTAAAAAACCCGATAGATTTCTTGTAAAATCCCCATAGCGCGCAATGCACCCTAAGTTTCAAAAGCAGATAGAAGATACACGGTCCTAGTGAAGATTCAACATTATTGTCAGAAGAAAAATAAAGAGTATTACTGTTATTATTATTATTAGTATTGTGACGTGATTTTTATTGGCCCACTCAAAGTATTAAGCGTATTCAAGTTTGGCGAAATCGTATTCCAACAATTGAGATGAGTTGAATTTGTGAAAGACAGGACTGTATTGAAAATATTGTAACTGGACATCAAAAAATATACATTTCCTAGGCTCCGCTCACTTCCTCACAATCGATTAGCCTCGCCCAAATTATTTCTGTCAAAACCGGTCTTGAAGGGACTTCGCTGGCTTCAACCCTAAAATTCCGATTATACCATTTCCATCGAGGCAGAAACGTTATTGAATTCCCCTGCACATAAGTGCGATGACTATTCCTTATTCTGGCAGCGTTTTTCGGATTCTTATTGGAAGCTTCATCTCCCTCTTCCCCATTACTTCCTTCCACACACACTGAACGTCAGAAGCTAACTTCATTACGGTTATATTTTATTTTCGAGCTCTCGGCCTCGGTTTATCGACGCGCTTTTGTCCGATAGCTCACTTGATCGAGTGAAAAATTAATATCTGCTTTTATTATCGAGAGCTTTTAACGAAAACCCTTTTCGTTTCATCGATATTTTTCCATTATTCTCTCATCCGGAGAGCCGGTGTTCGCTTTTGTCCGAGGAGAATTCAATCAAAATGATTATCAGACTGAATGGCGGGGAGGATGGAAAAGCTAGCATAATTAACGAATTTTCCCATACAGGGTTTTGTAATCGTATTGAGTGATTGGGCGAATTACGCTACTTTACATCATTTTTTCGTTGACCTACATAGGCAAAGCCACGTATGATACTGCTCGTCCTGTTTGAATGTCATTAATTTGTGGTGGGCGGATTCTTTCTTCTAGCTTCTTGGGTTCTCACCACAATATGAAAAGTAGGAATTAATATTGGATTCCATACAAGTGTAGAAGGGCAGATTTTCAATCTAGCCCAAGAAGTTGCTGTGATAATTCTAAAATTGTTCTGAATGGAACACGTTCAATAAGTGAGCCACTTTTTGTATATCTCGGATTTGCTGATCAAAAAATACAATAACTGACATTTCTCAAAATACTTATCGTTGACGTTTCGGTAACCAAATTCACAAATATTTTCTTCTAGTTAAGATTTTATGTTCACTTTTTGTAAATGTCAGAAATTTGAATTTTGACATATATCAATATATATATATATATATATATATATATATATATATATATTTATATATATATATATATATATATATTTATATATATATATATATATATATATATATATATATTTTCATTTGTATGAAATGTTCCAACATTTCACTACATTTTTTATCAGAAGTATACTATACGAAAAACTGTTATTTAACAAATTATACCGTTTTAGTAATTGTTGTAACCACAAAAAATGCATTTTCCTACTCGTTCACTTCAACGGTAAGAAATGCGTTAATATCCTAAAAAATATTTATGCTGCCTTTTTCTTCAAAAACCAATTATCCATGACTGACATAAAAAAATGAATCTCGGAATTTGTCAATAACACTGTGTTGGAGTTTCTTCCGCATGTTACATTGAATTATTTTCATCATGCATTATGTGTTGGGAGATATGGTGCAAATGGTCTATGCTTTGGGGGAAAGTGACGGAAACTGCCTCCTTGCATCTAGGATTTACAAAGAGAAGTACCCTGAAAGAAGACAACCAGATGGAAGGGCATTTCAGGCTCTAAAAACAAGATTTGAAAGAACTGGCAATGTCAATCACAAGAAATTTGAACGTGTCTGCCCTGTAACAAATGAAGAAAATTGCATTTCAAATTGCTCTTCACCTCGTTGAAAATCCCCATGTGAGTACTCGAGACCTGAGCAGGAAATTAGGATTTTCTCAAACCAGCGTGTCTCGAATGATACGAGCAAGCAAATTTCATCCTTACCATATGCAATTAATGCAAGAGTTAAGAGAAAGAGATTTTGAAAAACGTGTTCAATTCTGTCGATGGGGCTCAGAAAAGATCAATCAGGAAAATGATTTTTTCGATTTCGTGTTATTTTCCGACGAAGCGACTTTGCATAAAAATGGAACTGTGAATCGGCATAACATGCATTATTATGCAACGGAAAACCCCCATTTTGTTCGTTGCATGAACCATCAACAGCGTTGGTCATTGAATGTTTGGGGTGGAATTCTCGGAAAAAGAGTTATCGGTCCGTATTTTTTGGATGGGCATCTAACAGGAAGAAAATATGTTAGATTCCTTCGGCATGAGTTCTCGAATTTATTGGACGAGGTTCCATATGGAACTAGACTTAGAATGTGGCTACAACAAGACGCCACATTCGAAAACTGAGGTACGGGAATACCTCAACGATCATTTCAATCACAAATGGATAGGTTAGGGGTGGGCCTGTGGCGTGGCCACCCAGATCACCTGACCTAACCAAAATGAATATTTTTTATGGGGGGATATCAAATGGTTTGTCTACCAAACTCCTCCAACATCTATAGAAGACATGAAACGAAGAATAACTAGAGCTTTCAGGGAAATCCCAGAGGATGTGCTGGAACGTGTGGAGAATTCGTTTAAAAAAAGACTGACATTAGGTGTTGCAGAAAATGGTCGCCATATTGAACATCTTTTGGACTCCCCTAATCAATAAAAAATTTAGCGTTATTGTTCAGATTAATTGATTTTGGGGTTACAATAATTAATAAAATTGGATATAAGTATTTTGTTAAATATCAGCTTTTCGTATAGTATACCTGATGAAAAATATAGTGAAATGTTGGAACATTTCATACAAATGAAAAAATACAGGGTGTTCCATTTGAAAAAGTAGAGTTATGTCTGTTTGAAAATGAATAAAATTTTACGGGTTTTACCGAGCACCCTATATATTGTTTCCGAAAGTTAAGATTCCACAAATTATCATTGTGATGTTGACTAACTATTACTATAAAAAATCCTCTCAATTGCTGTAGACATGCGGGTGGGGTAAAAAAATATTGTCGGGGGTGCACTTCCATGCTGCACTTCCATGATTCTCGAAATTTTGCTTAGCAAATGACTTGAGTGTATGATAATTTGATAAAATCCCGAGACCGCAGGTCGAGGGATTTTATTTTAAATTATTATACACGAAAGCATTTGCTTGAAAGCAAAATTTTGAAAATCATGGAAATGCACGCATTTTGGTCGATTGAATTTGGTGAAGGAGGGATATATGTTTAGATCATTTCCAGAAAACATGTAAACCCAGGAAACATCAAAATCGAACACAGGAACAATATAGTACCAGAGATAGTACCATGATCCAAACGCCCGGTTAATTTCGAACATTTTAATCGGTTAAAAGGTCTAGTGCATTTAATCGCTGTAAAACTCTGTAAAAGCAGTCTAGCCTTCAACTGTTTCATGGTTTATTCGCATTGAGGGAAATAATCTGCAAAATAGGTTTTTCCGAAGTAACTTGGCAACGCCACAATGGAAATTCAAAAACAAAAATTCCTTAGAGAGCTAAAAAAGTATGAAATCGGATGACGTATTCATATACTGAGTGTTCCATTTGAAAAAATATAACTTTTGCTGGCCACGCTCGGCTGAATCACCCAGTATGCAAGAAAATAATTTTATAAGATAGTAGTTATCGATATGACTGCGAAAAAAAAACTAAACTAGAAGAGAATATTTGAAAGTTTTGAAAACGGAGGTGGATTTGGTTTCCGAAACGTCATCGATGTATTTTGATAAACATTAGTTCGTCTATATTTTTGACAGTCAAATTTGAGATATACAAAGAGTTCCTGGCTGATTGAACATGTTCCATTCAGAAGGACTCATTTTTGATTTATCGCAGCATCTTCTCGGGTTAGATTGAAAATCTGCCCTTCTACACTTGTACAGAATCCAATATTGATTCCTATTTTCCAGATTGTGGTAGGAAAAGAAAACCAAAGAAGCTAGAAGCAAAGATACTGCTCGTTTTTCAAAGAATGAAGAATCAGACATATAGAACGGATAATATTTCGAGTACATACATTAAAAACAATAAGGATAAAACTTCAGTGTTGGATACAGATAAGGAGGATACAATTTAACGTGTGGTTCTTGCACCAAAATGCATATTGGTCAACCGGGAAAATCTTTCACCAAGCGACTTAGGGAGCATAGAAGTAGTTTTTTGAATGAAAAGACAAATTCAACATTTGACAATCATTTTCTGACTGAAAGACATGAGTTCATTCATGACTATGATGTATTGCATTTGGAAAATATAGGTCTAAAACCCAATCTGTTGGAATCCTCAGAAATCGATATAATCGAGAAGTCGAGACATCTCCTAAATGATCAAATAGATTTCAATAATTCACCATCGCTCAACCCGTAGCCTTATGACGAAATACGATTAATTAGGCTAAGTTGAGCAGCTGAACCTAGAAAATCTGTGTAACCAGTTTTTCCCAGAAGAGTAAGTTGATATCAATTGAGATTGTGTTAGATCGTTTTGGTACTATAACACGCCTGATTGTATAGTGAAACACATGTAGAGATTTTGTGAAATGTCAAGTGAAAATCAGATGATGTAGTGTTCTTTGATTTCGGAAAATGTATTTTCTTTTCGTAATGAATCTCTGGTATATTTTGATGATATTGGTGCTTGGAAATCACCATGAATAGTAGAATCGCCAGTGAAGAATTCAAATCAAAATCACAGCCATACCTGAGTTACACGTCAACTAGTACCTAGGAAAATAGGTCTCTAAACATAAGCCGTTTGCTGCTTGTCAACTGATCTCGGTTCACTAGAACGAATGTTTAGAGTTTAGCGAGGAGTTTAGAGAAATATAAGATAGTCAACCAGACGACACTATCGTCTTCAAGTAACAGGACGCAATCGCAACAGACTTACTGCTGGAAAACTGAACGTTCATTTCCATAGAAATTCCCCATTCGTGTTGAAACGCTGACTTTTTGAAACTACATAATGTATTGTGTATGCTATGGCCGCAAAATCTTACTATTTACCTATAAATGCCTGATTTTTGGTACAGTAGCTCCCTGGAAACTTTGAGCCATTAATCATTTTGTAACCCTACAAACTTCCTCTTGTTCATATGTGTTGATTCAGGATACCTTTGGTTGAATTTACTGCAAGTTCTGACAATGATTCGATCACTTTGTTCATGTGTAATAAATGATTTCATAAAAACTTCCTTTGAATAATAGAAATTTGCATTCATTTTGGAAGATGTTTTGAAACATCGTGGATAACTATTCGTAAATTACTTATAAAAGTAACCAAAATGTTATACGCTTGATAATTCCACTGCTACCTAAAACCAAATTCTAAAAAAAATATGTTCTCAGAAGAAGCGACTTTATTGAGAAAACTTTGACTTAGGTCTAGGTACATGATAAATCATCTTAAAGCATTTTTCATCATCTTCCAGTATGTCGAGTAATATAAAGAGGGTTTCATTTCGAAAAATAATCTTTTGACCAATTTTATGCATAATGGAAATAATAGTAATTTTAGCACGCCCCGTATGATATGGAGTCGATTTCTTGGTGTTAATTAAATATTTCCAATTTTTCCCGATTGCCATCAAAATATCAACTCTTCATGAATTGGGAGTACTGATGTACTCAAGTTCGATTAGGGTAATGTTTTGGACTACATTTGGCACAAATCATTTTATATCTCAAAAACCGATAGAGATAAGTATCGGACATTATTAACAAAAGAGTAAAATAGCGATTCCAAAAATAATAATATACGGATTTGAAAAAATAAAGTTGCTAGGATTTTTTGATGAAACGACGCATTGCTGAAAATATTTTAGATCGATAGAACAGGTAAAGAAATGTAAGATGTGAAATTTTACCCACGATCGACCGTGTGTCACGCTGTATATAATGCCAAAAGATTACAATGAATTCAGACACAGAAGTAGAATATTTCATCAGGGTCGAGTATCCTGTTTTGAGGATTATTCCAAAGCAAACTTCCTTTTTCCCTATAAACTCATTTTCGACAATATTTTGAAGCTTAATTAGCACTGTTATCACTTCAGTCAAAATGCCAATCAGAATTCTACACCTAGTTAAACCTTCAGAGAGGAAAACTTTGTCGTTTATTGTCAAGTAAACGGAAATATCGTCATCATAGTGTAAATGGCCTGACAAAAATATTTCGAATGCTTTTCACACACGCATTGGCTAACTATCATACTCCTTCATCAATGAACAATTGTGCTTAGCTTCTGTCAGGAGGAATTGAATGATCTGTGTTCCTGTCAAATGTCACAGAAGCCTTTGTTATGTAGTCTGCAATATCCACGGTACCATGCAATCATCTGATAAAAAGCCCTGCGGAATCACCAAAAAGCGAACTAGTTCCGAATTATCGATATCAAAACATCAACAATTGAAACGGTCTTCAACGACTATCGAAGTTTCGCAACTAGTTCGCCAACGAGCACGAACAAAAATGTGGTTCCGCAAGGATCAAACCTAGGGCCAGTTCGAACCCAGCGTTTACGCTATCCGGGGCAACCACCGTCACAGTAAGAGAGCAGAGGGTTTGAAATCCTACCGTGTCGCCTACCTTCTTCTCCCATTGCAACACGTACGGCACGGGGTGTCCCTCAGGGAACTCCACGTGGCAGTTGAACACCACCGACTCACCAAGTATTGCAGTGATGTGGACTGCATCTTGAATGCAGTGAACTGGAAAAGAAAATTCAATGAAACATCTTTGAATGATATACACGCACCTATCAACTTTTGATATACTTTTGATATGAAATTGCAAATCAAACAGTATTAAAAATAAATCAATTCTTTACGGAAGTCAAAGATGAAATTCCCATAACACAGTCAAATATAGATTATTGTATTCCATGCTCTAGTTGTAGGAGTGCGTTTATTGGTCAAACAAACAAACTCCTTGAGGACAGAATTTGTTCTCATAATAGCGACTGCAGAATGAACTCAGCAAGATGTGCTCTCGGTTAACATGTGCACAAGGAACGTCACATTATGGATTTTGGATCCACCAGAATTCTTGCTGAAGAATCTAATAAATATAAAAGACTTTTCTTGGAAATGGGCTTCATCTCACAGTCGGTCTCATGTATGAACAAAAGATCTGATATCAAGCATCTCAGTGAGACATACTCATCCTTGCTTCAGTTGAATCATGGTATTTCAAATTTGAGAGATCAAAGCTCCCAAATTTTCATTTAATACTCATCAATAATTTCCATGTTTACCTAAATTCACTTTCGTTTGATAATTTTCATACTCAACATTTATTCCAATTTTTTGATTAACAATGTCTATTCTGGGTCGCTCTGAGGAAAATTTTGTTTAGTTCCGGACATCCACGCAGGATGGAATTTTTAACCTCACAATTCTATCATTCCATGCCGGCGTTTCGACATGTAAATCGACGACGTATCAGACTTTGTATCAATTCATCTGTCCTAAATGTTTGGTTTCGAGTCATAAATATTTAATTAATTAACCCTTTGGGTTGTCGTGGTATCTATTAGGTACCTCCTTTTTCGAATTTATTTACTATTTCCGTGGTAGTGGTATTGTTTTGCAACCAGTTCAATTGTGATCTCAAGCATGTATTCGTATCGAAATATTTTTTGTTCGGGATAATTCGGACTGTAAACATTTCTTTCGTACAACTTGAAAGAAGGGAAGTGAGGTTAGACGGTATTTTCGCGCATAAATTCATATTTATAAGTTTTGTGTTAGGATTTGTTTTTGCAGATGAGTGAAATTCGAGGATATAATTTGTGTTATCATAGTCTACTTACTATGATATGAGTGAATCGTGATCCACAATTCAGTCTATTTTTTGTGACCATCTAGAAAGTGGTACCTGTTACCACTGCACCGAATTTGCCTATACCTATACCATATGATTGCTTTCGATATGTTCATCACGGAAAAGTTGGTACTTTCTGAATGATTTTTTTTTCTCGTTTTCAGAGTGAATCATAGTTAGCAATGAAAATTAAGAAAATCAGAAGACATACTGTTTTATCTATCAATGACATTCAAGATTTTTCATATGATGAAATTTGAGTTACCTTCGGGTTCGGAGTCAAAGCTATAAGATTTAGATTCAGATAGTAGTGAAGACCTGACTTACACAGAGTTGGCTCCGGCGAAATTTGTTCAGAGCGAAACTGGAATCGATCTGAAAGACGTACAAAAAATGAGCAAATCTCCATTACTTGAGAGCAATGATCGATCTAGCATCTGTGATATTCCAACTTGTTCATTTCAAGCCAATGAAATGAATGTCGATGTAACGGAAAATGACGATTGTTTCCTTTTGAATATTGGTTATATGAATAGGTCGAATGATGGTTCTGAGGAGGAACATGAGTTTGAACAACTCGAACGGGATGATGATGGATCTTCAGAGTCAGAGTCAAACAAACCATTATCACAGATGAAAAAACGATTGGATGGGATTTGGGAGGGAAAGAAAAAACAATCTAAGTTGAAAGATTTCAAGGAAACTGCTGGGCCAATATTGAATGATAATGTAGTGACAACATGTGACCATTTTCTCAGTGTTTTTCCAGATACTTTATTCGAACATTTAGTGTTTCAGACAAAATTATTTTCAACCCAAGCTGAAAAACCATTCTAGCCAACGAATATCACAGAAATGAAAAAATTAATATCCGTTAATATAATGATGAGTATCACGAAGAACTCTTCAAATAAAGATTATTGGAGTAGTAACATTCAATTTAGAGATGAATATATAAGTTCATTTCTTCCATTGAAGCGTTTCAGCTGGCTGCTTTCCCATATTCATGCAAATGACAACCATATGATGCCAAGACGGGGTGATGAAAACTACGATAAATTGTATAAGATCAGACCTGTGCTGGATACGCTTTCCGAAACATTCAAATCAACATACAGACCTACGCGTCATCAAAGTATAGATGAAAGTATGGTCAAATTCAAAGGCCGTTCTGTATTGAAACAATATGTTCCATTGAAACCCATCAAACAAGGATTTGAAATTTGGGTCCGAGCTGACGAATATGGCTATGTGTGTCAATTCCAAGTGTACACAGGGAAAATTAGTAGTAATCCAGAACTAAATATAGGTGAACGAGTTGTAACCGACTTGTCGAGAGATTTTTAGTTGGAAAAAATTACTTCATCTATTTTGATAATTTTTTTTCTAGTATTCCATTGATGGTAAATCTTTTGAACAATGGAATATATGCTTGTGGTACCATAAGATCAAATCGCGAAGGTTTACCAAGAAAAATTCTGAATAATTCCGAAAGAGGATCTAGCGTAGCTCTTTCATCATACAAGCACGAAGGTCTTTGTTTTGTGCAATGGCAAGACAAAAAGCCTGTCCTGTGCTGTTTCATCAACAGTCACAAGAAAGACGCGAACAGGAGAATAAATCGAAGTTGCATGCCCACAAATTGTCAAGGATCACAACAAATACGTGGGTGCTGTAGATCTCAGTGATATGTTCAAATCTTATTATACCATTGATAGAAAAAGTCAATGATGGTGTTTACGGCTATTTTGGCATTTCGTCGATGTCAGCATAAGTAATGCCTCTGTATTATTCAATCAAAGGAATTCGATGGAAAGACCAAAGATGAAGATGAAGGATTTCAGGCTAAGAGTGGTTGCAGGCCTGATTGGAGCAAAAATGGCCAATCTGCGTGGAAGGAAATTCCATCCGATACCAAGACCATAAACCATAAACCTTTCATTCCAATGAAGCTACGAACTGATAAAGCTGCACATATGCCAGTGAGAACAACGAAACGCCGATGTGCTCATTGCAGCTCCAAAGTCAAACAAACACGTACCTGTTGGATGTGTACCGTTTGCGAGCTACCATTGTGTCTGGGGGGAACAGAAGGGGAAAACTGCTTTATGCGTTACCATTCTTCCTAAAATTGATATATACGATTTTAATCCGAGCTTTTTGTGGAAATAAAACCTTATTTATTCACAAATTTAACATTTATTGCGGAAAGGTAGTATACCAAGAGTGAAAGTGGTATCCATGCTATACCACCATTTTTTTAGGGGTGGGGATAAATGAAAAAGATTAAATTTTATTTGATGTTCCTCACATACTCATTTGAAAGGGTTACCAACCAATAAATTATGAAGAAATTGAGAATTACCAATTTGCCACTCAAAGGGACATATATATATATATATATAATATATATATATATATATATATATATTTGATTCAGTTTATATATTTATAAAAAATGAATCAAAATAAGGCCTCCATTTGAACAGCTTCTAACTTTGGAGTCTCTTTGAAGAAACACTATTCGCTCGACTGTAGTAGCTGCCGTAGCGGGCTAGACCATCATTGCACAAACAAATTACATGACGCTTCCACGAATATCAAAATTGTCATCGGCAAATGTCATTCTCCTACATAGAGGTTGAAAATATCTACGTGTATTTTCATTTTGGTTTCTGTAAAATGCTTCAGTCATTAAAGATAATTTCGAAAAATGTTATCGCCATTCTTTGGGAATGTCTTTTGTCGTCGTAGAGGATGAAATATGTTTTACGTTCTAGATGCGTTCAAGTGAATGCGTTTGACATGCCGATCATGGCCATAGGAAAAAATTAGGAAGCCGCAGGGGTAAGGCAATCATTATCATTCATACCTCGAAAGTACTTGCTACCTTGTGAACTTCTAGGAACTATCTTCATTTTCGTTTGTTACTTTGGTTTGGGCAATTGAAATAACTTGTGATTTCGGGATGATATTCTGCTCAATGAGACCTTTCATATGATGTATCACAAACCGTATGTACGTAACCATTTGAAAAAATAGGAGGGAGTGGGGGAATTTTTTGTTGGGAAGCCCTACACATGGACCAGTATGAGAACTCCAACATGGATTCATCAACTCGAATAAAATCCAGTAAATCGTCAAACGTACAATCCATTCTCCAAGGATAAACAGACTGGTGATTCATCATCAGCCATTGTGACACTATCGTCCATGATTAAACGTCATACAACGTCGGAATTGCATTCGGCCCCGCGATGATGCATCACAAACGAGTTATTCGGCGTAAAACGTCTAAAGCAGATTTCAGCGCAAATTTCAGCATGCACACATGCATTTGATGTGACAAGACAAGGGTCGGAGTTCAAACTCGAAACATCCACTGTTAATCAACCGAGTGCCTTTTATGTGCTCTGTTTGATTATGAAGTTAGAGTCCGTATAAAGTTTGCATTGCAGGATTATTGTGGATGACGCTACTGCGTGGACATCGGTCGTTGGCAGTTACCGTCTTAAATACAGATATTGCAAAGTAGGTACTGAAACGCAACCTTCTATGATGGTGTCGTTCTGACATGATCTGATATGCAATGACATACCGAAATTTTTAATTCAGTGAAACCTGTGAAGTAAAGTTTTGAATATATGTGGAGAAATTAGTTTTCTGTTAGTTATGACCTATTTTGTCCACGAAGTACATTTTTCTTCAGAATTCACAGTGCCACTATCGAAAGAGGACTAACATAGCGCTCTCTTTTTCATCTTATTTTTTTTTTGGTAAGTTACCTACCACATTCTGAAAAAATCAAGAATTGATATTGAAATCTATACCAGTGGAGAATGGATTATTTTTAATCTACCCCGATCAGTTGCTGATGCGTTAAATGAAAAATAGTTCCTTCTGAATTGAATAAGCCAGACTTTTGTCACAACGTTTTTTCTGCAAATTTACTATTTTTTTTTTATTTTTTTTTCATATATTTCAACATCAAGTCTATCATTTCTTAAATGCTAACATAGGAGATTTTGAAGTTGGTTATAAACTCCAAAACAATCCATGTTTTGTATTTCAATATGTATCAGACTTTCTCAATGGATTTAAAAATTCCTTAGCATTGAAATGCTAAAAAAATAAGAAAAATTTAATTTTAAAATTACAAACTCTGCATGAAAATATTGTGTGAAAAGTTTGGCCATAAATTATTGTTACTCACAAGATATTATTCTGCCTGCAATGTCCAATATGGACTTTGTTTGTTACTATACTACTAATTTTTCTGAATAATTTCTCAAGAATAAACTAAATACTGGACCTTTGACACCATCCATGCTATTTTTACAATTTGCTATTTCTAGACTATCGAATGCATCGAGTAGCCTTTTCTCATGCACATGCTTAATTAGTTTCAGATTGCTTTCACTAAAACTGTTTTCCGAAAGCACAAGATGAATTAGAAAAGAATGCAACAATAAATACATCGGCCAGAGCTGATGAGCTATAAGAACCTGTTTCAAAGATAATTTTACATATATGAGATACGGTGGAGAATTCCAGTGTCTCCCAACATGCCCTGGACAAAGACTACAGAACTGCTAAAAGCAAACTGAGACTGATTAAGGCTGTGCACAATACGAGGTTGCTCGCCGTGTCTAGAAATTGCTAAATGTAATAATAGTATGAAAGGTGACGAGGGGACTATCTCTTTCAGCCCGCTTTTCAGTTTATTGTTCAGAAATCAATTAGAATAATTAGAATAACACAACAAAGTCCATAGCGGAAAAAGAAAAAACTTTGCCGGTAGTTTTTGCACTACCTTAGAATGTGGAGTATATGAATTGCTAACCCTCGTCTTTAGATTTAGTATCAGTTTTCTTCTGAAGTTGCTAACCTTGTTAGTGAAAGGCGCATCGAGTGTAAATAATATCAGTTTAGTGTTAGGGTAACTGATCTCTGCAAAAAGTTTTAAATGCATTATATATTCATGTCAAAAATACAGGTACCATCATGAATGAATTCACATTCAGAAAATGATTGAGGGAAAAATATAATGAGCCAACGAGAATCACTATTGTATGCTTCATAATGATCATAGCTTTTCTGAAACTCCACAAACGCTTCAACTGGAACTTTCAACAATTTTTAGGTCACACAACACCTCTGGATGAGTTTCAACCTCTTATATAATGGAGAACAAATTTACAAATTTAGGACCAACTGCCGCTTTCCTCACTTCACGGCTTGTGTAGAGTCAAGGTGGCTGTGGTCTGTGGTACAGCCTCATGTTCAGGAGATATTAAGTCCGTTGTAGAGAATGAAAAGTCTCGAATTTTTGTAAATTTCCATTCCCGCTATTTGCGCTCTAGTATCGGAGTAGTCAGTTACGTTTTAACGACTGTGGTGCGTACATATATGGTATTTTGAATTTTGGAATTTTTGAAATGTCAAGTACTTATACCTACGGCTGGAAAACTGCTAGTATGTATCCCTACAGTCCAGCAAATAAAATTAAAAAATACAATTTCGGTCGTTCCTTAGTGCGACCCTGTACGAGCAGCCTTGTCTGAGTGATCACGTGCAGAATGCATGATAATGTTTTGGATCACTCCTTTGCTTAGATGTTTCAAACAAATGATCAACGGAAAGCATCATGAGAACGGGATACAATTCACGTGAAAACTATTGAGGCCCGTTCTTCTGACAAACGAGCAGCGGGAACTATTGTAAATACTTCATCTTTATATTTGAAAACATTGATGCCGTATTAGTTTTCGATATAGATACAATATCGCTTCATGAAAAACTAGCCTTCGAAAGCGAGTGGATATGAAAAAGTATTCGACCGAAGTTTGGGACAGTTTAATGTATGGTTTCCAAAATTTAATAATCTCTCTCGACTGCCTGTTCGCAAAATCGACGTGAGGGCAATTTTGAGGCCATCATTTTTCAATTTGCCGTCGACCAGAGTTCGTAGATGCCCTTTCTTGCTCCTTAATCTGGCAGGCCATTAAAGGATTGTTGGGCTCACGGCGAATACAATAACAAAACAGAAAGATGAAACAGCAGATTGGCCGCAACGTTAAATATGAGATTTATCAGATGGATAAATCTACGAAGGTTTTGTGTAGTCAGAAGTTTGAAAGCCTGCTTGCTCAATGTGCGCGTCAAGACTAGAAGAGACGGTCCAGAAATTTGCTGGATTACTTTTTCAGACTTCGAAACTCAGGTCAACAATAAAACATTGAAAAGCCCGATTCCGAGTGTAAAACCAATGTGAACCGAAGGTAAATTGGTGGAGATTGTTATGTTTTGGATTTCGGTTCAAAACAAAATATCCCTTGTATCCGGCTTATTTTGCGAACAGCAATATTTCATCATTGTGTCTCACTAATCACTGCACTACTATGGAAAATATTCCAAATGTTACATAAGCTGGTTCAAACAAGACATCGGGAAAAAATTATTGTCTTCATTTAAAAGGTCAGTTACTTCAATATCCTTCAATTTGCTCTCAGTTGAACTTTTTTCTTCCACGAGTTCAACCATAGTTCCAGTTCTGCGGTGATCTCATCCAACTCATTGAACGCTATACAGGATTCCGCATTTTTTTTTTTGATTTCTCTGTTACTCATTTTCAGCATGTACAATGGATGCAGTTTTGTCAAGGCAAATGCTGGGGTATTTTCATGGGAAAGTCGAATATTCAGCGATGATGTGAGAGAATCAAGAAACGGTATGATGAGTGCACGTCTCCAGTATATGTGTTTCTTGAAGTATTTCATCAGTAACTTGGTCTGCGTCGTCACGGTCCTTCTTGAATACTTCAAGGATTCTTGCTATTTGTTCTCCCACCATGATCAAATCCATAGTGGCAATAGTATTTCTAATTTCCGGTACAACATTTGCATCGTTCACCACAAGATTGAGTTTGTGGCTTGAGCAATGGATGCTTTGGAATAATTTTTCCTTAGAAATGCTTGTACTCTACCATCCTTAACTGTCATTCTGGAACAGCCGTCAAAACCAAATCCTTCGGCGATTAATTAAGCATCTTGTGCTTCCAGTTCCACATAACCTGCGAATTCTTCTCGAATTTTTCGTTGACTTTCATCGTAGAACCGCAAGCCGATAGCTGTTCTTCCACTGCTATGCCCGCTGTTTCATCAGCTAAGACTGCGTAAGCCTTATATCTAACAATAATAATAAGCTTCCTTCAGTGGTTTCCCGCCGGGCCACCGTGCTGGGTAATCGCACGTTAAAAGGTATGCCCTCGTTGATCCACTGCTCGCACAAGTTTCGACTTCTGAGGGTTGACATTCGTCAGCTGGTTAACGGAAACGAACAATTTTAGTCGCTTGGAATATACTAGCCGTGTATTCCTTCCTATGGTCCCCATTGAAGGGATCTATGTGAGACGGATGGTAACACTGATTATTTGAATTTTGATAATCATCTTTACGATTTTCTGACCAACTTTGAAAATGTATATATATTATACACATAAGTATAACTTCGAATTCAAAATTACAATTGATTCACCATTTGAAATTGATTTCTTGGCATGAGTATTTTGAGTCATACCTTCTTTTGTTACAATAGATAGAATAAGAATTCAAAGCTCTTTTCATTTTTAGGGGAGGAAAAAAAAAACAAAAAATGGATTATGTGACATAGTCTGAGAACAGGAACAGTAAGCTTGCACTCAAGTATATTCCTCTCTGATACACATCATCGAGATTCAACTGGAAGATTCTCCATGCAGTTATATATATGGAAGCGATTCATCGCTACGGCAGAGTTTTTTATCAGAGAGAGAGAGAGAGTTATTCAGAGTTTCTAGTGGAGAGAGCTTTGGTATTGTTAAGTGCAGAAGTCGGAGAGAAAAGTTTATCATAGTTTCTAGTAGAGAGAGTTTTAGTACAGTGCGTTGGATAGTTTACCTGAGGAATTTAAGTGACTGTATTATATTGTGTTGTGATGAAGAGTTGTAATGAAAGTAGTTCATGTTTGGAGTTTTAATAAACGAACCCAAGGAAAGATCGTACCAATATCTAAAATTTCCAACACGAAAATATTCCTGAACGCAACAAAGGCCAGAAAAGAGTTCCTTGTGGACCTCCGAGCAGAATTTCATTGAATTTGATCTGGAAATCTAGCACTTACCTGTTTGTAGAAAGACGAACGTCAATAAGGCAATGAAAATAGTGTATATTGCGAAAGATCGTTGAGGCACCGGTACCGTAGCGTTGGTCAATGGACGAGACTTGCCCCGTGGGTTTGTACACATGCCCATCCCGGCGGTCCCATACTCCCAGCTAACTCGACCTCATTGCCGGTTCCTCTGCAAAAGAAAAAACAACCGTTATTTCCCGCACATGTTTACTGGATATCATGAACGGTATGCACCTTTCACCGATCGAAGACAATAGGAAATATGCATGAAATTTAAATTTGTCTCAAATTTTCTTCTCGAATTTTCATCATCCCCACATTATAATCAAAAGGTATTTTTTCTGTTCAGTTATCATTCAAACCAATAAAATATTATACGAAAGAGAAAAATTGGGGAGGGGCATTCAAATACACAAAATGCGTCACCACTGGTCGAAAGAATATGATATTTTGCATCAACTCTCGATTTTACGTGGGCAGACATCAAAGGAGTGAAAGCTGCAAAGTATTCATTATGTTTTGTGATATATATATATATATATATATATATATATATATATATATATATATATATATATATATAGTGGATCATATCATAAATCCAAATTGCTGAAACTAGAACCCAGATTCTTAATGCATCTATCAAGTTTAATATTTCTAAATACAATGGCCCTATTTATTTAACAACTAAGTTAATGCACGTAATTGGCCTTATCCCCGAGTTGCGAACCGTACTTCCTTCAACTCCTACCAACCTGACAGCTGTAACAAGATGGCTCACAACATTTCACGTGTATTGTTGATTATTGGTGGTCACCACTGGCAGTAGAAACATGATATTTAAAACGAGTAAATGTGGTTTACGTTAAGGAATTTAAATTTTTGTCTGACTAATGCCCTAAATTGATGAGTGGTGTGATGACTGGTACCTAGGACCTACCGAATTTTTTTTTACGTTGTAGTAAGTTATCTAATTTTTCATTTATATATATATATATATATATATATATATATATATATATATATATATATATATATATAAAATATAAATGAACATCCCTCGGCAAAGAGTTAAAAAGTTCAGCTGTTCTATTGAAAAAAGAAGCCTGAGAGGTTGAACAGGTCTCCGAGCTTACAACAAAGGGGTATTCAGAATAGCATTGACCATGGAATTATCTCTAGAAGAGAGACAAGTCTTCGACCATTCATGATGCTCCAACGAAATGATCGGGTTCGTGAGTGAAGAATCACCAAGAAGCGAGGTTGCCTTTCTTTGAAACGAATCAAGAAGCTTCAATGAATGTTTTGGTGGCGAGTTCCTCACATGAGAACTATATTCCAAGACTTACTATCTGTGCTTTGTAGATCATTACAAGCTGACGAAAAGTGGAGTATGAAATAGAAATCCAAACCTCTGGGAAGCACATGAATATCATCTCCATTTTCAATGAAACATTTCAACCTAATTTTTTTTACAATTTATTTTTTGATCTAGATGTGCCCCTTAGCAGATATTCAGCTCGCTATTTCCAGGGGAGTCGTACATTGTATAATTGCCTAATGAGATTTTGTCGGAGTAAAAAGTGTTTACACCATAACTTTTTTCCATTACGATTCATCTAGTCACCTGTCAACATTAAATCCTAATTACGGACCCGAAGAAATGACAAGAAGGTAGTGCGAATAAGACTAGGAACACTCCTCTGGCCCGAAAACTAGCTTTAAATCACTTTTGCGAGACGTTTTATTTGCGTTACGTGGTTCAACACTTTGTCAGTTTGTTTGAAACATTGCGGGCGGTGCTTCAATTATGAGGTTATTATGACTGTGGTGAGAGGAGCTCAGGTTGAACGTTCGTGAAAAAATCGAAGAAAATCTTGCCGTAACGAACTCAAAAGAATCGGGTTGCATTCCGTTTGTCGGGCACACTAAGATAAAAAAAAGCGGGTTGCGGAAACTTACGTATTTTGACCTCCTGAACTAAAAAAATCCAGTGGAATTCTCGGCGCTCTCAATCAGTTTCTCCGGCCAATTTTTGGGTGATTAGTGGCATTTCCTAATACCTTCACGTTTCTTTGGCAAAATAACTCTCAAAATGCCTCCTTCTCTGTCGTCAGCACCATGTGCAGACACTTAATCATTCGTTCAACACAATTTTTCAATTGGAATCATCACTTTTCAAAAAAACATGAGTCCAATTATCAGAAATCAGGAAAACAACAGATCCCGGTAGTTGACTAATATTCCTGTGCCGCTATCTGTTCACCTCAGCTGTCATATATCAATTCGTGCAGAAATAATTCAGAAGGAATATATAAAATGTTTGAATGAATCGAAGAGGTTCTCTATTTCAGTAGACGAAACTGCTGATATTTCGGGAGACGAACATTTTAAACTATGTGTTAGATACACAAAAAAGGTCGCAACTTGTTATGTGGTGAGAGAAGATTTTCCTGGATTTGTAAAGGTCGATAATACAACTGCACAACCATTGACTGACACGATCATAGCGTCCCTGAAATACCTTGTTATTGACTGCAACAATATGGTGGGGCAGGGGTACGATGGTGCAGCTGTCATGAATGGCCTTTTTGATCTGGAGAGCTCGTTAGCTGTCACCATAACGGCCGCAGATGAAAGCATAAGGAACATACCAATTATCATGGTATTTCTTTCCACTCCTCAACTAGTAATTTTAAAAACTGATCGAACAAACGAAAGCAGAAAATTAGGTGAGAACGGTGAAATTATTAGGAAATTGATAGGAATATAACAAACAACATGAAACTATTTTTTTGCATATGCGCATTTCCAATTTTCAAACTAAAATAAGATAAGAGTCCTAATTATTTTAATTAATTTATCTCATTTCATATGTTTAACTTTCTTATCTAATTTTTTGTTTCATCTATTTGCTGTATCATTCATATGACCTGTGACGAGCTCAAGGGATATTTTACTCTAAGCAAAACAAGTTTGTATGAGTTTGGGAATCAAATATTATTCAAATTGATTTTTTCTGCGAACTAATTCATATTTATGTAAAAATATCCTATAAAAGGTGTCTGTCTGATTCAATTGACTTCTATGCTATGTGATTCAGCATCCGCCGCGCCATAAAAAAAAGCTGTTTAAGATAGTCTTTTTTTCCTTCAGACATATCAATAGAGAGTTTTGCTGAACCTATGATGTAACTTCTTTTATAGAAGTTTCACACTATTTTTATATTGACTTGGATAAGGCAAAGGCAAAAATCACTTATTAAAACATACTAATTACTGCACCTCGATATTATTTTTTCAGATAATGTAACCCCATTTAGTCCCATCGGGTTTCAATTATGAGCTTATTCGGAGTACTACAATGAAAGGTTTCACGGATGCTGGAATATAAAATGCAGTCCTTTCTGGAATTAATACTTGTGCAAAACAGCTCGGAGTATTTTATACCAATATGGCTTTTTCTGTAAAACCCCGGACAAACAACAGAAAACAAAAACTCTTCCATGTACAAGCAAACCGAATTCCCGTTTCCCTTCGCATCGACGAAGGAGCAAAGATATCCTTAGAATGTGACGGAAAGTCGCCTCCGGTTTCCTGATGCATTCACATCCCTCATCCCACTTTGCATCTCTTTTGTCGAATGCTGCCACGATAGGCCAGTAGATAAACGTGAGTTATAATTCAAGAGCCATGCCAAATCGCCATTTTTTTTGTAGATAGTTTGGACGTCAAAAAATATAATGTGAAGTTTGTGAGATCGCGAAATGACGACTTTTGGCCGAAAAAATTATTTAAATAAACGAATGTCACTATTTGGATGTTACTATCTTTGGAATGAGATTTATCGAAAAATGTTTCCTACGAAACATGTGCGTCGTAATGAAATCTACAAAATGAGCCTTATGCAAAAATCACGTAGAATAATATAGCACTTGTTCCGAAGGTGCTATATCGACACACCGGATTTACGAAAATTGGTCATTATTGGTAAACTATATAACATGGCTGGATAAAACTTTTCCTAGAGATCAATTACCCTAACACCAAACTGATTTTTTCGCACTCGACGCGCGTTTCGCTAACAAGGTTAGCATCTTCAGGAGAAGAAAATTGATCTAAATCTAGAGCTGGGGTTAGTTATTTATATACCTAAAGTTTTCCGGTCCGATATGGACTTCGTTTGTTACTGTTAATTATTCTAATCAATTTCTTGGTAATGAACTGACTACCTGTAAGTTCCGTCATCTGTTAGTATTGATTTCTGATTAGTTTCTCAACAATAAATTGAAAAGCGGGCTGAAGGGAATAGGTCCTTTGTCACCATTCATGCTGTTGTTACATTTTGCTATTTCGACACTCTCACATGCATCGAGTAGTCTTGTGTCATGCACTAAAAATAATAATAATAATAAGCTCATCGTTTATTCTATGGCTGGATAAAACTTCCCGATACCGATACCGATACCCTGAAAGAAACTGACCCTTTCAGGTGGTGGATGAGTTTCGGAACAGCAATTTATAAATAAACCACGTTAATACAAAAATAATTTTTTTGAAATATTGTTGCTCAACAGTGATTTACAGCCAAACTAATAATTCTAGTGATTTTTGTAAGTGACTTATTTTATAGATTTCTTTACGGCGCACATTTTTCCTAGGATAATATTTTTCGATAAATCTCATGCCAAAGATAATAACATCAAAATAGTGAAATCTGTTCATTTAAATAATTTTTTCGGTCAAAATTCGTCATTTCGCGATTCCACAAAATTTACACTATATTCTTTGAGGTCCGAACTACCTACAAAAAAATTGGGGATTTGACACGGCTGTTGAATAGAAGTCATCCAAATTCATGTACATTCTGACTGTACTACGACTTCGAATTCACTTTGCGGCAAATACTACAGTATCTATTCATGAGAAACTCTCGGAAGGAGATGAATATTTTTATTCGAATTGTTGGAAACGTTATACATTTCGATGACGCTCGGAAGTCACACCCAAGCTACATCGGAAAGGAATGAAATTGCGCGACGGTGGAAAAAGGTGAGCCAACTGTGACTGAAAGAATTGGATCATAGGGAAATGGGATCAACTCAATTTCTGTACTTTGTACTGTAAGCAATCTATATCACTACATAGTATAAAATGAAGTCGCTGTCCGTCTGTCCCTATGTCTGGTTAGATCTTGAAAACGACGCAACGGATTTTGATGCGTTTTTCTCTTAATAGATAGAGGGGATCAAGAGGAAGGTTTATATGTATAATACATGCTTACCATAGTATAGAAACAAAAAAAATAATAATAAATAAATTAATAATGAATGAAATAATAATAATTTTAGAGATTTTTAATGTGATGTAAAGACATAAATGAACACATTTTTTTGCGCTTACATTGTAAACGCTGGCTGAACCCAACCAGATTGATCATAATAATGTACTACAATATTGAACACTACAAAAAAGTCCGCGATGATATGTGTCTATCTCTATGGATGCTGATATTTCTGAGTTGATAAATACTATGGTACTGAGATTTGGTTTGGAGCGGTTTGAATTAGGTGATACTTGGAGGCTTCCCACATTTCAGTCTCATCTCCTCAAATTGAAAAAAGTACAGTTTTTTTTCATATATATATATATATATATATATCTGATAATTAAGAACCTCCTGTTCCTGATGTACATCTTGTGTTTACCCTTTCGAACTTCCAGAGGTCGAGACGTTTCACCCATATATTTTTGACCGCACGAACAAGGAAATTGATACATACAATTTTTTGTAGTTTCCGTTGTGTAATTTGGTTTGGTATGTCTCAGTATTGAAAGTAAAATATTTGTTGTTTTGAGTGTTGTTCTAACTTTATACCTATTGCCGATCCGTTTTCTAAAAAAGACAAACGAGGAAAATGTCTTCATTGTGGGCTCTGTTTGGATTTCCAATTTCTGTCAAAAACATGCGGACAATTTTAACAGAAAGGAAGAAACGTTGACTCTAAACAGAATTTGGAATCCGATTCTAAAGAAATCAAGAATAACTAATGAAATCACAGCAGGTAGTGCGGCAACTAATAATGATGATTATTCCACGAACCCGACAGAAGTAATTAAGACTCCAGACTACCTGCATCAATATAAATACGCCTTGAGAAATCGAACTGTTTAGTCATCGGAGATGAATAAGCCTCTGAAGAAGCTGGCCACTCGCGCTAGCGAAACGTCAGGAAGAAATTCCAAAGTACGACGGCCTTCAAGCCCGAAGAGCAGTAGTTATACTAATAACCTCGGCCGCGAAAGCCTCAACCATTTTGTCAATTTCTGTCAATGTTTCTACAAATTTTTCTGGATATTTATTTTCTTTCAATACCGTTTTATGAAGATCTATTCACACTTGTGTGTCTACATGACGTATCGATTTCTTTATCATAACCTAGAAATGGAAGTTCATTGTCATTTCCTGTTTCTAATGGGAACTTTATTCTTTGTCCTTGTTTATTGAAAATTTCCAATAATGTGTCAAGTTTATTTTGACCATGACTCCATATAGCAAAAACATCATCAACATATCTCCACCATACCTTTGGACCATTTGGATAATTTTCTATAGAATAGAGATAGAGGTTTTAATAATAATCGTCTTTATTATTTCCATTAGAGTTACGAAAATTAGGTACATACAATTTTTTTAATATTTTGTTTGGAAATAAAAGGCGGAGTTCAATTTCTATAACGAACTGAAATTCGTTACGAAGTTGTTCTTCCACTCAACCTGAAACGCCTGTGCTAGTACATCAATTAGTAGACATTTAACAATCGAATGTATCTAAATGGGTGAAGTGATAAAGTAAGGGGGATTTGTTAAAAGATTTTTGAAATTAGAATAAAATGACATGAAATGACAGGAATGCGAGAAAAATACTACACTTCGAGTAGAGCATGTTTATATTTAGCTCTAAAGTTGTTCAAGCTCAAAGATTTGAATTTCTGAGGAATAGAGTTGTATATGTGAAAAACTTGATATGAGAACGAGCGTCGAAAGATTTCTGTTCTGAATCGAGGTGGCGATAGGACACCCTTATGCCGTAGATTGAGATTATGCACATCAGTTCGGAAGGTTAATTTTTCAAAAAGGTAAGGAGGAACTTGGGTTGATATAATTTTGTGGAAAAGTACAGCAGTATGATGAGATCTCCTGAGTTCCATGTTCAGCCAACCAACCTCACGAAGCTTGTGAGATATTCTCTGGCGCCGCCTCACACCACAAACCATCGGGATTTGAATATAATAAAAAAGTAATTACGAGAAGTAGAGTGAAATTGCCTCAATGTTGACATTGATATGTAGGATAATGGATGATTGGCAAATAAGGTTCAATGCCAATTAGTGATGATGAGTATTCGCGGTTTTTCGTGAAATTCAATAATACAATGCAAAAAAGTCATCAGGAACTTGGACACTTTTGTGGGGGGAATGAAGTTCTAGGAATTATTTTTTGGATTTTTTTTTCTCCGAATCAATCAAAGAACGCCAGAAAATAATTTCTCAAAATACATAAAAGACCCCCAAAGTAGTGATCCCAGAAGGATAGAATGGAAATCCCTTCAGTTTGATTTTTTTAATATAAGCAATAATACTTGTTCACTTGTTGGAGTTCTTGTTCACATCTGCTCTTCCTTCCAATTATCTTATACAACTGCAAACATTCCTTGACATTCGAATTCACCGCACAAAACAATCGAGTGCAAACTATTTCAGCGCCAGAGTTCTCCCGGCATTGTTCGGAATATATTTCATATTGTTAATTAAGTTCGGGAGCAAGTAATCTTGGATAGTTTAATGAAAAGCTTCTGACTGGAGTTCACCTGGGTTGTCTCTGATCAATTGAGCTAATTTATGCATGGAAAGGGGGTACCAGCATCTACTGATATGTTACTTCATTACTCGCTCACTTGATTATACATTTTGCTTTTCGCAAACTACTCTCAGCGGCGTATATTCAAGAAATATTTGGTGTCAGGTATGGGCGTCAATCAAGGAATAATTGACTCTCGTGGATTTAGAGGGCGTATTTTCCGGTAGGAACTGATAACTCCACCAAAAAATCGTGGTGGGTATTTCTAAAAAGGTTGTTTGACAAATGGGTGAATTCCATTTGGAAGAGGCCGAATCAATTAATTACTTCTTGTTTATATTTCTTGCCCCTCGTGAACGACCAGAAATATGACAACAAAGAGTTATTTGTTCTCAAAACTGTTCAATGAATGATCTTTTGTAGGACATTCGACACTAAGTCATTTGTGTTTTTTCCGTGATGATTGCTTCAATGAATTTCTCCATTCTTTTCTTGCATTACATTCTCCTCAAGAACCTCTTCTATGCTATTTTTGAATAAGGTTCTTTCTCTCCATTAGTGACATGTCTGACTACTGTATATACAGTGCGTTCCATTTGAGATCGAAGACATCAGTATTATATTTTCGCCAATTGAGGAAATACAGACTTGAATTTCCACAGAGTTGTACAGATGGATGTGGCACAATTGTCAAGGCAATCTGTTGAGGAATTCGTTTGATATAATCGGTTTTCAAGTTATTCACGCAATGTTTTTTGACAGCCTAAATTGTTAATAATTTTTCAATACGTTCACGTGAAGATGTAACTGTTTTGTACATTTTTGTAGGCGTAATTCCTAATTCAATGAGCCGTAGATCAGATTTTTAGGAACACTATCAGAAATTTTCTACCATTGAACTAGTAAGCTTGATAAAAAAAAACTCTTTTCAAAATGAATCATTTTTGTCAATATTGATGTTTGATAACACGTTCAATGAGTTTGTATGGAACAGACGTTGAAGCCATTCACAAAAAAGAAGAAAGCGTCTATCTAAAACAGACACTTTTTCTTGCTCAATTTGTATACCAATCACTCGAAACTCTAACAAACAGATACCATTTACAGGATATTTCTACACGAATAGAGAGAGAATGATTTTTTTGCAAACTACTCTTCATTTTTGTAGAAAAACCTTATGGTATATACAAATTGAGCAAGAAAAAGTGACTGAGAATGTTACTAAATATCTGATGTTACTTCTTTCCATAGAAACTTCTTTTTGCATTGACTGCCAGAAATCATTCCCTCAAAGAGATCCTCTTCACCTTCAAGACTTCAAGAGCTCATAACCGATGTTAATATCGTCACATACTTCGTAAAGTCTTTAATGGGATCCGGGGCCTCTCATATTCAGAATTAGGTTAAGTCTCAACTTCTTCATCACTCGTTCAAGTCACCACCATATACACTGTGAGTGCAATCTTGGCATTATTTATTAATGTCAGTTCCTGTGACAGCTTAAAGGAAACACTACGGAAACATCACGACGCGTAAAATATTACTCTCATCAGCTAGAGAGGAAATAGCCACCATTCTCGTTTGTTCAGAATTATCTGAATATTCAGTACTTACAGCGTCTGTTAATCGTTTCGGTTGATATTCGAGGTTCATAATAGAATACATATTCGAGAAGTAGAATGTTTAAATAGCATCGTATTTGATATCGATCACGCCAGATGGCGCGATGGCACTCAAGTAGCCTCGCGTAAATATGTCTGCGGCCTGTTTGAAAAACTTACGGTATCCAAGGCAATGGCACGTCAAATGTAGGAGTGTAGGCCTAATTGACCACAACTGGGCGGGGGCGGTGATATAACGGTGGGGCGAAATTATTTTTTCAATCGAGCAACCGGATCAGATAGGGATAATCCGAGTCCAGACGGTTCCGGGTTCAAGTCCGACTTTGTGTGTTCAAGTAATGTACACCGATTCCGGCACTGTACTTCATATGCTTTCAAAAAATATAAAATGATGTATGACCAATTTGCAAAACAAGTTTTGGTATCATTATGTCTAGAATGAAGACATCGATATATACTGAACAGTACTAGTGGAACACAAAATCCTAAAAATTTGTTCCACAAAGATTTCTCAATAGAATGAGCGTGCCATTTTCTGCCTTCCTTCCATTATCTTGTGGATGAGATGCTGTTGGACAATCAGTAATATAATGATTATTTTGACAAGAATTGAAACATCGTTCAGCCACACTCGGTGACAAGTAGTAGTAAGCTAGTGCTGTTTCGCGTGTTTCATTGAACGTAACCCTGAATCATCTCAGATTCCAACTCCCATGCGACAGTCGTGAAACTCCCCTTTCCCAACTCTTGGATGGTAGGTACGTGATCGCTTATTCCACAGGTCTCGAAAACTTTGTTTTCATAAAATGTATTCAATTCTCTGCTACATCCAAATGATTGAAAGTCGGGAAAGAAGGAGTAATTACCCCTCCCCACCTAAATCCGCGTTTGATTTGTTTCGTTCTGCTAATGAATGGTTTCATTTTGAATTTATAGCAGAATTATTCATAGCAGCTCATCAAATCAAAGCATCATAACATCAAAACGCATTATGCAAATCGTGTTATCTTCACAGGGAATACAGTGCAGCTCATTTGTTTGAATTCGGCTCTCGCAAAGCGAGCAAAATTGAAAAGCCACCGAACAAAGGCTTATAATTCCCATGACCAGAGCCCAGTCACAAACTGCAGTGATATTTGCGATTGTTCAATCACAGTGGGATGTTGATAGTAATCCTGGATGATGATGACCATCACGTTAGGCTGTTCATAAAATCGGATCTCGCATGACTTGTTTATCCAATTTTTCCATTTAGCGGGAAACTGAAAATGTGTGCGAAGATCTCGTTCGTTGAGCCGTAGTCGTTGATCCGCTATGCTATTCCTGAGTTCATGGTTTCCCCTCGTTGTGTTTTTTTTGTGTTCATCTTTCTGATAACCAATAGTCTTTCGGTTTCTCTATGCTGTGATACTTGCCGTGTTCACATGATATCCGGGAAACAGAATTACCAAATATAGTTTCAATATCGAACTGGATAACATTAGAAATGATCACCAGAACCTTGCATACTCTAAGAAAGCAGTGGATGAGAACAATTTTGAAGAACCTATATGTACTGCGGAGATCAAGATGTTTTAGATACTGTAGCGTATTTTTACCTTGTCCATACTAATATACTTTTATGTGCTATTACATCGGAGCAATCTGTGGAGGGGTTAGAGAATAAAATAGTTGTGGAGTACTTGCAGTTGTTTATGGTTTCTGTGTGTGAACATGAATTGAATAATGAACAATGTGCTTTGGAAGCACCCATACGGTTCAAATATGAATACCTTCCTTCTGTTATATTAGTTGGAATGAAACATTTACTGTAAAGAAAATTTCAAAAGCATGTTTTTTGCGCAATAAGCCTCTGTGAATTGTATTCATTAAATACCTAACAAGATGGATACACCCGTTTCTTCATTTATTGATTATGTGCTATTACGTTAGTTGATGCCACTACTGAAATATTTTGTTTCATTTTTAACACCATTTTCTCTTGGTCCCGACTCCTGTTCCTCTTCAGTTCTATTTCAATTTTTTCTTTAGAAACATTTTGAATATCTAAAGGGTAGAGTAAATGTTTTTTCTCCTGACTGTCAGCTTGAAACATAATCGTCAATTTAGCCAGAACTTACGCCGCCGTCTTGAACAATTTAATTTTTTGTTAATAGTCTGAGACTTTGAAAAAGTCATCTTTTTGATCACAATAGGTACCAGTTTTTAGATATTTTTGTCAAAAAACCTCATGACAATTTTTACTGAAATCAACTTTCACATATGCTACACTCATCAGAGTTGTAGTATTGCCAAAAATAAGTATATTCCTCGGCTTATTCATATTGCGAAATCTATGCTATTTTTAGACTTTCAAATACAGTGAGAATCTTTGATCAGTCTCAGATTACTTTTACTAATCATACAATCATTGACCAGAGCATGCTGGACAACACTGGACTTTTCTGCCTTCCGTATCTCATGTGAGCATGATCCTCCTTGAAGCGAGTTTTAATACCTCGTCCACTTTGGCCAATATACCTTTTTGTTTCATATGCAACTATCATATTTACTGATGAACAGTGAAGGCAAAGCAGAAGGTAACGACACTTTCTCCATTGCCTCATCGCCTTTGACAATGTCAATTTTCGTAACACCTCAGTAATAGTATAAGTCATAATGAGGCGGGAAGCTAATCATTTCTCGGGAGAGAAATTTTATCTTTTGCCGAGGTTTGGTTACTATTTTATTCACAATCATTGAAAATAATTTCAAAGAGTGAAGAGAAAATGAATCATGGTAACATTCAGACCTATTTTTTTATTGGCAATGCAAACTGATTGATGACATTTCTCGCAGCGACAAGATGTAAATTTCTACGAAAAATTGCATCGTGTGAATCAGGTGTAACTTTGAATAACAATATTTTGGCCAATTTGTTTCATGCCTATGATTGAAAATATCCAATTCGAATAACAAGTAGGATTTGTTTCGAATATGTTTATTTTGCAATAATGCGCTATGTGAAATATCCAAATTCAGCAGCATGAAACAATGCTGCCAGCAATCATTATGACCAGAATGAAAAATGCATGCTTTTTCAATATATGAGACCAAGGCAAACAGTGCTACTATTGGACAGGAAAAACCAAGATCCCTGCCCTACACCCCAAACTCAGCAACACCCTAGAAAGTTCCTCTCGGAAAAAAATCCAGCAAGTAAGTAAAAAAATGGTTTACCATGCGCGATTCCCCTCTTGAAAATTGCACCCTCTTGCATTTCTCACACTGACATCAGCTGCACTTGACTGCACTCTTCACTTGAGTCCGACCAACCGCTCTCATTGGTCACTGGATTCAGCCCGAGCGAAAAAATAGTTGAAACGAACGAGAACGGTTCCTTCTGAACATACTATCTACCGAAAGAGGTTTATAAAGCAAGCATTCTCCAGGATAAAAAACAGTTCTGTTTCGGAGCACAGCCAGCATTATCTAGTATGCTGTACGCCCTCTGAGATACTGTCATATTGATCGAAAGCACCGGGATTGGCGCGGAATACTCAAATGGTCCGAAGGGCGGCGGGAAATCGCGAAAATCTGCGAGAGAAGCTCGCAGTGGCGTTCTGATTGTTGCTTTTTGTAACGATTATCGACAGAGGAGGCTTCTACTAGGTTACTGGACCAGAACGAAGCGGGGTTGTTCTGATCCAGACGAGGTTATCGTTCCAAAGTTTAACATCATTTCAAAGATGATGGGTACAAGATTTGTTGGAATTTTTTTGAGGAGTCGGATCCTATTACTTGGAACCGATTTTTTGGGATTTCTCTCCCATGAAAATGCAAAAGCTTTAGATTCTTATATTAACTGATTTCATAGCGATTTGCCCCGATACGTAACTGCAATATTATAGAGTATTTTGTCCGAAACGTATCGTATTTTTTTGTGAATTTGGGGATTTATTGAAAAAGGTATATACTTCCTCTTGATGACGTTTCAGAAAATAGTCTGTGAAAGTCATTATTTTGTGGTGTAGTTTTCTTTGGGGAATCTGCCTTCTACACTTGTTTGGATTCCAAAAATAATTTTTATTTTTTACGGAAGATTAAGAGACAAAAAAACGAAGAAATAATATGCGTCCTTTTTCAGGCCTCTAGATGATTTCCTAAGAGATTCGAGTTTTTGGTGGGTAGTACCAAAATGTGACACTGGCATGACTAAATCATCAATAGTTCTACCAATTTTTGATTTTGACATAGCCTACTTCAAACTGAATCTTCCGAGTTCAACCGCCCTTTTCACAAGAAGCATCCAACATCAATCTATATTGGATGAACAACTAAAAATCTCTTCACTCCTATTTGACAAACTGCAAGAAGCCCCTTTGAGTTTCCTATATGTAGGTACCTTTCTGTTGTCATAAGTAAATCAATATTAGTCCATACCCCCATGTGTGTACCATTAGTTGTCAATATGCAAGTTGTTGGGAACACTGAACGATAAGTAATTTTTTTATATTTTAGTGTTTGTATTTTTTCAATAGACATATTTGAGCTATACACCGCGGGCATGTGACGTCACAAGACAACTGTCAATCAGCCTGCTGGACAAACAAACCCTACTTCCATAAGCAACAATGGTAATTTAATGAGATTATTATCGTAATTATGAAGAAATTACGGGTTTACCCTAATTTTGGGTATACCCTTAGTGTACCCGACATATATAAATGTCTAAATTTTGCAATCTATATTCATTATTCTTCCTGCTTGCAAGGAAATTGTATGTGAAATGGCTGATAAAGGTGATTATTTCAACACCTTGTCTATGGATATCCAGAAGAGATATTTAGAGAAACTGAAGGAAAGTAAGGGATGTGATCCTTATTTATTGAAATTTGGGTATTGTAGTAATGCTGTGAAATACTTTCCTAGAGTGACATGTATGACATAAACTATTTTGTATATAAGAGTGCATGCACAGAAGACTTCAAGACTATAGAAGTTTGGATTCATACAATAAGTTTATATCTAAATGGATTAGAAGGATTGGAGTGAAGCTTGTGAAGAAATACTGAAAATGTACTTTAATAAAAAATAATTTTGAAAGAACAGATTTAGGATATGTTATATATACGGCTCTACAAAATTATAAACCACAACCATCTTTTCATATGGTAATCCTGTATAAAAAAAAGGCATTCAGATGAGTTATGCTTTGAACTTCCCAATGGGAATGATTAAGTCTGCAAAGTTTCCCGGAGATGATGGATTTCACGATAACAATTCTGCAACTCGAAATCAATATCGGGACATAGGTGTTCACCAGAGTTTTGTGGATGTTCCACTTCTTCAACTGGTTAATTTATATGATTCAGAGTTTGATTTTGCTCATCAATAATATTCAAGTTTTGACAGGCTGGATCATTCACACAAAGCATCATCATCAATTTTATCCATATCAACTGGAATATTTGCGATGTCATTTTTATCACGCTGCTCCCTACGATACAATATCTGAATGCTTTGAACTGCATTGATATTTGTTTTGTAGCCAAGTAATTGATCCGGTACCCAGTCTATATTGTCAACATCTTTGAGTGCACTTGGCTTGTCTGAAATGAAAAAATAAATAAAATCATGTTGCCTATGTTTCCTAGATTCTTTGAAAATATCTCTTACAAAATGTTTTGAACACACCGTTGCCCATTTCATCTTATAAGAAGTTAAATATGCTCTTCTAGGTTGCCTGAATCCACAATTCACATCTCTTTTCAGCAAGAGGATTGATCTTTATTGAGAAAAAAGATTTTAAAATATGACATAAACACACACTCAGCATAGGTGAATCAGGTTTGTATGTCCAGCAGGCTGGATTGACAACTGTCATTTACTGTCGTCTGTCAGATATGCCCGCGGTGTATAGGAGGAGTTGCTGCCTAGTAGGATCAAGATCTTTAAAAACACTGTTTTATCTTCAGACTGAATGTATATCATCACATATAGTCTAGTTCCTAGATTATAGATAGTTCTCATGGGTTGTACGGTTCATAATTGATATGAAACAGGTCAAGAAAAAAAAACAGATCAGGTATTTAGGTTTCAAATTAAGTTTTACTTGGCCACTCTCTTACAACCTGTCCGCTCTTGCAAATACTCTAAAAACCTGGAAATGTACGATGAGTAACTATCTACAATTTAGGAACAAGACTGTCCCGATGTCTGCTTAGATCTTGAAAACAACGCATTGGATTTTGATGCGTTTTTTTAGTAGATAGAGTGATTCAAGAGGGAGGTTTATATGTATGATACGAACATAATATAGTAGAGAAACATTGATAAATCAATAGGTTTCTAATGTGATGTCGTAAAAAACCACATTTTTTGCGCTTACATTGCAAACGCTGGGTGAACCCTACAAGGTAGATCAAAATTATATACTACAGCATTGTACAACTTAAAAAAGTCTACAAGAATTCCGCGATGGTTTATATCTTTGGATAACCTACAATAACCATTTTTTATCCGTGCGAAGCCGGGGAGGGTCGCTTGTGACTTATTTACCGGTAATGTCTCATTTCTGGCTTCGGAGAAGAAAAGCTCATTCATCATTTAGTGTGGAATTTATGTAATAATATCACATTCAAAAAAATTTTTTCCAATTGTACTTTTTCCGGATATATCTGATGTTAACGGAAGTCTAAAGACTTCCTATGTTCTGGTGAAGATGGTCATATTGTATACATGGTACAAAAACCACTAAAAAATTAAAAATGTCATAGAGATAAAAAGATGTCCTCGTGAATAATCGAAGTTTCGATAATTTCTAGCATAAAGATCAACATATGTTTAGAAAAATAACTACATTTTCTTCAACCAAGTGAGTTAGTAAGCCAGCGCCTGAGATTCGTATAATTTAAAATTCATTTCGTTTGCCTTTACAATCAACAATTTCAAAGATAACGTTGTTGAACATATATTCTTTGATAATTTTGAGATCTACAGCTCTATGGAACTTGGATAACCCCAAATTTCAAGAAATACAATCGCATTCGTGAAGCATTGACGAGATATAAAAGAATGCTTATAGTTCCCTATCACAAAGCAAAGCTTCACATCGACTCTCGAAAGAGACGCCATCTTTGTTTCCTACTCTTACACTCAAGACAGTGTATATAATATACACAGTCACAATTTAAACGAATCGCTCCTTGTAATGTCGAGCTTACAGAGCAGAGCCTTCCTCTTCTGCACTTGTAGAGATTCCAATATAAACTCTTTATTTTTTCAGCTTGTGCTAGGGTAACAACTCAAAAAGCTACGATGAAAAAAAAACATCCATTATATTCCAGCACTGTATTAGGAACTCACGAAATGAAGAGGGTATGCATAAATTCATCCCGATTGATACGGACGTTAATTGGATTTTCGCATTTTTACTCATAGGGGGTTCGAAATGTACGTACCAATTTGTAACAGAGTCAACGCCTGGGAATTTCAAACGATTTCAATTGACGAAACCCTAACCGAAATGGATTTCTATATATCCGGATGGTGGCGTTGGGGAGTTTTCAATCATTCCGATCCCGGAACGTTTTCGATTGGAGAATGTGACAGAGACACAGGGGAGATAAACAAGTTGGACCTCACAGGTTTTCGAAGAAATAATTCTGCGAGAATGAAAGCGCTAAATAGCAGTCTAATAGAATATTTCCCTCATATATAAAATGTCCTATAAGAGCAATGCAATTATCGAAAACTTACAGCGGTAATTGTATTGTATCAAGTCACCATAACAACACATTTGAAACCGTATCGCTAGACGTCAGTAAACAACACAAATAAATGTCAGATAGACTTCAAAAATAGAAAAACATTTCGCGTTTTGGCGAGTGCTCCATACAATCTATAGAGGAGAGTATAAATGAAGAAAAAATAACATTTCCTTGAGAATTTCTTTATTCGTGAAATATTTCAATGAATTACATTCGTGCATAAAAATGACCAGATAATTTTGCATTCAAGCGTGATATCTTATAGAAATTTCATTCGGTTATTTTCATATTTTGTAAAAGAGCCCTCGTCCTTCGGACTCTGGCACTTTCGCCAAAATATGAAAATAAACTTGCAAAAGAGCCCAGCAAACTGTACACTTGTACATCACGAATATGTCGAATTCGAGCACCAAATCAAGCATAACTATATATTGTCATATTTTCAATTGATCACACTAGACTCACTCAAATCTCACAGTCTATATAAATTATTATTTTAAATGAAGTAGAATGTTTTGAATAAAATACTCAGAGGTATCAGTTGGCTAACTGGCGATAGTCGAAAAATCAAGGACTGATTTCCAGTATATATATATATAAATATATATATATATATATATATATATATATATATATATATATATATATATATATATATATATATATATTTGATCGGCTAGGCTTCCGCGGTTAGAAATGTGCTGGCTGGAACTTCCGGTTGATCCGCGTCTGGAAAGATTTACTTATCTACGTTTCGGCTCCCATTTCGGAGCCATTTTCAAGAGTCTTGAAAATGACTCCGAAATGGGAGCCATCGGAAGTTCCAGCCAGCACATATATATATATATATATATATATATATATATATATATATATATCTATGTGTATATATATATATATATAAATATATATATATATAAATATATATATATATATAAATATATATATATATTCAGGGTGTTTGGTAGCTGGGTGCAAACCTTTAAGGGGGTGATACACTAACCCATGTAGAACATATTCATACAAACACTTTTATTTTCTAGCGCGTTTTTGATTTTTAAGAGAACTTTTACGATATTTAGTACAAAAACCCAAAATTGGTCAATTAAATGCTAATAACTTCTAATCTTAACAGAAATGTCCGTTTTTTTTTCATTTATTTTAGTAGTCTCATGTCTCCCCAATCGTACTAAAGTAGTTTGAAGCACCATTGTGTCCAAAAAAGTTATGTACAGAGCATTCAAACTTCACAAAAAAAAAGAAAATAAAAAATCTGACCTTTGATGCCAATTGAAAAAATCAATAAAATACATACAGGTGTTCAGACACTTTTGAAAACATTCGTGGTTATTGCTCTTTCGTTTGAGGTATCATTCATCTAGCTAAGTCCTAAACTTTTCTAATTAGGGTACCTGAACCAGTTAAAGGTCGTATGTATGAATTTTTTTGGAATCAAAGAAAAAAATGTTTTGTACTGTAAAAATTTATTGTTGGTGTTCAAAATGTCCTCCACCATTGCGTATACACTTTCTACAACGATTTCGTACTTCAGTTGTGGTTACTTTTATTTGCATTTCCTGTTTCATAATTTCAAACGCTGCCTCTATTCGCTGAAGTAATTCTTCTCTCGTGGTGATTTCTGTTTCGTATACGAGTTCTTTCGCCCGACCCCACACAAAAAAATAAACGGAGTCAGGTCGGGCGATCTGGCAGGCCAGGGGATGGGTCCGTCTGTCCCGATCCAGTTGCCAGGAAAACAGCGGTTCAGGTGTTCGCGGACGCTTACAGCCCAATGTGCTGGGCATCCATTTTGCTGAAATGTGATCGGCCTGTCCATGTCCAATATTGGCACTTCGGCATCATAGAGTAACATTGGCAAGTCGTTTATCATGAATTCGAGGTAATTTTGTCCATTCAAATTGTCAGGCAAAATGTGTAGGCCAATCAATGTGCGTCCGATGACCCCAGCCCATATTGTTAGTATGCCAAATGCATTCATTAAAGCAAAATGGGTAGAAATGTTAGTTAGGTAGAAATTCATAACCTCTACGTAGGTAAATGACATATAGTAATAATGATAATAGTGATATTTTTAGGAAGTTGAAGTTTGTTTATTCGCAACCCCTACTTGAAACATAAAAAAATTCATTGAGTTGTAGTGTGAGTGGCTCCAAATAAAAGATTGTCAGCAAATCAGACTATCGATCTGGCCTACTTGATCAACAATTGATGATTTAGTTAGACCGTAGTAATAACTCAAAAAATTCACCAGGTATCGTCACTCTAGTCATGTGCACGTCCTGTGTTGCCAAGTGGCTATGTCGTTGCGAATTCTGATCTATGAGCTAAAAAAATTAGTTGATGGTTAATATTTTCATTTGAGCAATATGATATTGTATTCACAGTTCTGATTGGCCAAAATTTGAATTCAGACCAATCAGAAAGCTATCCTATCGTCGTACGATCGGATTTCGGATCTGTCTGAATCCAGCCTGAGGCGTAATTTTGAAAAACTTCACCCTGTCTACAGGTTTGTCTGAAACAATGTCGCCACACTGGGAGCACCAGTTTATAGCCCTCTCGGTGGGTAGCTATATCACTGTGTCAGGGTGAGCCTGTTTTGTATAACTAGGTTGGTTATCTGAACACTTTGGAAATTCCTCTGTGTAAAATGACGTTTCGAATAAAAAACAAACAGGTTGGAATGTTTCATGAGAGGTCGTGGAAGTTATTTCCTACCTTGTCTTCTTCTGAGTGGACAGTGAAATTTTCCAATCTGAAATTGGGTTAGAAACAAGCACACTTGGGAATGATTGTAAATGAAATAATTATTGATTACATTATCGAAACGATTTCATTATCACGTACCAGACAATCGTATCGAGTAATTAGTATCAAAATCAATTGTTGCTGGTAGAACAATTCATCCCAATTACCACTCATTCATGTAGAATTCATATCACGTAAAACAATACCGGCCACTCAGTGGCCGGCGGCCAGAGTGGCTGGACTGAAAAGAGCACCCACTCATTCCCCCCTCATCAATTCGTGGAAGCCTACCTTTCCCTACGCGGTGTTACGATAATTTCAGAAGCAAATGTTTCCAGCCAATGACAACACAGTCCCCCGGATGTCGGGGGATTAGTCCTGGAATGCATTTGAAACAAACAAGCGTTACAGGGTTGCACTGAAATATTAATGAGAGTGCTTTGCTAGTAGCATTTATATTTTCTGACCCATATTATGAAAGTACCTCTATACCTTGAAGAATATGATTATATTTTCATCACTCCAGGATCAAATAAATGTCATTCACTAGTAATGATAACAATGTTTTTCCACCACTATTCTGAGAAATCACTTCTCTAAAGAAAAGTAACACTTCTTTAACCTAGGTGAATGATGATAAATCTGGAATTTCAATACAGCGTCTATTTCCTGACAGCCAAGTCGAATTCCGAATTTTTCCTACAAATATCTCTTTATTTTGCTTGGTGTAGATATCTCCTACGTATGCTACCTATTTCATTCAATTTCCATATGATTGGTATACAAATTGACCAAGAATGTAACCTAGTGCCCGTCGTGCTATATAGGCAGGGGAGTATCTGTTTCAGATGGATTCTTTCTTCCTTTTTGTGAAAGAATCAAATGTCTTTGAATGATAAACACGTACCTATCAACAGAGAGGGTTTGTAATTTCTTTTTTATTTTACTTTTTTCCTAGGGGTAGAGGTTAGCACGTCTGCCTTCAAGCGGAAGACCGGGGTTCAATTCCCCGCCGGGCCACCGTGCTGGGTAATCGCACGTTAAAAGGTAAGGCCTCGTTGATCCATTGCTCGCTCAAGTTTCAGCTTCTGAGGGTTGACGTTCTTCAGCCGGTTAACGGAACGAACAATTTTTTTCAAACAATTCAGTAATGTTTTTGGTCTTTACAAGTATGCATCACGAAACGATATACATATCGTGAGTTTACATATCTGAACAAAACCATAGGTGTTTTCTGGCTTTTAATCGCATTCGAAGATGTATTGAAAAACAATTCGTCGTGACGTCACTAATTACAAGAGTCGTCAGAATACATGAATCAGTTTGTATCAAATGAAATGTCAAATGTGAAATATAGAATGATAGTATAATCATTCAACGAGCGTATAATGAAGGCTATTATTCATGAGGTGACGTTTACTAAATCACAAAGTAGAATAATTGATGAAAAATGTTGTTTTATCAGATTCATATCACACTTTGATTTCAACAACTCCATATTCGGCTCCAATAAATGGTAAGTTAGCGGCACGTCGTGTCTAGCATTACAAGTCAGCAGACGGGGACGATCTTCGAATGTTTTTCTCTGATTTTCATTGGAGAAGGGTCTGTTTTTCATAAGGTGATCCCACTCTATGTGGTCAAGAAATCTCTGATACCATCATTCTGGAAATGGAAACATTCATTCCAAGTACAAAGACACCACAGTCTGAGAAACCATGATTATATAAAATATCTCTGGCTTTCACATCCAAACAAGCGGCATTCAATCGCTGGCGCCAAAATCTAAGTTCAGAAACGATATCTGGGTACGTTAACGCAAGAAATAGGTTAGTACAACAATTGAAGCTGTTAAAGAAAACGGTTCTCGTTCGTTTAGAACATTTGCTAAAACTGTCGCCAAAAATTCCACTGTCAATTCATTTTCCCCTTCAACCAAAGAAGATGGATCACGAAAAGCGAATATATTTGCTTATATGTTTGCTGGGAATTCAACTCTGGACTCTTCGGGAAAAAAATCCCCCAAATATCACGCCTTTCGACAGTCATATGCCTGAAATGATTTTCCACCAATAAAATATAAGAAAATAATGGATCTGAAGACGAATAAATAATTGAAGTGTGTGCCCCCAAATTGATACCAGTACTTTGCGAATTATTCAACCTTTCGTACAACTTGGGATTTTCGTTAGTCCTGGAAAACAGCAAGAGTTCAGCCAGTTCCTAGAAGAGGAAAATGAACTTCACCTTATAATTATAGTCCAATTGCATTAGGGTCTATCAGTTCCAAAGTCATGGAAAAAGCAATCAATACGAAGCTTATCAAATAACTAGAGGAATTAGGACTAATTTATGATCGACAATAAGGATTTTGCCATCAAAGATCAACCAATTACTAATTAGCGTATGTTTATCCTATTTGGCAGCATTCCATTGAAAAAATCGAAGAAACGTTAGCTGTGGCAGTTGACATATCGAAAGTGTTTGATCGAGTTTGGCATCGAGGTCTCCTATTTAAACTGCCGTCTTATGGTGTTTTTGGTTTGCCTCTTCAGTTGTGTGCTTCGTTGAAGAGTTTCTCATCTGATAGGTCTCTGTATGTGGTTGTTGATGGAGTATCGTCTGATATTCTTCCAATAATTACAGGTGTTCCACGGGGTTCAGTTCTGGCGCCCACTTTGTTTCTGCTTCATATCAATGATTTGCTGAAGAAAACATCTTGTTCAGTCCATAGTTTTGCGGACCCCATACGAATACGGGAAACAAAAATGCAGAGAAAAATTCACGTCAACAGAATTAACGATGACTCGGCAAAAATAATAATAATAGAATGGAGTAACATCCACTTGGTGGAATTCAATGCTGGGAAAACCAGGTATGTCTCTTCTCGAAGGAAGCCGATCTATCGTTATCTAGTATTCAGATGTCAGAAGTAACTATTCCTGCAAGTCAATTACGTCGATGCTAGGAATAACGATCAGTAATAATCCCTCATGAGAAAACCACGTGAGATCGATCGCTGAAGGTGTTTCCCAGAGGTTTGGATTTCTATTTCCTGCGAAGGAATACTTTACTCGAAGTTACACGGTCTGCTGAATTGTCATCAATCGTTCCACCCTTTGCAGTATCTACACGGATGACCCGACGAATACAGAATTACCACCCCTTTACTGTGAGGTTGGAGACCTGTCGAACATCTCTCGCTCAGAGATCTTTTTTCAATGGAACAGTCGAGAAATTCAAAGTGAATGTTAATTCATATGAAAATTGAATTGAACTGGCCGATACTTGATGAAAATCCATATTAACAAAAATATATTACAGTTTCCTGTATGATTTTCACTCACAATGGGTTTACAAAACCGCGACACGTGTTTCGCTATTACAATAGCTTCTTCAAGCAAGATAATTTATCTTGCTTGAAGAAGCTATTGTAATAGCGAAACACGTGTCGCGGTTTTGTAAACCCATTGTGAGTGAAAATCATACAGGAAACTGTAATATATTTTTGTTAATTCATATGTCCTGTCCCTTGATTCACGCGTTGTTCTTTGAACATTACAGGGTTTCCTTGCATATAAAAAAAAATGAATAAATATTTTTAGATGAACTCTTATTCCATTCTATCAAATACTTTATACAATATATTATTATATCGAAAATATAATAATCGTATAATATCTCACACAAAAATGTATTTATCTTGACGAATATCCCGGATCTAATCTTACAAGATGATATTTACTTTACAAGGTATTTATCTTTAGTTATTAATAATTGCATTATCAGAACTCAGAACAAATAGTCAAGTTAATAGCAGGGATAGAATTAACTTCAAAACAATATAATGTTATAGTTTAATCATGGAAGTATCTGACAGTAGTAATTAATTAATTATTAATCACTGGCCTGACAGACGTATAATACCCATTATACGTTACATTATACAATAGTCTTGGATAAAAATGTTCAAACAATCGAGTGTAGCTCTGATCAAACCACTCCATATTAAACATTCATTTCAAATTGACAGCAAACGAATAATACGTTCATGATAGTTGATGTGATGTCACCGTTTCGATGCCATAATAAAAGTATGTGAACAACAGATGAATACGTTTGGAACACATTAGTGGCAGAAAACGCCTTATACACATGGTCAGTCAATTATTCTCGGACGTATATGCCGAAAAGCCCTAACAACGAATTTTGAATTCCCAACATCCTTCCTACCCAGTGTATTCTAGGTGGAAACCCTTTAGTGTCTCCCACGTGGGAGGGAGAGCATAGAGCATGTTTTCTCTCACCGGCAACGAAGAAGGGTTGTTTTCCTCGGTGCGAGCTGACAGGGATGGATTAAAGATGGGTTGTATCGGCCAGAATCATCAAGTGGAAGTATCGGAAGAACTTGGGGGTAGCTGTTTAGTCTCGTAGCTACACCAAAACTACAGACTACAGCCGTCTTGAATTTATCAAGCCGTGATGAGAGAGGAAATCGGCAACACTGTAGCCGGTCGTAAGTTTGAAAACAAATAGTGAGTTTTTCAAGTGCCGTTACTTTTGTTCTCCATAATATGACTTTGAAAATTATTCAGAAGTGTTGCGCGACTTGAAGTTGTAGTGTTTGTGAAGTTTTTGAAAAGCAACGATCATTTGTTGAGCGTTACGTAGTTATTAACGGGATTCTGAGGCCTAATATACAACTATGCTTTGCAGTTGTTGCGTTACTGGCTATAAAAAAAATAACTCCTCTGAGAGAAAGAAGTGGGTTTCTGCAGTAACATGAAAAATCTTGACTCCATCTCCTACTTCGGTGGTGTGTTCGACTCATTTTCTTGAATTCGATATCATATCCACTTGCTTCGGCAGATGGAGTCCATTCAGAATATCATGCAAAGAGCCGTAATCTGTCTCACTGTCGCTCATCAGGGCAGTCCATTTTTATTGTTCGAAATACTGCCAATATTTCCAATGGGTAATCCAAACAGCATGAAAAATTAATCGCTTTAGTTATTTCCTAGTATTTCTCCACCAGCTCCCCAACAATATTATCCTGGTTCAAGTCCATATAATCACATGTGCCTAGATACATTTCGAAAACGGTGTGACGACTCTGACGTCACACGCCTTTCTATGACGTCACAATTCATCGATCGTGCATCTCGACAGTAAAACGCCCGGTGGTGGTATAGTCTGATTGAAAATTATCGAATTATTTCGGAACAAATGATCATATAAAACTTGGTCAGAAATTTTATTTGACTATACACGAAATTAACAAGAATATGTTTTAATCAAATTATTAGTCAATTAGTCATCATCTCAAAACTGTCAATAAGCCAAAGATTGGTGACTTGCATAGACATTATCAATTACTAATAGATACTGATAGATGCATAATAGATACTGATAGATGCAATGCCGTGGTTGGAGAAATGACTGATATGTTGTAAAAGTCTCATTTCTTGCTTTAAAATATATAGTCAACGAATATGATTTTTTTTGAAAAAGAAACGCTGTATCCGGTATCGCTTTATACATCTTTGACTACTGAATTCATTTGAATTCGGATTCAAAAAACTTTTTTCAAGGTATTTGATAGACTTGAAAATGGCTGCCATATTTCACCAAAAGTCTTGCAATGTCTGGCCCACTGGTCCACTAGCATACTGCTTGGAAGCATTCATTTAGACCTCCTGTAGTACGGCTTGGCCAATTTCGACCTTGCTGTAGCCTTCACCTGAAAAGGCGTTTTCTGAATGGCCTATTTCCTCTTCCACCATCAATGACAGAACTATTGAACAAACGGGGGTCACTAAATATTTTGGTAATTTTACAGATGAGTATCTGACCTGGTCGTGTTAAGTTGATGCAGTGTCAAGTTGATGCAGTATCAAAAAAATTCAATCTATTCTTACGTTCTTTGGCAACTAGACTAATCTTTTATTACTTTAATATTATGAATGTGCCCAATAATGTCTTTCCTATGCCATCATGTGCCAATGATTCGATTTTCTATATCCTAATAACCGAAACACTAATAATTACAAATTCTTTGATGTTATTGAAAAGATGCAAAAATACGCTATCTTTGAGGTCAAGACCTTTTGATATAGCATTCGTTATCAGAATCACGACGCTTCCTAATGAACTGGAGTGTAATGTAAAAGAGTCATATAGGGTGATCGATGAAAAATTAGCAGAAGTTGATAAATAAAATGAACAGTATGAATTTGGAAGTTGCGACTCTACTGAGATTTTAGGAAAGTTCACAACACGCAAGTGGGAAAACTGATACGATCCGGTTAACCGAAATGAAACGTAAATCATGAAGTATATGAACCAAAGGAAATAAAGAGTTATGAAAGGAGGGTTGGAAAGCTATCAGAAATGAATAATTTGAAATATTTCATCTAGGATTATACCAAGACGAGATAAAATACATTCATCTCAGTAGAACCCTATAGAACTCTTTCCCATTACACACCAGTTCATTAGGAAGCGTCGTGATTCTGATAACGAATGCTATATCAAAAAGTCTTGACCTCAAAGATAGCGTATTTTTGCATCTTTTCAATAACCAAAGAATTTGTAATTATTAGTGATCGAAAAATTCTGATATTAGGATATCGAAAATCGACACATATATCAGAAATTCGAGTTGGTGGTTAGAATTTGTTCATATAACCTATATGAATTTCCTCAAGAAGAGTCTATGAAAATCAACTGCATTGTACCCGAAATCAGTGTTACGAAGTCCTTTTCGTCAGTGTCGAGTAAAGAATCAAAGAATGCGATACTTATATCGAGAATTTGGACTTAAGATTTGAGTCATCGTACCAGGATTTTTATGCATCTTGCTGGATACGTTATCTCAAATTATGACATGTGAGCTGCACTTTTGACAAATGTTTTTCGACAAATAACCGCTATACGCTGGTAACGAAAGGTGTAGCAGTGGATAGCAAGATACTCTCTTGCGATGGTCCGCCATAAGTCGTGTTTCCGTTCAAATCTGGACACTCTGGAGATAACCCGTCAGGATTGTTCGATAAGTTATGGCCCCCGGGGAAATCATAGCGGCAACTTCCTTAGCGCCATACCTGCACGCTCTCGTGGAAGATTTAATTTTAACTCGGTACTTTTAAACTTCCATAAGGTATCTTCGTTTTGTTGCGAGTTTCACTTTGGAAAACTTCCTACAAACTGCATTTACTACATAGAGACGTTGATGTTAACCTTGTGAAAATGAAATATAACTCGTTTTCTTTTCTCAAGTAAAAATGTGAAAGCTTTTCGAGTTCTATGAAACGGAAACTAATGAAGTAACTGTTTTCGAGGGATCAATAGTATATTACACAAGAGGCGAAAAGAAAAGATTGGGCAATTTTGTGAATTTCACATAAGTTACAACGCGTTCAAAATTATTTCATTTAAATAAATTTGGAAAGAATAAAAAAATTCATGATCTTCAGAATGGTCTAGAAAAATTACACGATAGGAGATCGTTAATTGCCTAGATACTAATGCAGGTAGGTGGGATATCTGGATTGAATACATCAATCGACCCGGTAGCAGTGTGGGTTTTTCTGGGTTTTCCTACAGTGAAGTAACAGGCAATTTTTCATAAAAAATTCACAAGAAATGTTTTTGGTCAAGGGCCACCACTGATAATAAAATGAATGTTAATTATTGTTTTAGTGTATACCATCCTCGTAAAAATGTTTCCTCGGAACACCTGGGTTTTCTGTCATTCTTTTACGAATTTAAAATTTTGAATATTTGCTTGAAGGCCTTCATGGAGGGCCTAAAATATTTTATTTCGAATACCATACTGCTATTATGGTAAATGATTCTCTGATCTGGGATGCATCATTCTAGGGCATATCGACTACTTTAACCCAGGATACCGTTTTCACCTAATTTTTTCGACCAGTTACTTCAAAATCTTGTCAAATGACTGTAATACTGTGATGATTTCTATTGAATTTAGGTTTGTAGTGAATCTAGGACAATAACTGGTTTTGTCATATCACAATAGGGATGTTCACAAAAAAATAAAATTCAGTTTGAAATGTGTAAAACGATAAAGAATGATCCTAATCTTTCCTTATCAAAACTCAAATAGAAGTCCCAGCATTCGTTTGAATCAAGAAACGCTCTATGACGTCAGTACCCTCATTGATCGGCACGCAGGCATTTTGAAGCGGTTGTTTTTTTCTATTTATATTCATATTGAAGATAATAATTGTAATTATTCCGATTTCTCAAAAATATCAACATTGTTTATTGTTTGAACAGCTTATTCTTGGTCCCATTGATCTGGAAGTGGAAGGAATATTTACATTTATTCCATTATTCCTAGTCTCAATAGAGTTCAATACTGTATTGGAAATTCTGATTCGATTCTGAACAGAATTCTCGATGTAGCCTTCCGCCAATGAATTGGATCTCCATCTGATTAACAATCTGTATGGTTATGGAAAATCTGTATCATAATGGATCTCTCTCTGAAGAGTATTCTCATAGTACGGGTCTAGAAAAAAACACATATATTTCCTATGCAATTTTTTTTCGTTGTTTCTCAGACTATATCGTCTTCTCACTTTATTTACTGATCCGACGGCCAAGTTGTGATCAAAAATAAAAGGATTACCGCCTTTCCGGTAAGTCTGCAACAAGGCCGTGCCGTTTTTGGAACCGTCTCACGTCCTCCCCACGATAAACTTTCGGTAATACGCCGTAAACCCACTAACTTTTCATAAAAATCATGTTTGAAACTCCGGGAATGTCGAAAAAGTTGCGAGAATTTTTTTGAAAGCCTCTCTTTCGAGAAAGAAGATACGGGTAGATGAAATTGGACGAAAAATTGTACTATTGTTGAGTTGAGAGTATGCTGGGAGAGTTCGAATTGTGTCTTGTGTGACGAATTGAGATGAATAACCTCTGATTTCAAGATTGAAACTCTGAAATCCAATTAAGATAAGCCATAGATTGGTAAATGGTTTCTACAAACAGCACTATACGTGTTTGTAGATATTGTTTTGAAGACATTGTTTTGTGGTGGATCATACTGTTTCAAGCTACCACAATCTGACAAAATTAAGAATAAATATCGGAATCTTTTCAAGTTCAGGACAAATTTTTAATCTACCCCGAACTGCTGCGTCAATTGAAAAATACTTTCATTTGGATAGAACACTTAGATAGTGACTTCTCGTATAACTCAAATTCGACTACAAAAAAATACAACTAATATATGATTACTGGAACTTCGGAAGTTTTGACCAGAGATATCCCTTTTGTAACCGGGTGGCGAAAATTTAGTTGCACACTATTAGAGTAAGATCCCAGAGCAATCAGACATAACTTATTTTCACACGGATGAAACCTGAAGTTTTCAGTAGCGTCTCGTGTGCCTTGAATACCTACGCGCTTTGTGGAACTTGCCGAGTGACACCTGGGCAGGTACCAGGTGAGTAAGGTAACTAAAAATAAGAATTATTTAACTTAAATTCACATGGCTGATTTTTATATATGTCATGTAGAATATTATTTTAAAGTAATATCATAAGTGTCAGACACTTTTGATGGACCAGAGCTTTTATCAGACGCTTTTAAGCTACCCAAAAAATAAATGAACTTTACTTATTTTTACATGTCTGATTTTTTAATATGTTATTGAAGTATTTATTTAAAAGTTATATTCAATCAGTAAGACAAATTAGAGTGACCAAACATCCCCTAAGACAAAAATTATTCAGCCAGAAGTATGAGGGCGAGAGTACTATGCATGCGCTTCAGAGTGAATGAGACGTCCATAATAACTCGGTTTCCCTTCTCAAACTCACCATCTGTTTCAATCTACTGTGTATGTGCTGTTTGTGTGTAATATAACTTATAGTATACAGTATAGTCAGTGTTGTTTTTTAAGGCACAATTGTGCCAAAAGGGGCACTATGGTAAGCACTTTGAGAAATTGGTCGAAAACGGGCACAATTTTAAGATTCCGTATTTTCGTGGTTCCGTGGTCATTTTCACTTGTCTAAATTCTCACTTTTCATTTCATTTTACTGAACAATCCTGTTTCCTGTTAGTATGAAATTAAAAAATTATGATTTCTATGCAATACATACATGATTTCTCAACGTTCAGATTGGTAAACATTAAAAAATGGAGCTTCATGTAGTATTTGATATGCAATTGATGGAATTCCGCAGGTTTCTGGGGCCAAAATTGCCTCCTTTGGGGCTTTGGACAAACCGTCTACTTTTTGCGAGGACAAACGCTAACTCGAATGTAACTCAAGTGGCAATTTTTCATATTTATAATATATTATTGAATATAGTTATATTTTTACGATGAAGAAAAACTCAAAGTCGTCTCCACAATTTAATATTTGAAAGAAGTTCAGTACGGTGATTCAGTACATGTTTCGAACCTACATAGGTTCATCATCAGCTGAATTCACATTGAATTCTACAATAAAGGAAGAGTAATATAATATTAGTTGATAAATGAAGTATAAAATTTACTTACATGGAGATGAAAAAAATAGCAAATTCACATGGTGAAGTTCAAAAGGACATAAAAAATTTGGTTGGGTTAGGTTATTTTTCTAATATTGCATATTGGGCATAAGGGCTCCAAGCCCCCCAATCTTTAATGTATTTATGGTGTTAGAGATGTCCCAAATTCCCCTAATATCAAATTAATCATAATTGTCACTACCAAATTTTCTATGTCCTTTTGAACTTCACCATGTGAATTTGCTATTTTTTTCATCTCCATGTAAGTAAATTTTATACTTCATTTATCAACTAATATTATATTACTCTTCCTTTATTGTAGAATTCAATGTAAATTCAGCTGATGATGAACCTATGTAGGTTCGAAACATGTACTGAATCACCGTACTGAACATCTTTCAAATATTAAATTGTGGAGACGACTTTGAGTTTTTCTGCATCGTAAAAATATAAATATATTCAATAATATATTATAAATATGAAAAATTGCCACTTGAGTCACTTTCGAGTTAGCGTTTGTCCTCGCAAAAAGTAGACGGTTTGTCCAAAGCCCCAAAGGAGGCAATTTTGGCCCCAGAAACCTGCGGAATTCCATCAATTGCATATCAAATACTACATGAAGCTCCATTTTCTAATGTTTAACGTTGAGAAATCATGTATATATTGCATAGAAATCATAATTTTTAAATTTCATACTAACAGGAAACAGGATTGTTGAGGAAAATGAAATGAAAAGTGAGAATTTAGACAAGTGAAAATGACCACGGAACCACGAAAATACGGAATCTTAAAATTGTGCCCGTTTTCGACCAATTTCTCAAAGTGCTTACCATAGTGTCCCTTTTGGCACAATTGTGCCTTGAAAAACAACACTGACTATACTGTATACTATAAGTTATATTACACACAAACAGCACATACACAGTAGATTGAAACAGATGGTGAGTTTGAGAAGGAAAACCGAGTTATTATGGACGTCTCATTCACTCTGAAGCGCATGCATAGTACTCTCGCCCTCATACTTCTGGCTGGATAATTTTTGTCTTAGGGGATGTTTGGTCACTCTAATTTGTCTTAATGATTGAATATAACTTTTAAATAAATACTTCAATAACATATTAAAAAATCAGACATGTAAAAATAAGTAAAGTTCATTTATTTTTTGGGTAGCTTAAAAGCGTGTGATGAAAGCTCTGGTCCATCAAAAGTGTCTGACACTTATGATATTACTTTAAAATAATATTCTACATGACATATATAAAAATCAGCCATGTGAATTTAAGTTAAATAATTCTTTTTTTTAGTTACCTTTCTCACCTGGTACCTGCCCAGGTGTCACTCGGCAAGTTCCACAAAGCGCGTAGGTATTCAAGGCACACGAGACGCTACTGAAAACTTCAGGTTTCATCCGTGTGAAAATAAGTTATGTCTGATTGCTCTGGGATCTTGGACTATATCCATATATTGGTTATGGTAGGAGATACAATGTTGGTTCAATTCACAAAAAAATATATTTCTATAATAGAATTAATTCATATTGCAAAATCAAGACTATCGTGAGCCGCTGTTTAAATGAAAAATGATGAGTCTGATTTTGATTTTTCATGCTATGGTATCTTCATTACACACGTTTCGTTTGACCAAAGTCACCATCAGCATTTTTTATTCAAATACGGAACAGTATTTTCAATACAATTTCTTATGCTTCTTTCAATTCTGTATTCATCATTTCATAGCACTTCAACATTTTCTCCGAGTTGTTGTAGTAATGAATATCACTTATTGCGAAGAAGAGGAATCAAATTATCATTGTATCAGTTCTCCTGCTACATTTCTATGCAATTCAAAAACTATGCTAGTCCAAAAAAATTTTTGAACTCCACAGAAAAGTAGCCAGCAATAATTTGATTCTTCTTCTTTGCGAATAGTGATATTTATTAGTATGAAATCTTCGAGAAAAAGAGTACTAGAAATTGATGAATATAGAATTGAAAGAAGCATTAGAATTTGTATTGAAAAATACAGGTCCGTATTTGAACAAAATAGCTGCGGGCGGCCCTAAGCAAATGAAACGTCGTATTGTGAATATAATTAGTACACACCTCTTCACACTTCTTCCATATATTGTGTTATGAAGATTCCAGAGTATGAAAATCAAAATCAAAAATTTAAATTTTTTAGAATAATTCATTAATGGCTCACTATAGTCCTGTAGTTCTCGACATAATTTCATTGTATTGTAAAAAAAACAACACATTTATGTCCAATTTACAATTTACATTGTATGTCATCAATTTCATTTCCTCGCCTTATAAATTAATGGCTTTATTGTGTTACAGTTGTAGTTATCATTACACAATAAAACAGGTCTCCCGTGGATTGTCGAATGTCAAGCAATGAAAGGTGTATTTACTTATTTAATTGTGAATTTTGATTGACATTGAGTTTGAAGTTCATGTTATTCGTTAAATCATTTCGCTATTATATGGTATAGCCGTAGAAGAAGTGAAGTGTATAATTTTCATGGAATGCTAATTTTCCAGTCGTTTGAATAGCAGCATTCGCCTAATGACTGTCATTCCTTGCTCGTTAAACAATATACTATAGGGTATTTTACATTTTGAAATATCTCATTCATTCATGTGTTGTTTACTTATTCTCAATATGACGCGGTACTTTTATTGGTTTTATGATTGAGTTAAAATCAACCACTCGTCGCAGCTGGAAGCTCGTATTTTTTCAATTGCATTTATACTCTTCTACATGATGAATTCGATGCCAGAAATCAATATATAGTTGAAACACCACCTACATCACACCAATATCTTAACATTTCTCCCTTTAGACTATGCAAATGCAAGCAATTCACTGATTCCCTTCATTCAAGCTGAGTTTACTGACAAAAACCAGCTGGTTCGCCAATTTCAATTGGACCTTTTTCCAAATCCCTGTCTTACATTTAAGAGCAACTGATGCTGCTGAATACACCAATTTGCATATTTCAATATGCAATTACATGCAAATATGTCGAGGAGAATAAATATTTAGTGGAGACGAAACGGTAAAAAGACAATGTCATTCGGTACACGAGGATTCAAAGGATACCTTCATTCCTCAAACTTACTAGAAAAAAAAAAGAATTGGATTTTGAGAATGTTTTTAGATGATGATGAGAATTTACTTGAAAATTTTCGTTTTTTCCAACCGCCTCAAGATAATCTTTTCAGTAATTTTGAAAAAATACGATATTGCTTGGTTGCCATAGTTATTGTACCGAAATGTGGAAAATTCGACCTAGTACAGAAATGACTATTCAACCACTGAAAAAAATAACTGCTTACTGGCAATTTTCGATATCTGTAATGACTCTTTCCTAAAAGTCATATCAACTCTCGTTTGAAATATTAAAAAACAGTTCATCCAAACTATCTTTAGATTCTTACTATTGAACTGAACTTCATTTATTTATAAGTCGATATCCCGTTAACGTCATATTAGCCACGCCATTTGACGAATAGAGAATATTGATCACAACTTGAAGCCTTGAAGGAGAATATTCAGAATATTCACCAAATGACTGAGAAATAGATATTGATTGTGATTTTTTTTCAAGAAAATCAATTGTATACTTCCTAATATCAGAGAATGGGCGAATAAAGCTAGCATAGAACTGCTACCTGCCTGTTTTTAGTGTCAAATTAACTTTCCAACAGATCTCAAAATTAGCGGTTGGAGAAAAAAACTGGTACAAAAATAGTTATTTATGTACCAAGGACGAAAAACTGTCTATTATAGTCGAGCATGCAAATTGCTAGCTGAGGCGCCGAGGTGCACATTACATTTTTTCGTCGTCCCCTACGCTTTTATGAAAGTAAGAACTCACCTATTTGCTACCCCCGGCTACGTCCCACTCTCCCAACTGCAGACTCGATCATAATTCAAATAAAATTATAAAAAATGTATTCTGATTTGAAGTGTAACAACTCTCTATTTAAATCATATTACTACAAAATTATCAATCTCGAAGATGGATATTGAAAGAACAGTTTGTGCAATTATTAATATTAATTCCTGCTGTCGAAGAAGATGCCAGAGACAAGTTTTGATTTTGGGTACTTGTGTAGTGTAGACTTTAGCATAGGGTATATTGACCATAGCGTCGAGGACTTAATTATTCCTATCAGCTTTACTAGAAAAATAGGCCAGAAGAACATTTTCTGAGAGATTCTCGACCTTATGTTCCTGACGCCAGTTCTTGAATTTGTTGTATTGTTTTTCGTATAAAATTCGTGATTTCTGTGGGAGTAAATCCAAAGTGGCCGTATTTGCCAATTCCCGTAGCTCCGGAGGAGTATTACTTACATCCACATCGCTATCACTATTCATTTTTGATTACTTTGAACACACACCGCGGTCTTATTCACACGTAAAATCTAGCGAATTTCGTAATTACTTCATTTGACAACAGCAAATGACAGTAATTGTCACAGGCGCCTATGTTTTTATTAAACGAAAATTATTCAATCGCCGCTCTTGAACAGTGCCGTACCATAGCAACCGCAGCGGACGAACAGTGTTTGCGGACGAAAAGTGTTTGCGGACGAAAAGTACTTGCCTCCAATAATAGTCGATTTTTCGTCCGGAAATCAGTACGTAAAATGTAACTTTTCGTAGAGGTCGACGAAAAATACATTTTTTGTACTATTGGAACAAATAACTATTTGGAATGATTTTTTGAAAGTGACGTGAATTATTAACGAAATCAAATTCTAGTTGGCCACTGAAAGTTTTTTTCACTTACTGTACTTGTCGGTGGGGTGGGGATTTTTCTAGCCATACCTGAAACAACAAATATAAGTATGAAAAACAGTTGAACAATATCAAAGTGTCAATGTATGTCGAAAACCAAGAAATGGGAAAGTTTTGTTATAGCCAAAAAAATTAGTGATCACAGTACAAGAAGTTGAGCAGAAGAGCAACTGAATATACTCTTACGGGTACTATTCTTCAATCACTTTGAGAAACTTTTTCTAGAGATCAATTACCCAAACACCAAACTGATGTTTTTACACTCGAGACGCGTTTCGCTAACAAGGTTAGCATCTTCAGGAGAAGAAAATTTCCTCTTCTCCTGAAAAGGAAAAGTTTCATCTTTCACACCAAAGGTTCCAATCCCATCATTTATTCACTTCGAGGTGAACTCAATTTGAGCCGATACGAATATGTATAAATTATTAACTGTTCCTGATATAATATTTCCTCACATACAGAACAAGCCTCTAACAAAATTTCTTGGCATCCATATTGATAGTAAGCTCAAATTTGATGGACACATCAAGCATCTCAAATGTAAGATTTCTGCTGGATGTTACGCAGTGAGAGTATCTTCATCGAATTTGGGATCTAAAACCGCGAAAACTGTGTATTACGCCCTGATAGAGTCCCATCTACGGTATGGAATACCTTTCTGGGGAGTCAGCAATTCTTCGGCACTTCAATCAGTCTTAGTACTGCAGAAACGGGCTATAAGGTATATGCGTAAACTAAAACCCCGTGATTCATGCAGAAACATTTTTGTTGAAGAAAAAATATTAACAGTAATCGCGTTATTCATTCTAGAATCAGTTTGCCTCATATACAAGAATGTGTCATTGTTCGAGGTTTCACGCAGTCATTACAACACCCGTTCTAATATGTTGAAATTGCCAATCCCCTCAACAAATCTGGTCAGAGATTCGATTTATTATAATGAAGCTAAGATGTACAATCACCTTCCCTCAGACATAAGGGAGGCGAATATGAACAATATAAACTTTAGAAAAACTATCAAGAAGTTTCTGGCAGACAGGCCCTATTATAACTTGCAGGAGTATTACAATGATAAATTTGAATGACAAGATGCACATTCGGCATGTAAGTTTCTGAGTGGTGCGTTACTAGTATGTACGTGTATATGGGTGTATATGTATGTGTTTATATGTGAATTTATAGGAATAAATATGTATATGTATGTTGTGTATAAATAAGTGTGTGTACGTTTGTATATTTTTAACGACTCAGAGGAATTTTAACTGCGTTTCTGTGACTCTGAACGGTGTCGTTCCTATTACTTTATATGTTCATCTCTTATTTTAGATAGTTTTATGTTTTCTATATATATTTTTTCAGCATTGTATATTTTCTCTACATTCTTACTGCTATTTACAAGCTTTGTCCACAAGATTTACACTTAATGACAATAAAGTATATTTATTATTATTATTATTATTATTATTACAGTAACGAACGTTCACTGCGAAACTATGGAAAAATATTTTTCAAGGAAAAGGGCCATATTTCCATGATTCTAATGGTGGTTTGCTCATAAGGAATAACTTTTTGGACATAGTTTATTACTTACCGAGAAGAAAAATTTCTCTCAAGAGACAAATATAGATTTCTCGAGAGGAATTTGATGTATTTGCCGAGGTTTGTATAACTCACAATCATTTGAAATGATTTCATATAATCAAAAAAGTAGTAATATATGTACCAATGATATGAAGTAGATGCTTATGCCCCGAGGGTGACTATATTAAAAAGACAAGGGCCTAAAATGAAATTTTATGAAATCAAATATTCAAATATGATAGTGACTGAATATCGAAACTTCCCCACCTAAATGCTTGTACAGAAATGCAGAAGTTCAATCTCACCTATACAGTACACAGTCAGAAGAGACAAGAATGAAAAGCCAATTGACTAACTTAATTAACTTAATTTATAAATAATATTCCCTCTCGAAATCATAATCGAAACTGATTCATATAAATAGTAGCAATTTTATCTAAATAGAGAAGAATGCACGATATAAGGAGCCGTTTCTAAGCTCTGCGGTTTCATTTCAAGGCACGATGGAAACCCCATTGTTGAAAAATACGATGCTAGTAATGTTACGTATCATAATCCAACACTGAACGGAACCACTTCTTATTCATCATTTTGAATTAGTACTAAAAATAATTTATTGATGTGTATTTTGTTGGAATTGATATTCAGCAGCATCAGTTGCTCTTCTGGGTTATCGCACGTTAAAAGGTAAGGCCTCGTTGATCCATTGCTCGCACAAGTTTCGACCTCTGAGGGTTGACGGAAACGAACAATTTTAGAACAACAATTTTAGTAAAGGTGTAAAAGAATCTACATTTTCACTCAAACATTCAATACCACGTCTCTTCGAAAAGACGGAATTCTGTACGTATGCTTATATAACTTTACTTCATGGAATATCACAAAGAAACATTCCCTGTAATAAATTTCAGTATAGGTATTGACTAGAACTAGGAGAGTCACACCCTATTCAAAAATGTCTTCTTCTTTAGGTAAAGATTTAGTACAAATAATTTAAATTCATGAAATCAATGAATTTACATTATTTGTACTAAATCTTTACCTAAAGAAGAATAAATTATTGAATAGGGTGTGACTCTCCTAGTATAGGTATTGAAAAAACACCCTATATTGGATATTTTTACCAATATGAAGTGAAAATATTTTCAAATTCATTTACACCCCGTGAACCCGTAATGAAACATATACCGTTTACCCCAATATTAATATTTTTCATGTTAACCTGTGTTTGCCATATGGCGTTTCCCAAGCTCTCCATTCCAATACAGCATTCTACGTAACAAATGCACAACCCCGGGGATACACAAAATGTGAATCTCTCCCACGGATTATACTCTATTATCTGTAAATCTGTCCAGCTAAATGTAATTCGTAATTGCCAGTGGCGTCGTTGAATATCCACGAAGGGGTTTTATGTTATTTCACTAGGAAATTTCAATTCCAGTTTTTGGCAGCAATATATACATTGTTGTTATTGAAAACATCTTTTTTTTCAGTACAATAATCGATTTGCTGCTAATATTCAACAACAAAAAATCAAATCGTTTATTGACGAAAAATCAGATTTTGATAACTTAGTCATGAGGAAACGGGGTTTCAAAATTCGATCTGTCGTAAGGATCTGCTTGCTAACTGCCAGATACATCAAATGAATCTTTCGTTACTTTCGCTGGAGAACCCTCAAGGTCGATTGAATTACAGACAAGCTTCGTATTTCAACACAAAAAGTCGTTATCCGAATACTCTCTTTTTGATTCAGTGCTTTTATTCTCCAAAATACAAGAAAATGAAAAAGGATTTCCTATGTTATATAGCGAATATTGTATACCTCGATTGAACTCCAAGTCGTTTGGCAACCAAGAAAGTCAAATTTGTAAAATAAACGTCACTTAATTATAGCCATGAACATTTTTTTACGGCAACCCTAGTTATCGAATTGGTGATGGTCAACCTTACTTCAGATTTTATACTATAATCACTTACCGGGATAGAGCTGGTTGAACTTTTGAAGTGATGCGATACGAGCGAGTAGGCATTGGCGAAGTTTCAAAACATTTTTAATCGACGTCAGAGGATTTGGGAATGAGCCACCAAACAAAATAATGGAAGGAATTGTTGTTCGAACGTTCTGGGAGTCAACTTTAACCATGACAAAATTACTATCTATCAAAGATATTTGCTGTCAAATTGCTAACAAAAATGTCGCTGGGCATAAACCTACATAATGACCCGTTTTTCAGATGTGAAGGCAGAAAGGTCGGCCTACTTATCAGATTTCAACTAGTACAGTTTTGAAGCCTCGGACGAGAAAAATGCACTACCATATTGATACATTCCTACGAAAATATGGGTTATGTTGCCATAGAAAAGTGTACCCACAAGTCTGGTTACTTGATATTTACATCACAATATACATAATTATATATTAAGTAGGTGTATACCTAGATACAAGATTGGAACTCAGCAAAAATATCCTCCATGGTTTACAACCAGAATGAAAAATAATATAAAGGAAAAACATAATGCACATAAAAACTACAAAAAGTATAGAACTTTTATTCATCTAGGAAAGTATAGATACCTTCGTAGTCTAATGAAGAGACAGATTAGTGTTGCAGACTTGGCTTATGTTCAAACTGTTGAGGATAAAATTAGTACAGATCCCACTAACTTTTGGTATTTTGTAACAAGCAAGAAAATGAATTCCAGAATTCCAAACACCATAAAAGATGGAAATTCCACATTTAATAATCCTGCTGATATTGTGGAAGCGTTTGCACAGTTTTTTTCCAACTGTAAATATTAAATCTAACCCAAATAGATTCAAAAACAATATTGATAATAATTACTCGTTCATCTCGCTCAGTTACTGTCACTGAAAATGATGTTATTACCTTTTCAAAGAAACTCAAGAATAGCTGGGATACCAGTGACATTTGCAACTACAGATTGGTAGCTATTTTGTGTAATTTCGGAAAGCTCTTTGAAATAATATCATACGATTACATTTATCACTCTGTAAAATGTATTATATCACGAAATCAACATGGGTTTGTACCAAAAAGATCAACAGTCACGAATCTGGCATGCATTACTCAATTCATCTCTGAAACCTTAGATTGCCAAAGTCAAGTGGATGTTGTTTACACAGACGTTAAAAAAGCCTTTGACAAAATAGATCACTATATACTTCTATCTAAACTCAAGTCTGTGGGCCTTTCAGACAATTTGTTATCGTTGATGAAATCTTACTTAAAGAATCGAATTAAATTTATGGAATGCGGCGGCTATCAATCATCCAAATATATGGCCAACTCAGATGTTCCTCAAGGGTCGAATTTGGGGCCGTTATCATTTTTTTATTTTCATAAATGATTTGGCACTGAAATTGTCCTGTTATCATTCACTTTTTGCCGATCTAAAAATTTACAACCGAATTGACTCAATACAAGATTGTTTATCTCTTCAAAATTGCAAAAATAAGGTTAGTAAATGGTGTGAATTGAATTTTCTTGAGCTGAACATATTGAAATATAAAACAATGTCTTATCACAGAAAACGAAATCCAGTTGTTCATAACTATTCCATAAATAATGTGATACTTCAAAAATGTCAATCATTCAATGATCTTGGGGATGTATTCGATAGTAAATTGACTTTTACCGACCACATTAACGAAATAGTGAAATCCTCCACAAAACTTCTTGGTCTCTGGTCTTGCTTTGGAGATTCAAAAACACTCAAAATTCTTTATTTTACTTTCGTTAAAAGCAAACTGGAATATTCGACGTTGGTTTAGTCTCCAATCTGTAATAATTCAATAATAGTCTTCGAATCTGCCCAGAGGAAGATTTTGAAGCATCTCTTTTTCAAAGTTCATGGCGGATACCCGGAGAGAGGATTTGATAATAGTGATATGTTGTCAAACTTCGGTCTCGACTCTTTACGAGTAAGGCGCAATTGTTCGTCAATTACTTTCTTGTAAAACCTATAACATGAGAATAAAGACTGTAGTGATATTGTGAGCAAACTGAATTTTTGTGTACCTAGAATAGAAAGACGGAGTGAAGAAACATTTTATAATAATCCAGCCAGTACAAACGTCCTTACATATATTTGTGTCAACTATACAGTGACATGTCAGTCCTGTGATATTTATCTTGATCCACTTCAACATATTCTGAATTAATTGAAATTGAAAAGTTCTGTAATTACTGGGTAGAACCCAACTGATTTCGACTCATATCTAGGTTAAGTTCTTCTTCATTATACTGTTTGTTATATGAAAGTTTTTATATTTTCTGTAACTAGGTGAAAACCTGTCGGGAATAAACGATTTATAATTTTTATTATTATTACAATGAATGCCGATAGGTCGAGATCAAAACTTCATTCAAATGTGTATTCAACATGGATATAACTACATTGAATGTAGTCATGAGATCAAATTTATGCCTACGGCATCGTGCCAAACTTCGTCCTCGTACGATATGGCCACCATAATCAGTCTTGTTGTACAAACTACCATTACATATTGTTGAAAATATCTCAGGATAACGTTTATTCTGATAAATGGCAACACTAGCTGTCTAATATACAGGGTGTAACTGAATAAGTGTAAAACATTAAGGAGGTGATTCTTCATCGAAAAAAGATAGGATCTTTCATATAAAGAAACTTCATTGGATCATCCCTTGTTAAGATACAGCCCCTGGAAGGGAGTAGGGAACATAAAATTTTTATAACAATTTTTTTCACAAGCAGTAATTTATTTGGTTTACCCCATGGTTGTAAGGAGTGGAAAACGCAACCCTAAAATTTATTTTTAATGTAACTTTTTTCTTATTATTTGTTTACTATTTGAAAATTTATTTCAGATAGCCTGTTTCATTCTGAACAAAATATTTCCCTTAGGTTTTTTGCCCAAAATAAACCAGTTCGCAGCAGAAAATTATTTTACGAACTACAGAGATGCATCGTCAATCCGAAACCAATCTATCTAGTAGGTCGCTATTAGCGATAGTGACAATTGAATTGGTATGACGCTGTCAGTTTGTGAATTATCTAAATCGAATTAATACTAATTGTGTGTTGTTTTTCTGTTCCTAATTTGTTACTTTGATAATTATGTACCCCCTTTAAGGGTCTGTATCTTAACAAGGGATGCTCCAATGAAGTTTCTTTATATGAAAGATCCTATCTTTTTTTCGATGAGGAATCACCTCCTTGAATGTTTCACACTTATTCAGTTACACCCTGTATTTATCAACTGTGTTCTGTAGTTCTGTCTTAGAATAAAAAAGCCAGTAGTTCGCCGATGCTTGATGATGACAGATGAGTGTTTTCATTTCACCGCTCCGATCACACTCCCGTCAATTTTCTAACACATTTTCCAGTGCATACCCTGTTTCTGATCCCTGGCGCTTGGCCTGTATCGAGCACTGCACTGTTGAGTAGAGCAGCTAACCCGAATTCGTCCACGGTGCGGGTGTATCTATCGACAAAGCAATCAGCTGGGGCATTTCTGCACGGAAAGCGACCAAGCCGTCGGTGGCATTATGGATGCGAATTTTTTTCGAAGTGTATGAGGGGGAGTCGATTCCCAAATCCGTATTTCTGTGTGAGACCTCAATTCGGTAACGGAACAGAAAGTTTGGCGATGGAGGGGCTTGCGGCTGAGACGAATTTCATTTTTCGTGGTAAAGGCAAAGTAGAACGAAACGAAATAAACAGCAAAGGAATATTGTGATTTCTATAAATATCTATTAGAAATATCTATTAGAAATATATTAATGAGAAGGTAATTCGACGTTACTCTGGAAGGAAGTATTTATTTCCTATTGGAGATATTGGGTTTGTTCTAGCAACACATTTCACCGTTTGGAAATTGGTCTGAAGCAGTCAGAGGCATGCGCAAGATGAATATTGGAGAGCGAAATTCATTTCGCGCATGCCTCTGACTGCTTCAGGCCAATTTCCAAACGGTCAAATGTCTTGCTATAACAAACCCAATCAATTACAATTAGAAATATTTATATAGACCGCGGGCATATCTGACAGACGACAGTAGTCAGACAGTTGTAAATCCAGCCTGCTGGACAAACAAACGGATCTACAAATGCTCATTATGCATTTGTGTCATATTTCAAAATATTTTTTCTTCGTAATAACTCAATTTTGAGCGATTGTGAAGTTTCAATCCATCGATTCCTCTCTGTTTTCGACACTAGAAAGAATATCAATCCTCTTGCTGTCAAGAGACGTGAATTGTGGATTCAAGCAACTAGAAGAGCAGATTTAAGTACTGATAAGTTGAAATGGGCAACGGTGCATTCATGCATTTTGCATCTCAGAATTGAAATTATAATCTCATTAAATTACCATTGTTATTTATGGAAATACGACTTGTTTGTCCAGCAGGCTGATGCGCGTGACGTCACATGCCCGCGGTCTTCGTCAATCAGATGACAATGTTTCCATATCTACCGTGAATATCCTATCAAAAAACTTGCTTCCTATGCGACAAGTGAAATTTTTACCTCTCCTCTATTTCAATAATTATATTTTTTATTTTGGAAATTGAAAAAGATAATTACCAGCAACGATTTTTTATCAGTGTAGGTATTTTGTTGTGAAATATAATGTGCCATGAATAAACCTTATGACTTATAACTCATGGAGCAGAAATGAAGTGGTCGCCAGAACTGTACCCTGTGGAACTCCTGGATTCGTTAAGAGAATATCAGACGATACACCATGAACAACCACATATAGAGACCTATCAGACAAGAATCTCTTTAACGCAGACCATTGAGGAGGTAAATCATAAGACGGCAGTTTAGAAAGTGAAAAACGCTTTTCAAACGTCGAGTGCAACAGCTAATATTTCTCCGAATTTTTCGAAGGAATGGTGCCAAATATGTGAAACATACGCATGTAGTCTGTTGGTTCCCAATACCGCGTATATTTTTCTAAACGAATATAGAGTCCGCAAAGCGCGATTCTACTCCCCACGCTGAACATTGAGAATTTAAATTCCAAGGGTCGAACTGCCCATGTCGTTTCCAGGTTCGAACTAATGGGTATCGAACGGCAATCAATCTCTGACCTAGACCGCAGTTCGAATTTGACGGCAATTGACCCGGCTACAAATTTCCCATCGTTATTTGCTATTTCTTCCGCAAAGGACGTGCTGTTTGTCAACTGTGGTGTTCCAAAGAAACAATTTGCCGCTACTGTTGCCATTTCACAAGACAATCAACTGGAGAGAAGAATAAAAAGAAAGGGGTATCACAGATTATGGGATAGCCATTCTACTGAACATGATTACGGACCACGTGACAACCAAATATTTACCAATTTACCCGAGGCACAGAATAATTGAACTACTTACTATACAGAAGCGAATCCAATGACATACTCGATAAAAGCCGCGCCTTCACAAAGTGCACCAATAAGAGCGTACTGAAATATTCTATTGCTGTTCTCCAGTGAGTCAGATGAAGACGCATGTCACTTGATATTTCTCAGTGTATTTCCTATTGATGGGATATATTGTCAGATTCCTCAGAGTCGATGAAGGTACCAAAATTGCTGTTCGAGTCAAGCGGAAAAACTTGCTGTAGCCTAACATGCCATGCCTCATAGCATTATCATAACCTCAATTATTTCAAGACCAACCCATTTTATCGAGATCCACAAGCACAGGAATAATTTCAACAGAAAAGGGACTGACTTCAAACAAAATACGTATTCCAATTTTGAGTTTTGAGGAAATGACCAATAAAAACAATAAGATGGCTGCTACAGTCGAAAGCTATGGACATAAAAAGCTGAGAGCTGTAATAATGATGATGGAAACTTTGTAGTTTTCTTGAAATATGATAAAAGGGGAAAAATTTACGGTTGGTTCCTGAAGACCAATATTATTTCTTCTTTTCTGCATTTTTTGTTTATGATGTATTTGTACTGATTTCATTTTCAGGTCTGTCCAGTTATATTCCGTAATAAGATTGTCATTTCGATTTCCTTGAACATCAAGTCATGCTATAGAATCATATTTACTTGTACTTTTATGAGAAGTCGACTAGAGAACAGAAAATCATGGACAAGCATTATGCAAACCATGAAATACGACTTCACTACATAGTATAAAACAAATTCGCTTCTCGCTGTCTGTCTGTCCCTATGTATGCTTAGATTTTTGAAACAACGCAACGGATTATGATGCGTTTTTTTAAATAGATTGAGAGAATGGGCTTATATTGAAAACGCTGTGTGAACCCTACGGTAGTCGAAATAATATGAATATCGTACACCTTGAAAAGGTCTACAATTGACTTAATTTCCAAAGAACTAAAAAAACATTGATTTAATAAAGAAACCAAGAAAATTGTAAAAAAATAACGCCCATACCAGTAATCGGTAATAACATCCAAATGATTACTGACAACCACCGTTGTCATAATTGACAAACTTCATAAATTTTGCTGCGGCAACGAAAAAGTTGCCGCATGAAATTGCGGATTCGGTGTCAAACAAGTGAGCTGCCGCCTGACTTCAATTGTAGCTTTTGGGTTTTTATATATCTTGGTACATGAAGATTGTTCAGTAGAAAACGTTCAGATTTCATTCAAACTGGAAACATCCACATTTGTGATTGTGGTTTTCTTTCTAACCGAATAAAATTCTCATTTAATTGCACTGGTTCAGGAACTTTCTCATTAAAGTGTGCATTTTCCCGTTCGGAGTTTTCCTCTGATTGGGTTCATTAGTTGCATTACCTTCAATTTTCTTGGGCCTGTCTCGCTTCTCTGAAACTTGACATGAAAAGGAAATTAACAGCAACTATCTGCGATGAGATGCAGAACAGGTACGGAGGCAAAAGTCGATACGATACCCGTGAGATGTGTTCCCAAGTATCCTATGCCATTAGCTGCTCTAAAATTTGATATTCATTGGTATAGGGTAGTCATGTCGGGGCAGGGGCGTATCCAAGCAAGCTGAAAGACATATAATGGAAAATACGAACATACTGTTATTTTTTACTATGTCGTATATTGATCATTCACATCATTATGACGTAGAAAAAAAAGGTCTTAAAGATATACGAACTATTTTTCATAGTGAAAACATTGAATACATCAGAGCCGTTCGAACACCACCATTTAGCGCGCGCTTTAGATAATGTCAAATGACATGTTCCGTGTTTGTTCACTCTAAGCGTTTCAGTTTTAATTTCTTCTCAGATCGGGTATCGCATGGTAACAAAAACACTAATAGAAATACACCCGATAAAGTGTTCATCAGTATTCCAAGCTATGCAAACGCAAAAAAATAATGGTGTGAGATGATGAGAAGGGGTACTGTATTTCCTAAATCATGTTTATATTTTTTCTTCTAGTTTTTTGGGTTCTTCACCCACCACCATCTGAAAGAATAAGAATTAATATTGGAATCTATAAAATTGTGAAAGGGCAGATTTTCAATTAATAATTTTAGATTGTGATAGGTTAAGAACCCGAAAAAAACTAGAAGAAAGAGTCCACCCACCACAACATAATGACAATCAAATAGTACGTGTTTATATTACTGTGGAGATCATTTTCAGGCAACCATGCAATATTCATATACAGCTCAGTTTGGATTAGTCAGAAAAAAGTTTTGCATCAGCTTTTTAGCTGTTGTTTATTCGTTTTTAAACTAACCTAATCTAGTTTACAAACATATCGGGATATCGATTTATAATATACGTCTCTGCTGTGGGCATTTATGAATACCAATCTATGTTATGGACTCAAATACATCATATGACATAATGATTACCCCGCAGCTTTCACTCATTTCATCTCTGCGTACGTAAAATCGAGATATAATGCAAAATATGCTGTCATCATAAATGTATCTATAATTCACAACCCAACAAAATAATATTATTTTTTGTTTTTGGTGCCGCTGAATTATAAACTGATTCTAAATGATTTTGATATGCTCATTTCAAAAATGTCTGGTATTTTCTAGTAGCAGCTCTAGTTCTTAAGATACAGGTCAATCAATTTAACTTCTGAAAACAGGTAAAAATTATGAAATAATGTTATCTTCGCAGGATAAACGATGAGTTTGGAACCTTCGGTGTAAAAGTTGAAACTTTTCCTAGAGATCAGAACCTAACCCAACACCAAACTGATATTTTTGCACTCGACGCGCGGTTCGCTAACAAGGTTAGCATCTTGATACTTTTACAGGTCAAAACCAACATTTTCTTACCTAAAAGTGGCATGTATTTACCCCATTTAAGGTACTTGTTATTGCCCATCATTGTAAAAACCGACCTTTCTATACACTTTCGAAGAAAGCAGGAATCCTGTTTCTGACTTTTTGAAAAGAGAGCTCATCTGGCCTATTTCCACTGGTTCACTTGGGAGACCAGGATGAATCGTGGGCTCCAACATTTAAACATGCGTTGAACATTTGCGGCAATGGTGAATTGGAAAGAAGACGTCCCTAAAGTTAGGAGTACCATTGGTTTGAAGAAACCAAGAAACCATCACGATGACTGTTAGTTTCGTATCGTAAGTATCAAAGGTATCAATCGAAACAATAGACAAAAATAGACATATCCTGATATAGATTCTCCAAGAAGGCCTGTACCTAATTCTGAAGAAATACCCATTCCAATATTCAGCAGTCTACCTACACTCTCAGGAGATGATCAAGATACATCAACGTCTGATGAAGTTCAAGCTTTGCAATCAGAAAGACAGTGATTTTGAAGCAGATACAGAAAATCCCCAATGCTTCAATCTACAAGAATTGAATGATTGAATGACCTTATTAGAGACATGAACCTATTCAAGGAATCTGCTGAATTACTTGCCCCTAGATTGGGTAAAAGAGATACGGAAAATTCTTAAGTGATAATGTTATATAGGTATATCCCTGCTTTTTTATGTCTATATGTGATATAGATAATAACCTTAATTGCATTGTTGTTTTTTTAATGGTAGTACCGTAGTAGAAAAAAATCTCGGAAAAAATAATGAAATAGTAATATTGTATAGATAAAAAAATAAGATTAGTTCATTCAAAAAAGCGCCAATATTACTAATCTATATCTGATATACCAAATCTGAGAGTTATTTTTGATTCTGCGCTCACCTGGCTTTACCTAAAAACAACTGAAAAATTACAGGCACCAAACTGGCTGTTGGGTTATGAATCGGTAAATTTTGTGATTGATCTTGAAAAAAATCAGTTTAGGTCATCGTCCTAGATTCACTATGGATCAAGATGTGCTATAAATCACTACAGGAGAACAGGTTGGAAATATTTTTCTCTACTACATAGGTACTAACACAGTATGAATATCGATGTCAATAAATTCAATGTTGTTTCGTCTGACGTCACAATTCGTTTCGAACCATGGTGACGCGTAAGTACTATGTGAAATGGGTATGTGAATAGCAATAAACATGGTGACATACTTGTGTTGTTTGAAGTTATTTCACTATATTATTTTATCATAAGAAGCATGAGCAGTAAGTAATATGAACATTGCATATGTGACGGCAAATGGTAAATTTGAAATTTCATGATTGCCATCATGAAGACTCGAATTTTCGTGCAAAATTTATCTTCTCATTGTTTCCTATTCGTTTCGTTTTGGAATACAGGTAAACTTTTCTACAATATATTATTGCGATAACTTTTGAGTCTCATAAATCAACGGTATTCAGAGTCTCTCAGAAGTATGAGCCTTGAATAACTTTATTACTATGTAATATATCTGTGAAAACTACTGAAACGCCTAACCATTCATTTGCTGAGATCACAAGTAAAAATGTGAAATACAATTTAGGGCCTTCAAGCTATGAAAGCTATAAGAAATAAGAAAGGGTCAGTCATAAGACTTTTGTGAATATCAGATGGCAATACGTTAAGAACGATATTATCCCTCTAACAGTATTAGGGTGAGATGTGAGCTATTGTATAGCGAGTACTTGTATGTCCCAAGGAGCGGAGTTATTAATATAATATGAATTTATTATCATTCATTATAGTGCCAAGGAGTCGAATTGTCAAAAAAATTAAAACAAAATTCGACTTGGCGGTCAAATGAAATCTTACATAATTACAAAAATGAGTGATAATTTAAGTGACATTGATGCTGATACTTTCTCATTATTTACATAGGAAATATTCCTTTATCATAATTTACCTAGCTAAAAAAATTTTACTTCTCATTAGAGGAAATGCTTGAATAGTGGTTGTTTCTCAGATCAGTAGTGGACAAATAATTGTAGCAAATTGGTATGATTGATTGGCACATTGGTATGAGCATAGTCGCGAATGGATGAAGATGGAATGTATTGAAATTAAATATTCTAAAAATGAACAATTTGTTCAGGCCAGCCTCAACTCACCTACACTGTAGGTTGACGTACTGACACCTATTAGAAAACAACTACTCCCCTGGCTAATACCACGAAGGGTATTGGATTACATCCAACAGGTGTTAGTGTGGGATTCTTCACAAAAGAAATTCCACATATGCTCTTGGCGATACACCACCAGAATTGATTTTCAATTATTGGGACGGGACACACTTGCAGACCGGTTTCGGGCTATTGAAATTAACTTATTTTACTTGTTGACCTTAGATTTCTAGTTAGATCGTCAATCGTTCTGTAATTTGCGCTGGCGCAGAAGCAAATTACACTTCAACTTCGAAGTGTTGGATTCTCTAAAATAAAAATGAAAGTGGTATATAAAATGACCAACTGAAAGTAAGGGGTTTAACTTTTATAGGAGAAGTGTAAGTGGAAATTGGTGTTGCATAAATTCTCCTTGAGTCCCAAACGAATCTCTATTATGGCCAGAGATTTTTGAAAGAAAGTTGTATATATGGAAGCATAAAATTGATTTCCCGAAAGTGCGATTTCATCTCCAAAGGATATCGAGAAGGCTACTAAGAACGGAAATCGTCCATTTATTCCGAGGTCGTCGAAAAAATCATATTTCGCAATATCTGGATTCTCGAAGGTGGTGAAATCGAAAATTTAATGAATTATTCAGCCCAAGTGAAAGCGACCCGTATTGATATGCGAAGAGAACAATAATTATTGTTCTCTTCTGATTATGATAATATAAAGGAGTCCTCCATAAGGTTTTTGTGTTCTCTAGGCAAATATCCGTTCATTTACGATTATTGAATGATAATATATTTATACAATATAACAACGATCTCTCAACTCCGAATAGAATCTGGTTAAAGCATCTGAGAAGAACTCCAAAATAATGTGCTGCAGGCAAGCATATTTTTTACAAGTACATTCCAAATTATCCATCATTCCAAATCTGAATTGATGAGCTGGAAACATCGAAAGTGTTACTATCTTCTGATATTCAAATCATCAATCATAAGCATCTCTGAATAAAAAGAGAAGTGAGCTATGGATGACAAAACAACTCGAACTCTACGATGAACAATAAGAGGACGCAAACTCAACTGTTTGTTTATGGAACATAATATCATTTTTTATAGAGATATAGTTAGTCAATGTATGTGTTTGTTATGCCATCTACACTATAATGTCGATATTTTCAATTACTTAACAATACACGACAAGTGAACGGTGAAAAAGGTACTGATTCTTATGTGCCAGTTCGACTGGAATATGGAACGGAAGGTAATGAAACTCCAAAAAAGAGTTCGAGAAGTTTATGTAAAAAATAAAAGTTTCCGGATCCGAATAATCTTCAAAATATGAATGATCTACTATATTGACAAAAAACTCCACTTTTCTTTCTGAATTGATTGCCATCTTCTCTAAATGATATTTCCACATGGTTGGCTAACTATATATTATATATCTTTATATGAACAATGATAATTGTATTGTTTATAGAGATACATTTTGTGTAGAAACGAAGGAAGAAAAAACATAACTTGGAAACGAACCCACTAATGCCATCTATTCGTAGTATCGATTCCTCCAAATCATTTTTCCTTATTGTTGGCTAACTATCCTATATCTCAATGAATCACGACGATATTCGAACCCAAGTTTCAACACCAGGGCTTTCAGACATCCTAATGACATCCTGAAAAAATCCCCAATCGCCACCACCAATTAATATCGGTTAATGAAAAACTCTCAAAGCAAACATAAAGTAATTGAATTCGCACATATGTCGGCTGTTGGAGGCAAGGATCAGAGGATTGCTGTGAGGGTGTTAAGTAAAAGCAAAGAATAACGTGTAGGGCGAGGCCTAACCGCACCCTCTACCGGGCCAGTATCGATTTTCTCGGCCGAAACACAGCAGGAACGAAAATGACGGAATTCCGACAATATTTTCCGGCCTCTGTACGATAGGAATTTTCGAACGTATAGGAAATTTAAACTATTCTAACTCAACAAAACACTTTTTATGACAATGGAAATTAGTTTCAACACGATGATTCAAAATTTGCTCGTTTCCAACGTACTTTCATGTTGAAAGGTGCTTTTCTATTTATTTCTGTTTCGAGTATTTCTTTGACATTCTGTGTCAACAAAGATGGATGTATTGACTACAATTCTTTTTTCTAACACACTACTTACCCCAACTCGGATCTACGCTTCATAGGTGCTGTTGACAACATTGTGAATTGGAAACAAATCCTTTTAAAAATCAAAACCCACACAATCTTAGTACAGAATGATATAGACTCACGTTCTTTCTCAAAACCCCAATCACCTTCAATAACTGAACTCAGTTTTCAAAAATAAAATGTTACAATTTCATCGGCCATTTTCCTATCGTCCATCAGGGCCAGTCCATTTTTATTTCCTTAATGCCGCCAATAGATGAATAGATAGATATGCAATTTCCTGATCATACACCAAATTACATTGAATTGATAAGTGAAAACAGAACAATGTTGAAATAATAAAACACTTCAAAAACATTTCCAAAACCAAGGAACACTGAAAGTAGGTAGTACTTTCATTGACAGTCCGAAATGAATTCTAGAATACTAAAACGAATAACATTTCAATTTTGAGTATGAACGGGTTTGGCTGATTCCTCAAATTATCATGAAGCTCGTAAATTAAGTTTGCCGCAGCAAAGTTCGTGTTTTTTTAAAGTCGAGCAAATGGCGATTTCCAATCTGAATTGGTCACTTCAAAAAGTCAAAAAATATTGCCTATTTGCTGCAATCCCTGTGAGATGAATGGGATTTGTGAAATATTATTGGTATGGCAAACTCATTCATTATGAAACTAAAATTCCAACCTCTACGTAAGTAGACATTTACCAATAATAACAACATTTAAAATATTGGTTGGAAGTACCCACTTGAAACACAAAATGAATTGAAATCTATCTTGCCATCATTCAATCCTTGTTCACATCATGAAATCATTTGAAATGTTGTGAATACAATAGCATACAAACCTTGTCGAAAGATTAAATTTCTATTGAAGTTGTACAGGGTTGAGAGATAGGAACACTGTTGAATAGGTGTAGAGTTGCATATTTTAATATGCTATTGAATAGATTTTCCAGAAATCTATCCACACTTTGCCATAACCAGTTTCAATGGGTGTGTGGGGTGTCACAAGTTTCTCAAGAAGTTTCAGTTGAGTGAATTATATATACAATAGGAGATACAAATACTCATCAGCAAGGATCAATGTCAACCAATGTAAAAAAAAACGTTACCTGATGATGATCAACTATTGTCGAGACATCGAAGAATATCGGAGAGACTAAAATTCCCGATATAAAATGAATATTGTCCATTGAAAATGGCAACAAAATACAGTACCGTTTTTGAAATTCCACAAATGGGGTTACTCCGAGTCGAGATTTCATATAAAAGTTTCATGAAAATACTCATTTATCCAATTAAAACTGCCTGCTGAGTATAATCATTTTTATGAAGACTCCTGTCGGATATAATTCAAGGCTCTTCCTGGTATTAGCCAGGAAAGTAGTGTTTTCTGACAGATGTCACCCCAGAACCCATAAATCTACTGTATAAGTAGTCGAGCTTAACTTGAACAGATTTTTCAAAAATGACTTCATCATTAATTTTGACCCATATTTCCTGAATTGAAATGAGAACGGGTAGCTGTTAATCTCTCACTCAATTCTGCATAGAGTAATTCGATAACATCCATCCGTCCACAATGATTAATCATTAAAGATCGCCTAATAGGTGGACTCTGCGGCCAAATTGAACTAGGAACATTAATACATATTCTATGTTAAATAGTTCATAATACAAACTCTCTGTTCTGAGTTTTGAATCTAGTTGCACAATATTTCTGGGTGGAATAATATTCCAGAAAGAAGCAATCACGTTGGGCAGCTTTTGTTAATATTAGTCGAATACCCTTTGATATAGAATAAGCATTTCCAAAATTACTGTGAATGAATTATAATTGTTGCTTTGAGCATAATCAATAATAATTGAGAACGATTTCAAGTTTACCATCCAGTGGATAGGATTGAATACTATTTCTCACGAAATATGGATTATAGTATTATAAAATTATAAATGATAATAAGTAATATGAGATAGGGTTCACTGAAAACCTTGCGGAAAGTTTGATCTATATTATTCTAGAAGCGATTATAATCTGATAATTTGTTATTTGTATGTATTACTTTTTATAGAGATATAGGCATTGTTTATTGATATGGTAGATGCGTTATGTGGATGATATATTTTCTACCTGGCATCATGGATTCGAAAGCCTGCACATTTTCCTCAATCAAATTAACAATATTCACCCCGATATAAAATTCACTATGTTAATGGAGACGAACAACGCTATTTCTTTCTTAGATGTCCATATCACAAAATCCAACATTTACTTCACTCATACTGTTTACCAAAATCCACGCACATCCATAGATATCTCAATGCCAACTCCCACCATCATCCAGCACAGATAATCTCCGTACTGAACTCTCTCATCAATAGTTCCATCAAACTCACAGATGACCAAAATAGACCCAGTGAGCTGAAAGAGCTTACATCCGCCCTTCTTCAAAACGATTATTCCTACCCCAGATCCAGAGAACCAATCAACGCCAATAAACCCGCTTCTCGCATCCCAAACCAACGAAAGATCCGGCTGAACGCCCGAAAGCTTTCCTTCCTTTCATTCGGGGAGTCACTGATAAAGTGATCCGAATTCTGACAAAACACTACATCAAAGCAGTTTTCACAGCAAACAATCAAATATCCTCTTTCCTGCGCTCACCTAGAGATATAATATCCAAAGAATCACAAGGAATATATAAAATTCCTTGTCACCACTGCCCGAGACAATTCATAAAACAGACGAACCGACGAGTATCAAACAGTTCCTACGAGCACGAACTAGCAGTACGTAATTCGGACATGACATCGACTCTCTTCAAACATCACGACGAAACCGAACACAAAATTGTCTTCAAAAATACGAAGACCATTGCCACAGCAGAAAACTCCACTGCAGAATAATTCGCAAAGCAATAGAAATTGAAAAACGCCCTCAAAGCCTCAACTAACGAGACGACCAATCAAATCCCTTAATGAATCCGTTTCAAACCAGATCCACATGGGGTCCGACAGTTTCAATAACGTCGAATTCTCATATAGCCATACAACCATCCCTCTATCCACAAAACCACAATCTTCACTTTGTCAAGATGAGAGTGGTTAAGGAGACTTAGGTCTCGGCACCAAGTCACGAAGAAGTCTTGAGAATGGCTCCAAAGTGGGAGCCGAATCGTCAACAGAAGAACGATTCCAGACGCGGTTCAACCGGAAGTTCCAGTCACCACACATCCGACCGCGGAATCTCCATCACTTCATATCTCTTGCAGCTATCACAGCGGAAAGCCGATATTTGTGTGCATCTATAAATTCAACAATTTCAATTCATACACGAAGGCTTTTTCATTAATTCAACTCCAAGCGTATTTCATAAGAACAGTATTTCTGTGAAATTCCATCGTAAAGCATTGAAATAATGGATGTGTATTATGAAGCTAGCCTTTGAGCCATGGAAACTTCTCGAATTAAATGCGAAAACGAAGAAGCCGAAATGAAAAACGGGAAATTATATTATAGTCCCGGAAAATTGGGCATATGTTTGATGCTTATAATGACATATGACTGCACTTTTCGAACATCATGTGAGTGCATCAAGTTTTACATCAGAGAAACTGAAAAGTCGTTGAACATAAGAAGAAGGGAACACACGAACACGTGGCTCAATTGATTATTATCTACGCATTATTCCCGATGGAATACTAAGAGTAGATAGCACTTGGTGCAGAAAAACACCTTCAGGCTGAGGTACAGGTGACTATACAGTCATTAATAACATCAGATGACAAATCAATGTTCCTAATAATAAACTGAATAGCATAATGTTTTTTTGTTCTTTTTTGTTCTAAAGTTCAGGAGCAGAAGGTCAACGAACTATCAATTGAATGAAATCAAATTTCACAATGAACTATTTAGATACTCATCTAAAGATACATACTGTTACGAATCTCCTAGCGCCGGCTCTGCCGTTCATAAACGCAGAGGGGTCGAAGAGCGAACGTCATTTTTCCAGGAACTCGTAATTCGCGTGGAGAAATCGATCGAGGCCTCTCTCGAAGATTCTCCATAGACGTACGCAGGTAAGGAGACACTTCATTGCGAAGGAGACAGTTATTCAGAGAGACAGTTATTCAGAGAGACAGTTATTCAGAGAGACAGTTATTCAGAGAGAGAGTTCATTCGCAGAGAGAGTTTAGCAGAGTTACTCAGATAGTTATTCGGAGTTTAGTGGAGAGAGCTTTGGTATTGCTAAATGCGGAAATCGGATTAGAGAATTTCTATAACAGAGAGTTTATCAGAGTGATTAGTACAGAGCGTTGGATAGTTAGAGGAGCAGTTTTCCTAATGTTTTCGCTTAACATTTCTATTGATAATAATACATGCTCAACTTGATTTCACTTTAAGACTTTGGGCGAGATAATTGGTGATGGCTGTGTGCATTAAAAATAAGTGAAAAATATATTTTTCTTCTTTTTTTCCATCATATACTTTCCCATGCACTTTGTGTGTGATTCGATAAGTCACGCAATATCGTACAGACATTAACTGGGTTATTTTCTTTAGAACTGTGAGGATGAAGAAGCGGATGAGTAAAGTCGATTAATCAAGGAAAGGCCATTTTCCAAATTACACATTGGATTTTGTCCTTTATATCATCACCGAATCTGGAATTAAGCATCTGCCGATGTACTTCTTGAAGTTTCGGAGACAGAAGTGTTTTTTTGAAGGGTAAAATTGGTATGATCGATGCATTTCTGTGTGAGGGCCTGAAAATTATAAACACATTAATAATAATACTCCTTGGAATTGATAATTGTTACTCGATGACCACGAGGTGTTTTCAGAGCCAAATTCTTTGAAGAAAACATAAACAAAATCCTCGTGGGACTTGAAACGTCGAACAGTTCGACATTCTGCATCAATCCTGGAAGGAATTATTGTCTATATTCCAGCACTCTTGACCATTCATTTTAGCAATTACTGGTGCATTAAACACGATTACGGACAATGCTGGATTTTGGCGAAGGACCCGGTTGGAGTTTGCAACTGAAATCATCGCACTAAATTTATAAATATACAATTAGATCTTGTGATTATCTATGTAAATCAATGGAAAACTGCAGTGGATTTCGAGCGAGACTGTGGATAATATAGAAATTAAATGTTTTTATCGTGAGAAAGATTTCTAATTGAACCAACAGCCAGAATCATTTGAATTATGAAGTAAAACAGGTATTATGCTGCAATCGAGGCTGCAATTATACAATTTATTTGAAGGTTCTCATTTTAGCTTCAAGTACTGAAACGAACATGGCGTGAACCAAGGCAATTCGTGTTCATTTTGGTTTTCGATCGCTACAGTTTATTTTCTATGAAATTGATCGTGACAAAAAAGAAATACAAACCTTCTCTAAAAGACGACAAGTAACATCAAATACTTAGCAAATATCCTCTGTTGACGTGTATATTATCAATAGACTTTTGATTCAATAACAAAAAGAAAGAAATAGAGTATCTGAAACAGACATAGAAGTCCCTTATTTTTGCTTACATTAAGTTACACTGAAGATTTCCACAAATGGTTGAATTTGGTAAAATGTTATTCCGATTGGTTTTCCGTTGATTTGTCATTATTGGCTCTCGACGTTCCGCCATCGACGAAAATGCCAACAAGGATGTTGGCAAAACGTCGAGAACCAATAACGATAAACTAAGATGCCTAGGAAACCCTGGTGTATCTAGTGATTTGATATTGTTTAGAATTTCTTGGCGAAAAACAATCGACGATTACAAAAGCTTTCTAATTTTTGTATATGGAGCGTTATATGAGCATTTTCGAAAATCTGTCAGATGTCGGTTTTGTCAGATTGACGTAACTTTGAGGTATATTGTTGTCAATGAAAACTCTCTGAAATTATTTCTTCGCACTCAACAGTGTTTGAAGGTCTATATAAGTAGAATGAGTTTTGAAGTTATTACAAGTACTTTTTCACCATGTGTAGAAGATTTCGTATTTTGTGTGGTCAGTCAAAATCTGGGGATCCAAATATTCTTCTTCATTCAGCACCTAAGGTAAGTACAAAACTAATCGCGTTGTAGCTAATTTTATTCGTTTCAGCTTGAGCGAAAGTCTTATATAGAGGAGGAAACATCTGTAGCTCTTATCAATGAGATATTGAAAACAAAGTTTTGTTTAAATGAAGGAAATATCAATGTGATACGTATTTTGAACCGTTGCATAACTGATGTGTGTATCCCCAATTCCAAGACAGTCTATCACTTTCAGTAGACTAGCATGAACTTTGTCGTAAATTCTCAGGTGAATGGGCATAGTAAATTTTCTCGGAATCAAAGTCTAGTCTTACAAACTGATATAAACACACTAAAAACTTGTAGAGGTAACAGTGACAGCATTGACAGGTTGTTAACGGTAGGTTTCCACGTTACATGCACGTTTTCTGAAACGCATTTGATTGGCTGTCAGGGCTGTCAAAATCTCAGTAGGGAAATAATAAACAGTGGTAGAATATTCGGTTGCACATTCCTCTCTACTGAAAATTAAGCTTCATATGAAATATGACTGATCGCCATCTACAATAGCGATCTGAAGCATTTGCGATCTCAGAAATCAAGCAATCAGTTTTCGCCAAGTTTATCCCAAAATTATTCAGGTATAAGTAGATACACCAGGGTTTCCTAGGAATCTTACGATAAACCAACAGATAAACATCCTATTTAACGATAAGTAAGGACATTGAAAACCACGGTGACGAAAATAGTCCAGACCATATTTTCATGATGCTGGAATTCAAGAAGATGAACTGACAAATAATAACGCTAACCATCAAAATGACGAGTAAAGTTTGGGGAAAGAAGGGAGAAACGATATGAGAAATGGGCCAGGTGTTTCGAAAAAAACAGCCATAGAACTAAGTAACCAAAGAAACATGATGATCCAAAGGAAGCACATCATATCGAATTGAATATCGCCGAATGATCACAGTTTTTATGACCAATATAAAATTTACAATATTAAGCCAATGTTTCTGTATTATTGAACCAATATTGGACTAATATGTGTTCTACTTCGGTCATGTTGGTAACATATCACAAAAGAGGTTAGCCCTCCTCACTGAGCGGGATATAAAATTTGGGAGCACCTCGATGTTTTTAGCACTTCAACTTGAAAAAAATCGATGTTTCGAACAATGAATAACAAGTTGATGCCATTCAAAAAGGAGCCCCCTGGCGCCAGAATTCAAGTTAAACGACCCTTATTTCTACAATCTCTCATTTATCTACATCCCATATAAAAATAGTATATACTTGTACGACCAGCTATTTTAAAACAATATGTAAATATCATATCGTGTATGAGTAATATACGCTACAATATGAATTCATTTTAACAACAACCTGACACCTGACAGTCCCTAGAGGGGTACTTGCAATCGACTATTGATGAGTATAAATTTTTAATGACGTCGGCCAGATTCGTTGCTTCAATGTCATGATTTTTGTAATAAATACTTTATACTTTATAAAACAACTGTTAATGGACATTATTGTTGTGTGAGTTGTGAATACAAAATTAGTATATTGAGTTTCCTGACTAATCTCAGGTTTTCTTTTTGTGTCAGTCCTTGTTTGACTATTATTTCTAAAAAAGTGCACATGAATTTGCACTTTTATAGTGAAATGAATAAATAACGATACTTAACGTTTATTTGAAAATGTGACCACACTTCTTTTTCTTTTCATTATTTTTTACGAATAATTATTTACCTATTAGTTCAGTTTTCATATAAATAATATCAGAAGCGGGAGGGCAATTAATAATTACTGCATCTGCACTTGTGCGGAAAGTAACTTTATCTGCACCCGTACTCTAATAATAATAATACACTTATATGCCCACGAACCGTTTTATAATGAAATCCATTACGCTACAGATTTTTCATTACGATACAGATTTTTCATTACTATACAGATTTTTCATTACGATACAGATTTTCAACCAATAGAAACTCATTATTTTTCAATCAAGCATGATGTGCATGCTCTCCATTTGTCAAGTCAAAATCGCTATAGGTATTGAATTTTTGAGGAATGTAGCAAAATTTCGATAATCATAACAAAATGTCTGATACCAGCGATATGGGAGAATCACCTCCGACACCTTCACCGGCAGAACTACAGTTAGAATGACTGAATTTTTCATTTGACATATGCATGATTTATTTCTTTATTTTTTTATTCAAGTTTTCGAACTCTCCGTAGGCGAGCGGACTAACGCGCTGAGATTAGATAAGCTAGTTGGAAGAGACATGGGTTCGATTCCGGCCTCGAGTAATCGTTTTTTTTTTACTTTGATCTTCTCTTCATTTCTCATCGTTTCATTTCTCGGAGTAATACCATTTATTACAATTTTGTAGAATTTTTCTAAGAAAGTCGTTCAATTAGTATTATTCTGTGCAATACAAATATATATTTGTAGTTCTTCACTATTTATCGGGTGTAGATAAAATAGCGTATGCAACTCTCATGCAATGGTTATTACATGATCGTTGCATAATATACTATTTCACACGAGTGAGAATGAAGGTAACTTAGCATGGGAGTAGAGAGTGCGATATGTGTCACTTTCCTTTGTGGTAGTAGGAAAAATAATTATAATGCCACCTTTCCATCGGAAGTTTACCCAACTTTGCTCAGTGGGTATGGAGGGAAAAATGGTGACGTCATTGAGCACCAAATTACATTTAGTAGTTCAGATATTAGGCCAAGCGTCAGACCAAAAAAGTAGGTTCATAATGCAATGTTCTACACGCAGCGGTCGGCAACAGGCGGCCCGCGTAATTCTTACTTGCCACCCGTGAGTGTTTTGTAAAATTACTATAAATATCTAAATGATGTATTTAGGAAATTAATTAAAAAAGGTTTCGAGGAAGCTGGAATAATTTCCATTGAAAAAATGATAAAATAACAGATATTTTAATACACCTACAGAAAAAGTTTCAACCCGACTGAAGATTTTTCAAACCCATTTTCGTGTGATACTGAGGATGTACCAAGTCATATACAAATGAATGAGATTGATCTCCGATCTAATGATGCTTTCAAAAGTTTTTTTTTATGAAATCAATGAGCTTGTTAAATTAATTTATGGCAGCTTGCCAGCTGATTTTGACGAGTTGAAGAACTTTGCTCAGAAGTTCATTATAATTTTTGGTAGCACTTATTTATGAGAAAACACTTTTTCAATCGTCAACTACAGAAAAAAATAAATATGCTTCTCGTCTCACAGATGAACATTTCAGAGCGATTCTACGTATTTCAACTACGAATATGATTGTCAACATACAACATCATACTGACTTTTATATAGAATCAGTTATTTACTTTGTAGTTTTTCTGTTTTGTGAATATCTCTTTACTACTGATTAATAAAATGAAAAATTGTATAATGAAAACCTATAAAGCCCAAATATGGAGGATAACGGAGGATAATGAGGCATTACAACGCTTCCAGAAGAGTTTCTATGCAGACACGACCTCCGACGATTCGTTTCCCAGGAGATATTGGCAGGGTGAGAATGACATCTGAAGAGGCAGCATCTTCTACCAAGGCGAAGAAAAGGAAAAAATCGTCAAATGCCAATACGCCACCTAAGAAACATTTCAAATGTAATAATTATAGATAATGAAATATATTCTTTTCACAATAATTAATATATTCAGACGAACATATTTCTGAATACATTTTCCTAAAACTAATCGACATACCATGTGATCGATCGAGTATCATATTCAGTCGTAAAAATAATTTTCTTTCTTCTACTATTGGACGGAGACCACAAGATGATACAGAAACTATTTTGATTGGTTCACTGAATTCATCCTCTATATTCAATTGGGCTCAATAACATATTCGAAAAAAAAATCGTTCTGTAGAACATTGCATAAAAAATTACCCGGCGCTTGGCCTATATAGGCAATCATAAGACTAAACAAATGAAGCGGTATAACTCCATTAGTTCGCTGGTATCTCCCACCTAATTGCTGAAATAATTCAAAATTCTCCACTTGGAGCAGATAAGATCCGGACAAACATTTCAATTTGGACGTGAGAATGCAAAGCTACCGGCTAAATTTGTCAATCGATATGGCACAAAAAAATGCATTGTTTGGAACCTGTTCTGACACCTACCTGTGCCGAGTTTCTGGTCTTTCATAACGAAGAAATTAAATGTATAGCACCTATCCGGAGAAATTAGGGTCAAGGACAAACTAATCAAAATATTGTTACATCAGGTAGGCGTGGAAACAACTCAGAATCGAAAGCAATAAATAATGATCATGACTCTTTAGTATGTTGTGAAGCGTTTGAGACATGCGATGAATCATTTCACTGCGAATGAAAAGAAAAATTCAATCGAATTATAATACAGCTAATATTTAACAAAAATTCTCCGTTATAATAATAAAGTAAAGATTCACCTGCTGTATATCTTCCAGCGTTTTACTCGCTCGATGTCTGAACTGCAAAATAGTTATTTATTATGTAAGGGAAAAAATATCAGATTTTAGTTCGAAGGCTGAAATCTAATATTTTTCCCGTGTATTTTTTTCTGTTAAGGAAAAAACGACGATTCAGTATTCAGTATCTTATTACAAAATGTCAAAGTCAGCTAATTATCGGTGTGAATTTTGCATTTTCAAATTGGTAGTTCGTTGTTTTCATAGCAACAATTAGACCTGCGTTTCTGAGGAAACGTTTCAAATGACCAAATATCTGTCAAATCGATTTTATGGGTACATTTACCTCGACAAGCCAAATCAGCTTCGAGTTCAATAGCATTTAGTCGAGTTAATACACACTTCGGTTTATATCGCAATATAGAAACTGGATTTTTGGATCATGCTTCCATCCGATTGAAAAAACCTAACTTCAAAGCAATATGTCAAAAATCGTAACGTTAAATTTCTTGTGTTCTGCAAATAGTGGAATGAAAAAACTGCTCTCTTCTTCAAACCAAACTCATCTATTCTTTATAAATATTTTGCTCCAGTTTGAAAAAGATAACCCATCAGATAACACAGACGACTGACAATAAATAATTAGTCTGACGTAACCTGACATTTGTCAAATTCAAGACCATTCGTCTCGTAATTTCACTTCTCTTCGAAGGCGATCAGTTGGATCCAATCCTATATTATATGGAATTGACTTGATTGGTTCAATCCAATCCGGAAACTATATATTAATCAGGTGTATCGGTGCCAGTCAAGTCAAACCCATTTTGAGAAGATCCAAAGTTGTGAGATAAATATAGTCTACGGTTTGATTAGAAAATTGCAAACTCAGTGGTTGTTTGATCGCTACTTGATATGAAGTGAAAAAATTTCTGAATCTGAGTTTTCCTCTAACCTTACTTATGTGTACCTATATTTGTATGTATAAAACGTGAATACTTTTTTATTATTATTATTCACGAGGTGAAGTTCAAGGCCACGAGCCGCAGGCGAGTTGCCTAAGTCACCGAGAGAATAAAAGCCATTATACGAGAGTAGGTTACTATACTTTATCAATCACTAATAAAAAATGTTGTTGAAGCTTTTTTGTTGGAAAATTTTGTTACATACATATTTTTAGAAACACTATTATTTTATTCTAACAGATATTTCATACATTACATTATTGTTCATCTATACACGGTACATAGTTATCGAAGATTATAATAATCGTGCATCTCATAATAATTAATACAAAAATCTTTTTTTTTTCTTTGATTCCAGGGCCTAATAGTTTCCTACTATGAGTTGAAAATGAACCTCTGAGATTTTTCCTCGTCAATTCACCTAAATGAAACGCACTACCACAGTTGAGAAATTTTTCTAAGGAATCTAATCAGTGCACTCGAAACAACTAAATATTATCGACAACAGATAATAATCAACGATCAATTGTGACGAAGTAACATAACTGTAAGAAAGCAAAATCCAATCATCTGCGCTTTCTTTCATCGAAAATATTTAAGGTCCAGTTAGAGTAAATCAAATAAAACCGAAAGTAGATTCAAGAGTTCGTAGTGAGCTGTGATGCAACACGCCATTACACAAAACAAACGAGAGTTCACTGTCAGAAGGGCCATGGGAATGACTACTGACACGCTCGATCAGAAAAACCAGTGGTTTTGACGTGACATGTGCAGAAAAATAGTTGAACGTCATCGTCAAAAAAAAACGTCATTTCAATGGTTGATTCTAATTCCTTAGTTAATCTGTATAACAGGTCTAATTTGTGTTATTCCTTATCTTATTTCTTGTTTTATCTTATTTGCTGTATGAACCCAGGGTCAGTCTGAAGTCCGAAAACAATCTTGTTGATTGTGGATTGTTGATAGGTCAGGGGGGCAAGTCCATTGAAGATAATAATAGCGATATCACCAGGCCAATTCTGATGAATCTTGAATAACTTTCGATACTAAATATTGGTTATTGAAAATAATCGACGATTAATTGTAACAGAAAAATATTATGATGCACCATAGAGATTTCTGAAATATCTTGTAGGTACTGGTTTTTCGATATGATCTAATATTCAATTCCCGAAAAAGTTTCGAAAAATATGGACCATTGAAAATTTTTGATGTGCACCATATTTGCATTTATTCCAAATCTTGAATATCTCTCAATAATCTAGTTATATACAAGAATCAATAGGCCACCAAAAGAGACCTGAATATTGAATATCTTCTGGTGGATTTGGGAAAGAGTGATTTTTCCTCGGAACGAATAAACACAATTTATAGAATATTTGATAACTTTCATGAACATGGTATTAAAGTTGAACACGTTGTATAAAATGTGCTAGTTAACTCATTTCGTAGTGTATACCTGACCCTTAATGGATATTCCACAATTGATAGCTACGAATTCTAAACTTTCAACTTATGCATTTGGCTTTCGTCACTTCAACTTAACTGATCTTTTAGATGATCTTCATGATCTTCCATGGCACAATATCATTGCTGAGAATAACCTCGATAAAAAAATTGAAATTTTCAATGAGTTCATCATCTCGGTATTTGACAAAAATGCTCCTTTCGTTCAAAGGAAAATAACTAAACAGCCAGCACCTTGGCTAAAAGAAAATCTTGTAGTATTGAAAACAGAGAGAAATAAAGCACTAAAGAAATTCAAAAGAACAAAAATGAAATCAGATTTTGATAGGTACAAGGAACTTAGAAATCATACACTTTCAGTTACCAGAAGTGAAAAAAAAGCTTACCTCAATCATGTACTCCAAATGAAAGACTCCAAAGCATCTTGGAAAACACTGACGAATCTGAGTGTTTGCTCAAGTCCAAAAAATTCGATTCCTGAGCATTTATCTAACTCTAATTCTCTGAACAATTTTTTCTCTACCTATTTGCAAAATGTAACCAGTAATTGTGATGAAAAAATATTGTTCTTCAGCAAATCGGTTCAAGACCCACAATGTGATTTTTCATTTAGGTTGATCACTATTGATGAGGTCAACGAAATCTTGCATAATATTCGGACTAAAGCATTCGGAACAGATAGCATAAACGCGGAAATGCTGAATTATTGCAGTCCCTTCATAGATATATATATATATATATATATATATATATTGCCCATTTAATAAATTGCTGTATTGAAAAATCATATTTTCCTGTTGTATGGAAAAGCTCTGTTGGCATACCTATTCCAAAAAAATTTAATCCCAAATATTTTGCGGATTTGAGAATTATTATCAGCTTACTTCCAGCTCTATCTAAAATTTTCGAAAAATTTCTTCATTCTCAAGTTTATGATTACTTTATGTCAAAAAATTTACTTCCTGACTGTCAATGTGGTTTCAGGCCTGGAAGAAATACTGAAACAGCTTTAGCAACTGTAACAACAGATATTTTAACAGCCTATGATCAAGGTTTGAGTAGTGTTCTGGTGTTACTTGATTTTTCCAAAGCCTTCGATACCATTAGTCATGAACTACTTTGTGCTAAATTGAGATATTATGGCTTTGATAAAAATTATGTGTTTTTAATGTGGAATTATTTCCTCAGACGTTCTCAGAGAATATTGGTTAATGGTTCGTATTCATCCCAACTTGATATCCTTTCAGGTGTCCCGCAAGGGTCTATACTGGGGCCATTACTTTTTATTATATATACAGCAGATATTTTGAATGAAATAAAAAACTGTGAAGTGCAAGCTTTCGCAGATGATACACAGCTGTATCTCAGCTTTCGTACTGAAAACTTTGAGACGGCAGAAGAAATCATGAATAATGAGTTGAATAAAATCAAGATATCATCAGAAGAACACAACTTGAAACTCAATTCTGAAAAATCTAAAGTATTATATTTTGGTAGTAAAAATAATGTGAACTTCTTAAAGAATAGCTTTAATCTTCAAATTGATAATAATCCATTGGAAATCTGTGATTCAGCCAGAAATCTTGGTTTAGTATTAGATACAGATATGCGTTTTTCTCAGCACATAAAAAATCTTATTGGTAAATCTTGTTCATCTCTGAAACTCATTTACAGTAATCGTCATATTCTTAGCTTCAAAATGAAGCGAACGCTATGTGAATCACTTGTCCTGAGTCACTTTAACTATTGTGATTTCCTTTATGGACCTTGCCTGACTAAAATCGATAGGGATAGAATACAAAAAGTGCAAAATAGCTGCGAAGACTAATTTATGGTATAAGAAAATATGACCATATTTCACATAAAATTGTTGAATGCAACTGGCTCAATATGTACAATAGAAGGCAGCTCCACATGGGTACTTTCACTCACAAACTCCTAAACGATCCCAACCCTCCAGCATTGATCAATAAATTCATTCCTCGATTCAAAGTACACTCAAAAAATATTAGACACAAATCTACCCTGACCATGCCTCAGCACAAAACTGCATTTTTTCAAAGGTGTTTTGTCTTCAATGCCATCCAAATGTATAATACTCTGCCTGATGAATTCAAATTATTCAACATGAATAAGTTCAAATATAAATTAAAGTATTATTTACTTGGTAAGCAGTAAGCTCATTTATGCGACCAGGCATAAATAATTACTTAAATCACTTCATCTATAGCTCATACTTCATTTCAATTTATCGTGATTTCTATCGTTAACTATGTATGCACCCATAATTCATAATTAATATTGTATTTTGATTAAATCTTGCCAGACAATTTGCTTGTTAGTAAATATATATTTCTTTTGGGCTCTGTCCCTCTGTTGGTTAAGTTGAATAGCTCTGAGCTAGACTTCGCCAACAGTCTATGAACTAACCATTTATGTATTGTTTTCGAATAACAATAAAAGGCGTTTATTATTATTATTATAAGATGTGCAACCGAACTACAATATTACCTCAGCTGTCGAAGTTGATATTATGGTTTCATTGTCCAAGAACAAAGATTTCAATAGTTTGCAGCAAGCCATTTTATATCAGCGTACTCTTACCTTTGACTTCATTTGAGTTCAATAAAATTATCGAAATACCACCAGACCACAAAAAAATATCGATGAATTTTAATTTTTCAACGAAAACCTTTTTATTTAGCAATACCATGAAAGCAACCAGTTTGATAAAACCACTAGTCCCTAAGGCGAATGGTTTCATCTATTGTTCAAATGGTATTGCTCTGAAATAACAGAGTTTGAGCATGAAAAAATGGAAATTTACGTGAGGAAAATTTTTTGGTCGAGTGGTTTTCGTTAAGATGATTTCCTGAAATATTCTTAGCTGAACAAAAGATCAATTCTTGAATTGAATCAATTTCTTTACCTTAATACAGGTAATAGAGGATTTTGTTTTGCAAAATTAGGCAGGAGTTATTTTATTGCATGGATAGTTGCAGGCTGACGTACTCAGCCTAAAAACACAAAATACTTACAAAAATGGCGAACGGAAGTGCCGTCATTTTGTGAAAAACCGTTTGAGCCTGTATCTCCGTAACCGTGCACTTTAGGCCCGCAATTATCAGGACCTTTTTTATAGATAATTGAATTTCCTATCTTTTTTATTCAATAATTTTTTTCGTACCACTCACCGTTCACGACTTGTATTATTATTACTTTTTGTTTATTCACTTTTTTACCGATATCTCTGTGAATAATCGTTTAAACAATGAATTGTTTATTATAAAACTTTCAAATCGATTTATTGTCTACAACTTTTATTCGAAACTTCTTCCTCTAAAGTTAATATTTTTGAAGTTACAACGCGTTGATTTCAATCGTCTTGTTTCTGGGAGATCAACTAGTGCATTCCATGCAAATGGAATTGTGGGCCTAAAGTGCACGGTTACGGAGATACAAGCCCAAACGGTTTTTCACAAAATGGCGGCACTTCCGTTCGCTATTTTTGTAAGTATTTTGTGTTTTTAGGTTAAGTACGTCAGACTGCAACTATCTATGAAATAATATAACTCCTGCCTAATTATGCATTATGGACACGAGTAGCTGGCTCCCTATTACCTGTACTACTGAATAACGAGAAATTCAAACATGAACATTTGATTGCGAGTACAATCAGTCGCTAGGTAACTAGCAATTAGGAATTTTCTAGTGTAACAATACATAGTTTACCTTCTCACGACAATTTTCGACTGTTGCAATTTTCATAATGAACAAAACGATATCAAATTTTTCAATACAGATTTTTCAAAATATCCATTCGAATAGGTATCTTTGATACTAATTCAGAATAATAAATGTGCAGTTACAGAGTACCCAGAGTACCTAAAATGACAAAAGTCGTATTTTTCTGTTACGCCGAGCGTACATTAGGCCTACTTGGCATCACTAGTATAACGAACTTCTTTCGATTCCAGTGAAATTGCTACTATTCAAAATGAGATTTCAATACGTCTCATTGAATAAATACGTTTCCATTATAATTTTGGGATTTCTGGATATCATATATAAATAGTTAGTATTCAAAGTAGAGATTGAATGGGTCTTATTTAGTGAGGTTACGTTAATAAGTGATGTTAGGTTATTCGTTTTCCAATTCTCGGTGTCTTGTGTCTGTTCTTTGTATTGGTGAGTTTTTTTTATTTGAGTTGGCTCAGTAGAATAAAGAGGCATGTATGATTCGAAGAAATGACAACCAGTTGTTAATTCCATGGCTGTCAGCTCACCTGTCAGAAGAATCGCAATACCGTTTGTCTCCATTCGCCTGAACATGACTTTTTTTATGTTCATTTATTTTGTGAAAAAAATAGGCTATCACAGGACATTGTTGGGTTGCCATGGTTATTGTACCGAAATGGGGAAAATCAAAATAAGTATAAATAATGAAATATCTGCTTACCGCCAATTTTGGTATTTGTGATGACTCTTTCCTAAAATCAGTTGCAATTTGAAATATCAACAAACAGTTCATCCACGCTTTTTTAAAATTATTTCTATTCAATTGAACTTGATTTATTTATACGCTAATATTTCGTTAACGTAAGATTGGCCACGCCAATATTCTCACAAGAATTTGCCATCATGAAAATTTGAATTAAATTTAATTTGTTCATTGAATCGATCGCAACATGAAATCTTGTATATTCACTAATTCTGAAAAATGGATATTGATAGTAATTCTTCTTCCAACGAAATCAATTGTACACCTATTATCAGAGAATTGTCGAATGATGCTAGCATAGGATAGTTATACCTACCCGTTTTTAGCGTTGAATACATTTTTCAAGAGATCTTAAAATTGGCGGTTGAAAAAAAATGTGTTCAACTAGTACAAAAAAGGGGCACGGCCCAGCTCTTCAGGTTGACTGACAGTCATTCGATATATGAAGTTAACCAATGAGGAGAAGATAAATTGAGGACATGCCGTCCGTCGGGGGGGGAGGGGGAGGGGAGTAAAGCCGGCGGACCTTGGTAGCGGAAATAGGGCGACGTGAAATACAGAATTAAACAAAAAAAAGTACAAACGCGTTCACCTTCGACAACATAGGTAGGTAACACATATCCCACTTTCTACTCCTATGGAAAGTGAACTTTATTCTCACTTTCCGCACGGCTGTCAATAAGCCGTGAAACCTGTGAATCCTGTGAGATGAAATTTTTTATTGCTTTTCCTTATTGATCGAGGAGTGTTTCACTCCCTTGAAATTTGTACAACAAATCAGGATTTTTAGTGGATTTCAAGATTTCTATCGAATTTTGTACACCGAATTTCCAAAGTGAAACACCCCTTGTTATTGATATCATTCAGATAAAAACTGGCTAAACACTAATTATTTAGAAAAAAATAAGGAAAAGAAGAAAAAATTGTGTTGACGCAGAAAATCGAACACACAACCTTACCGGATACTCAACCAACCGAGCTAATTCAGATTTGACTTAACGTTATTAGAGATATGTATTAATGTCTCCTAAGTCGATTTTCATTTAACTAATTATGATATTTCTTGTATTTTTATTTTATTAAAACAAAATTTAGCTATTTTGCAACGAAAGCTTACAACTGTTCATTTATAATTTTTATTTCAGTAGTTCGTTTTAATACGAATTACCTGTATCTGAAATAGGCAACCAGAGAACCAGGCGCGGGTACATTATTTGAAAATTAAAAAAGCTAAGAAGGCTTCCAAACAAATATTGTCAAAAATAAAACGTAGGATTAGTCAGGCAACTCAATATACACGATCTGATATTTACAAATTGTTCAATGAAATAGGTGGTCGTAAGAAAAATAGTGAACATCACTTGTGCGAAAGAGATTTTTCACACTCGTGGGGAAAATATCACTTTCCGCACTAGTACTGTAATATACTATTTCCGGACTCCTAAGATTGCCGGACCCAGAAACCCTCTAACTTGTCACAAAATCATGTATTTTCTGTACTAGTTATCCAAATAAGTATTTGGTTAATTTTCTCATTGAAGGGAATAATCAGTATAATAAGTCATCGCAATTCATCTATTTTCCCAATCTACACTTTCAAATTTTTTGTAGTTTTGTAGTTTTTTTTTTTCAGAATCGTCCGTCGAGGCCGAGGCGTGTCAGTAGCCAGTTCAACTAATCGACTGTGTTCGGTATGAAACCCGAAAGACGAAAGTGACCGGGCAAGACACTCTGTGCTTCTGTGAACAGTTTACGTGGAAGGAATGCCAAGACTGGCTTTACGTTCGTTCGTTAATAACTGCATTATTTCCATGACTTTTTTATCTCCCGTGAGTTCTGCCGAGAAAGGGGGCGATCTGGAAAAATAACTGGGCTTCATCTTTCCCACTAGAATACAGAAGGCAGATAGATATTTCATGAATAATTACCGCATAGGTACCTATGATAAGTTTTATTTCTCTTTATGAACTAGGAGTTTTGCTTCGGGCAATACATCGAAGAATATGGAATAAAGAACATAATTCAGGATTTGCGAAATGAAGCGCGCGTAGGTAACTAGGTATGACGGGTTGAATTGAACAAGAAGGAAACTCAAAGAGGCTACTTGCATTTTGTTAAACGAAAATGAAGAGATTGCTACTTATTCAGTATAGATGTTGGATACTTCTTCTGAAAAGGGAAGTTGACACCTAACCAAACCACAGAGGAAATAAGTTACAGAGGTTACAAAAGGAAGCGTTTTGGCGACAAGGATAAACCGTCACGAGTTAAATGCCCACTATAGAGCAAATTTTAGTTCTGTGTCACTTAAAAAAGCATGAAGATACATGATATATGCACCGGTTTAACCAATGGTAGAAGAAATCATTTGCTATTATTCTTTACCTTAACTTGAAAACATTTTGAGGTACCTAGTAGTTTTGATATTTATCATTACTCATTACTAATTGAGAAACTTTTGTTGCTGTATCATTTATTGTGAACAATAGATAAAGAGAATGAATGAGTAAATATGCCTAATATGGTCTAAGGTTTGTTCGAGAAACACTACCCTGTACAGGTCACAAGCATTACTTTTTTATGTTACCTACTATGATAATCTGAAAACATTTTCAGGAGACTGAACATTTTAATGTAATATTTTATTCTAGTCTATCTCAAAATAAGTTTATTAATTTCAGTTGTTAGAATTGGATACAAGCATAAAATTAAAATAAAAAAAATTAGAGTTTGTAGCAAGCACTTCTAAGATGCCATGTTTGATAACCCTCATGAAAAAGTAAATTTGCTTCCTATGCAGAGCTAATGAAATTTGTGTAGAAGATATTGGACATGAAAAAACAACCAAATCAGATTCTGTAGCCGCTGTCTTCAGAGGATTAATGTAAAATTAATTAAAATTATGTTGGTTTGTCTCTATCAATTCACTCATTCGTTTATGGTATCTCTTACAGAACGAAAGCTTCAAATTCATTTTCATCCGAACATTAACTCAAGATCCTGTAGATAATTTTTTTGGAAGTGTCAGGCAGCGAAGTGGAAATTCTAAAGATCCTACTAAGATTCAGTTCAAGAGAGCCTTCAAATAATTGTCCATTTTGAACTTCATTCATTCAGAAACAGTGAATTGTTTCCAAGATCTTGGGGTACTTTTAATCAATCCGTCTGATTTTGAATTTCAAATTGTCATTGAGACATCATTTATCAATCAATACTGTGGTACTAAAATTCTTGCAGATTTCACAATTCCTAACTTTGATTTCTATGAACAAATAATACTGGAACAAAATGCTTTCAAATATGTCTCTGGGTACTTAACTACTTAACTAATGAGTACATTCACGTGAAAAATAAAGAATTTGAAAACGAAATGAAGTATTGGATTCCCTCAATGTATTTTTTCATTATGTATATTATATGTTACGTTTGTTATATCTATTATGAGAGGATACATTTGTGTTAGTTTTTAATAAAGAAATTTCAATATTTATTGTTTTTCATCACGACTATATTTCTGATTCTTCCTGAGAGTCAACGAATGTTTGAAAATGAGGATTGATTTCAAATTCATTATTAAAAGCTGTGATGAAATGTATCAATCTCCTAGAAAGTATTCTTGACTATAAAATAAAAGTATCAGCATCTTATGAAAAGCCAACACTGTATTCGGAGAATGATGAAACGAGCTGGCAACCTTGGCACAAAAAATTAAAGGGACGAAGTAGGAAGAAGTTGAGTCAATGACTTTCAATGAGAGAGTTCATGCAGCATGCATGTATCTGAGTCGGAATTCTTAGGAAAAGTTGACCAACTTTCAACTCTTACGAGTTACGACTTCCTGTTTTTTGAACTGCACATGCGTTATGCAGTTTGGATTAGATTCTCAGATGTCGTGTATCCGTGTGCAATTGACATCTGCGATAACTGTATTGTTTTTAAACTAAAAGTGCAATAATAAATATTTATCAACGTTCGCCAAATGTATATTTTTTATGCAAGATTTATTCATATTTTGTAAGTATCGTATAGTTTCAGGGTATCGGTTCACTCATGTTTTCCTTTCCCCACTGCCCAAACACTATCATTCTGAAATGATGGCACAGCTATATAAATCATGTGAACCCTAACCCATTTCTTTTATTTTTTCGAATGAAGTCCAATTCTGTGGTGCGAATCCAATCCAGTATCGAAAACAAAGCCCTTTTTGTGCTTTCTCTCAGCAGGCGGAATAGTGAATTCTTATGTCAACTTCAAAAGTGCTTAGACAAATATAAGAGCTATCCTCTATTATACCGACCGTTATTTATTGCCGCTTTCTGTCCCAGAGAAAATGGCCCTCCTCGGCCTCTGGCAAGGAACATATTATTATTTTTTCGTCCCTTTGGTATTTTATGTACTAATGGGTACGGATGTGATACAATTTTTCCATACCGCTCTTCATGTTCAATAATGGATAAATGGATTTCATCAACATCTATTACTTTGTAATTATCATATACTAAGTGAATAATATTGTTATATTGAGTTCATGAGATTCACCAATTCACCATGAGGTACTCGAATAGATAAGTACGTGAATAAAGGTCATAAAATATGCTCACATTAACGAACGAATTAAAAAATGTTCAACTGATAAGAAGTCTGTTTCATAATTTCCAATACAATATTGAACTTCTATTGAGACTAGCAATAATGACATGAATGTAAATATTCCTACTTCCAGATCAGTGAGACCTAGAACAAACTTTTCCAACTGCACAATGAATAATCTTTATATTTTTGATAATCCGATTGATTAAAATAATTGTATTCAATATACATATAAAAAGAATGCTTGTAGTTCTCCTATATCTATGTTAATACCCAATGTAATACCATTAATTACAATTTTGAGTCAATATTTTCTTTTGTTTGATTGACACGCGTAGTTTTGATTTTGATCCGATTGTAATCATCATTTCATTCCGAGATGACAGGCGAGTAAAAATCCATAGATAGGTTAGGAATAATTTTCAATTTGCTTTTGGCCGGGATCACAAATGTTATTTCGTGTTATTTTTTTTTTTCAGAAAATGAAGAGGACAAACAATTCGTATTTTTCTGTTTCGAAGAAAGTAAGGAAAGATGTGGGTGATGATGGGTCATCCAGGTCATGTAGTGCCAGGAACACTTACAAAGGTATCAACATTACAAACATCAAATGCTTATGACAATACTCTGAAGCCAAGTTGCTGCAGAAGAGTCCAATGAAGTTGATAACTACGACATTGGTCGAGCTGTTGTCTGAATGGTTTGCGAGATTTTCAAAAATATGAATATTCCCATTTTCTGAACATAATAAAAATAACAAATTAATTAAGCGTTACTTGAGATACAACCATCTCCAAAAATATAGCTGGATTGTGTTTTCGGACTTGAAGAAAGAACTTCTTTGTGAGCACTGTGCTATGTTCGCAAATTCAAGTGGTGCAAATGAAGCAACAAGTTTGCAAAGTTTGGTTCCCACACCACAGTTACAAAATTTGCAAAACTATTTGGAATGGATGGGGTGCTAGATAAACATAATACAAATCGTTATCATATCGAAATGGTTGAATCGAGCGATAATTATATAAAATGTTACGAAAACCGATCTTCAGATAAAAGAAATTTGATAGTGCTCGTGCCAGGCAGATAGAAGGTAATCGAAATCGGATCAAACCAACCATTTGATCTAAAATTTTCTCGACCAAACTATGTAAACGTATACATTTCCGTGGCCACAGAGATGACGGGCCATTGTTAGAAGAGACCAATGTGATAAATAATGAGGGAAACTTCCGAGAGCTTTCCAATTCAGAGTCGAAGCAAGAGACAAAACAGGTTCAGAAATTTCGTTTATCATTGGAAAATTGTGTAGGAATTTGTACAGCGGTTGCAGTACATGTAAATCTATAGTGCCTCGCAATTTTTCAATTTTTTTTTACAGGATACATTTATTTCAACTTGAAAAAATCTGATACAGGTCTTCCATTTGCAATTTTCAATTTGGTTACAGGTGTCTCAAAAACAAAAATGTACCAAATCAAAGTATTTTGGCTGTTGACGAAATTGCTAGCGGCAGAATAACTCTAAATGTTGCTGCAAAAGTTTATCAAATCCCCAAAAGTACTCAGCATAACAAAGTCAGTTGCTTAGTACCAATTGAAAGAAGAATGAGACATGAGACCTTCCACTGTATTGACATCTAGGGAAGAAAATAAAATTGAGAAGTGGATTTTGGATAAGGCAAGACTGAGATCACCTATGCATCCACAAGACGTGAAAGATGCAGAGCAGAAAGTACTAAAGTGTATTTAAAAAGTACGATGGAAAAGTGTTAAACTGGAAATTACCAGAGAAACCTGACCTGACCAAATTTGCTACGATTCAAACGCAATCGTTGAGAAGATAGCAAAACCTGTTCCACAGAATAAACGAGTACTTTATATTTGTACTGATTTTTCAATTTTGATTTTTATTTTCATGAAGGATTTATTTTGATTTATGTTATCTCTTTATTATTTTAAATAAAAATAACTATATTTCGTTAAATTTATAAATTTCAAATCGCAGTCGTACTGAAATATATGTATTCATTCATTGGACCTGGTGATGACTGACGATTGCGGATTCCAGCTATCGAAACTTCGTGAGTACACTCCACTTGAAACTTGGTTGCAACATTTATTCATACTATTCCATTTATTTCTTTATTTAATTATTTTGAATTTTGACTTATATTTCACATTCCATATCTCAATTTTTTTATCACAATATCATTTCATTTATTCCTTTATTCAATTTTTTTGACTAATTATTCGACATCTCGATTTTTTATAACAACATTATTTTCTTAGTTCAATCAAATCTTTATTTTATTATTGATCAAAAAAATTCATTTCAACCTTTTGTTTTGATTTTATTTCCTTGCTTGTTTATACCAAGAATGAACAAGACTTTCATTCTTTCATTCATCAATTATTTGTCTATTCATTCCTTACTAGTCAAGTAGTGTCAAAACGTTAGATGCCCCTTCTGAAAAGGAAATTTAAACGGGGAAGATTCCATTCGAATTCGAAGGGGAGGAGTATTTTATGATATATTTCTCCAATTGAATTTCAAAATTCATAAAAATACGATACTTAACAAAATAGTCTGTCAATTTTGCTTCTTGATCATATTGCAGTTTCGAATCGGGGCAAATATACCAATTTTACATTTCTAGCACCTCAAAAATCATTCAAACGACATTTAAGTAAGTAAACTTCGAACTATATCATCTTATGAGATGTTTAATTCAGAAATGCTCCTTCGCAAGATAGCAAAACACGTAAATTCGCCTATTTCCAAGAGATATTTTCCTCGGCATTTTCCACAACTCAGGCAATCACAAACACACGAGATAACTTTAAAAATAGAATAGGTAGAAAGTAGGTCGGTGTAGGCGTACAGCGAAGAGGTTTGTAAATAAACACCAATCAGTCCATAATTTCAGACTAATAGAATATAAGCCAATCAACTCGATCTATCTGGCTAATGCAAGGTACTTGACGCTTCCGTTATTCAGCAGAAATTACTGTTTGTAGGAGAGAGGTATTTGCGATCTGTTTAAATTTCGTTGGTACGAAACTTTTTTTAATTGTTTATAGGTAGAGAATGTCAACATAATCCTCGGGTCACAAGTCTGTAGTATGTGAATAAGTAAAGTTAGACAATTTGATTTTCATTTCAGTCTCTAGTATCTGTTTACTTCATTAGTGAATTTTATTCGATTCACCACGTCATCGTCATTCGAATTGTATGATTCAAGTAAGATGCCTAGGAAACCCTGGTGTATCTACTTATACCTGAATAATTTTGGGATAAACTTGGTGAAAACCGATTGCTTGATTTTCGAGATCATAAAAACTGCAGATCGCTATTGTAGATGGCGATCAGTCATATACCATATGAAGCTTAATTTTCACTAGAGAAAAATGTGCAACCGAATATTCTACTACTGTTTATTATTTGCCTACTGAGATTTTGACAGCCCTGACAGCCAATCAAATGCGTTTCAGAAAACGTGCATGTACCGTGGAAACCTACCGTTAACAAGTTGTCAATCCTGTCACCTGCTACCTCTACAAGTTTTTAGTGTTTTTATATCAGTTTGTAAGACTAGACTTTGATTCCGAGAAAATATACTTTGCCCATTCACCTTAGAATGTACGACAAAGTTGCCCTCTGTTAAAAAATCATGCTAGTGTATTGAAAGTGATTGACTATCTTGGAATTGGGGATACGCACATCAGTTATGCAACGGTATACGGAAAATACGTATCACATCGATATTTCTCTTATTTAAATGAAACTTTGTTTTCAATCTCTCATTCAGCTCAAGCTGAAACGAATAAAATTAGCTACGACGCTACATTCATGTTATATTTTTGGGGCAATTTGTTATGTACTTACCTTAGATTCTCAATGAAGACGAATATCTGGATCCCCAGATTTTGACTGTCCACACAAAATTGAAAATCTTCTACACATCGTGAAAAAGTACCTACTTGTAATAACTTGAAAACTTATTCTACTTATATAGACTTTTAAACACTGTTGAATGCGAAGAAATGATTTCAGATAGTTTTCATTGATAACAATAAACTTCAAACTTATGTCAATCTGACAAAACCGACATTTGACAGATTTTTGAAAATGCTCATATAACGCCCCCTATACAAAAATTAGGAAGCTTTCGTAATCGTCGATTGTTTTTCGCCAAGAAATTCTAAACAATATCACTAGATACACCAGGGTTTCCTAGGCATCTTATGGTGGATTCATGCAGCAATCGTAACTCGGAATTCGCAAGTCGTAAGGAAGAAGTTGAGTGGATATCTTTCAATGAAAACGTTCATGCAGGTATATTAAGTCGGAATTCGTAAGATATTGAACAAATTTCCACTCTTACGATTCAACAGCTCTTGAGATTGCTGCATGAATGGTTTATATTTTGTTGCGAGTTCCGATTTCCGAGCTACGATTGTTGCATGAATCCACCATTAGATTCTAGTAAGATGCCTAAAACCCTGGTGTGTTTACTTATACCTGTGAAAGTTTGGGATAAAAGTGGCGAAATCTGGATTGCTTGATTTCAGGTCTATAATTGAGCTTTTGGAGGTTTCCGTACAATACGAACAGATGTCGCCAACACGCTCTTGTCAGTCTCGTCTGAAGCTAAATTCGCACTAAGTGAAAATGTGCACTCGGGTTTTACCACTTTCATTTGATTGGCTACTGAGAAGAGATCGCAACCTAAAGGATAATGGGTGGACAATGAGATACCAGTAACAACGTTTCGATATTAAAAAGCAATGAAATCAACAAATAATCACGATAAAAACATCGTACACATCAAATTTTCAAACTGACATGACAATATGACAATTAACTTGACACTTGTAATCAAATTTGAAAAATGGGAACATATCGCCATCTACCGAAAAAATAGGAGAAACCTTCAAAAGCGTCGATTGTTTTTTTCGCCACAAAAATCTAAACAAAATCTAATCACTGGAATCACCAGGGTTTTAGGCATCTTAGATTCTAGGAAAATGACACCTGTCAGATGTCAGTTTTATCGCTATTGCTAAAAAGCGCTTTATTGCTGTAAAAATTTGTTCTGGTTTTCTAGACCTGAAAGAAATAATCGGGGGTTATATCCCGAGTGAACCAAGTTTGATATCAACCCAAAAACAAAGTGGAAAAAATGTATTCAACACAGTGTAATGAATGAATTTCAAACAGTGCACGACAGGACTGCTGATGAGTATGCTTGAGTACGAGGAAATTAAATCAAGATTTATATATTCAAATGTGCAGTTATCTCAACTACTTATTACATCATAACGACCAATGACTTCCCATTGTAACAGAATAATAGGATCATGAATGAATAAGTACCCTCACAACCAATCATAGATCAACTATTTTTCAGCGGAATACGACCTTTTTCTGTTTGGTGAAGTTGGTCCTATTCTCTTTCCGCAAAAGTAATTTAAGTTCAGCAATATTCCGCAACAACTTTTAATGGTTTTTGCAATTCGTAATCTCGAGAAACTCAATCTAAGAAAGTTCTAGTATCTGATAGTGAAGAGAAACACTTCACTATCCATCCTACGCCAAAGATCTAGTTGTGCAGTCAGTGGTGAAATAAAATTGGTTTCGTGTCAATGACATATGGCTCTCTGCTCATCAGTTATATCAATAACAAATGAATCAATGAATACAAAGTGATCACTTCCGTATCAAATCAATAAAGAAAAAAGTTAAATGGCGGTAGACCTCCAACGTATCTATCGCCACTGCTTCGACCTGTTCAGGATACATGGAATTTCAACAAAATCCTAACACTCAACATCTCAATTATCAGGTGAGCACATGTATGGTCTTCGTTTATTATTTGAGATAATATATGTTCTTTTTTGTATGAAATCTTGATGTGAAGATTTGTTTGTGCCTTTTTACAAGCACCTGTCAATTCAACAATAATTGCATTATAAAAAATTAAAATTCCAGAATGTTCATGAAATAAAGTAGGTAGTGAAAAATTCAAATTCTTTGTCGTCTATTATTATTATTTCCACATCATCGGAATCCAATTAACGACTCAGATCATGATGGTACACGGATAATGCAGGTCAACCTATCATAATCGTTATTAAGTACATAGTGGATTGAAAAATAGACAATAATTTTCCCGGATCTATCCAAACCGTTACATTGTTTGTAATAGTGTTGTATATTCAGAAAAATATGCATACCGCTCATGGCTGTGAAAATATATTCGAATGATTGTCTCAATGAACTAGAAATAATAATGTGATCAAGTAAATCGATGATGAACTGTAAATTTATAAGTGCATAACACTTCTGAATCAAACAATTCAGTAGTATGAGGTAAGCGTTGGTGTGAAAATAACTAACCTGGTTACAATCAAAATCTACCACACAAATAATGCTGATAGCTGTTCAATGAGACAGTCCATAGCGAAATGAGTTCTGACGCCTATACGTACCCAAAGGCAAACCCACAATCATTTCTAATGTCATATGCAATGCATTTCATTATTAACAATGAGTCTCATTAGATAATACTCTCGATGGAATATTTTGATTAAAAACGCCACGTTTCACTCCATTGTTTATTGTTTGTTGTGGGATGAAAATGTAAGTGCAGCAGCGCGTAGGTTGTGCGGCAATGACAACAACAAATACAGCTATCGAGAATTTTGAGGATGGTCGTGATTCGTGATGAATGATTAATTTAGATTCTCTATTAATTACTGTTTACGTTTGTAACATCAAAGTTCCACTCATATTGATTCGAATAAAATAAGCGAATTCAATTCCTCAAGTTGAACGATTCTATTGAAAATTAAGATGATAAAGATGTCTACTGAAAGCAAAAATTAATACGGTGGGTCATCACACATCTATCATCAATTTAGGGCATTGATCAGACAAAAATTTTGAATCGTTGAAGTTAACCGCTAATCATTATAAATGCTATTTACATATTTTTTACTTTTGGCTAATTGGTGCTAACCGAAGCCATTGTCCCCAAATCTCACTCATACATATTCACTCAGGTAGAGTAACGCCCAACGATTTCAACTTCTTTTGATTCATCACAGCCCTAGATAGATGAGGAGAGTAGTGTGATGACTGGTACCCAGGACCTACCGAAATATATTTTAGTTTTTAGCATCATCTACATCATTTTTATCTTCATTTTCAATATGAAATTTTTTTACTCAATGTATTTTCAAGTTTTCAGGTCCAAATTAAATTGGCAACTTTATGTCCTTAGGTACTGTCTGAACAAATATGAAATTAGAAGGATTGAAACGATTATAAAATCTGCCATCTTGGATGTATAATGATACATAATGTATTAAATTATATTGTCATCCTAAAGCAAACAACAAACAAACAACAAATGTCAGATCAATATGTCAAGCTAGCTAGAACCGTAAATAGAGATGACGAATAAAAAATATGCATGAGTTTTTGTAAGGTCGTACAGCTTGTCCAATCCATATTGGCACAAACTCAGATACTTTTCCAGTTGCACACTGGTAGTGTAGACCAGGACAAAAGAAAAAACACCTTCTAGGAATGAATTCCAACACAGTGAACATATGTAATAGGTGTTCTTTTTATTTCAGTACACTTCACAGAGATTGTAGAGCATATACGTTATTAGTTCTGTGCCAAGATGAATTGGATAAGCTGTAAAATAATCATTTATATCTTTATGACGTAAATATATCAGTTTCAACTGATTTACAGATCAAGTATTGAATGGTAACAAATCGCGAAAACTCTCAAGTATATAAATACACCCGATGATGTGTTTATTCTTATTCCAAGCGATGCAAACGTACGAAAACAATGATAAAAGATAATGAGAAGGGATAATGTATCCCCAAAATTGTGTTTATATTATTATGAGAATCATTTTAACGTATGTATGCTTCATTCATGTATAGCTCAGTGTGAATTAGCCAGAAGTAAGTTTGGCATCAGCTATTTACCTAGCTGTGGAAAATTCGGTTTTAAACTAATATGACCTTGTTTACAAACATATTGCAATATCGATTTATAATTTTCGTGTCTCCTGTGGGTATTTATGAATACCAATCTATGTTTTACACTGAAATACATCATATAACATAATTGATTGATTGATGCAAAATATGGTGCCATCATAAATGTATCTATTTTCGGTGAATTGTCCGATCGTGCGTGGACAAAATCTGTTTGTCATCGTTATAGCTTCACTACAAATCACCAGAGGAAACTAGGTTTGAAATATTTTTCTCACAAGTACCACTAACACAGTATGAATATCGATTGCAAAAAATCTAAGCATTATCAATCAAAATACATTACAGGAAAATTAAACTTACGAGAAATCATTTTCCAAAATAAGAAACTCAATTTATTATAATCTTCAATTGTAACTCACGTAGATCCTGAAGGCTCAATTCTCGGTTCTCTATTCTTCGAAAATCAACTAAAAAGCATACCTACATCTTGTCCATTTTATTTTGGCACGGAAATGATGACGTATTGCGCAATGCGAAACAAGCAGGCATTTCAAATCTACTGTCAGTTTAGTGCGCAACACCGTACCAAGTTGGATTGAATAAGTTTTACCGAATTTAAATTTTTCACAAATAATGTGAAACAATAATATGAGCCACAGGAACAACTCAGGTATAACATAGTGAAGCTATATTACACAAAATACCATGCGAATCTCACTTGCAACGGGTTTACAAAACAGCGACACGTGTTTCGCTTTATAATAGCTTCCTCAAGAAGGATAGACCTGCCATTACTCAATGAGGTAGTTACAGTGCGTAGTTACAAAATATACAAAAATGTTCGAATTGAAATAGATCGGTTTTCTTCTAAATCAATGTGAAAAACCAGCCGTTCATATGCTGAATCTCGTCTTGAGGCATTTTGAATGGGAAAATTCTATAATTGAAAGAACAATGAAGCGAAAGTGGGTGACTTATTGTCCAATGACACTTCCATAAGAAGTATTATATTGATTCAATGCCTTCTACAACAAACAATTCAAAGGCCTAACAAGTGGTCGACTTCACATCGTAACAAAACTTCTAGTCGTTATTCTGCTATGACCTCGTATCTCAATCTCATTTTTTATTGCAATTGCAATTCCATGTTTTCTTAATCGGTGGAAGAACAGCCATTCATTGTTACTTTTGATAAAGGAAATGACCATGCATACTTTCTGAGCAAATACAGTCGAGCTGCTAGCAATAGATTTCTTATGCGCCATATTGAATGGCCATATTAAAGATGAGAGCCAAGAGAGACCTTGGTGTTGTTTCTCTTACGTCTAGCTGCCTAAATTACGAAAGATCGTAGCGATTGAAGCGATTCAAACGAAACAACCAAATGATGAGTAAACATTTCCTTGCCATTTTTCTTATCGTTCATAATTAATTTTTCTTTTCCGGATTATTGTTCTGTCCGTTGATTTATCGTCATTATTCATTTTTGTTCTTCTCGTACTTATTGTTCAGTCTTGTTTTTGTTTAGTTTCATCTCAGAGTGTTGTTTTTCTTTAGTTCATAGTTGTTCAGTTGAAGTAGTGGGTATTCGTAATTCATGTTCAAGACTGTCGTAATTATGTCCGCGAAAAATCTGTATTTCTTCCCCTATGATTCTATTTTTCATATTTTCTGAGCATATATGAGTGATCTTCACTTGATTATTCACATCAGTATCATGTTGATATTTTTCGGACCCACCAACTAGATTTTTGTAGAGCAGAATGCTTTCTTCCCTGATTTTTTTTTAAACTTGTCCAAATTCTTAGTCGACGGACCTTTTGGTATACTGAAAGAATTAACATTTACAAGTGATTCGAACAATAAGTTGATTCTCTAAACAATTATCCATTTTCCAGAATATAGAGCTGTCTTCATGGTATAATAGCAAAAAATAAATTGGCATATAATAACATCAGTCACTAGTTACAAAGATGTAAACTGATATTTGATAGAAAGGTCCCTTACATTTTTAGAGGGTTATATTTATATTATTTATATACATAATCATTGTCCTAATTGTCATTATTTGACATTGAATGTCATATCACGTGGTATAAAGTTCAGTGATGCCAAACATTAATTACTTAATGAATGCGCAACCAAAAATAGATGCATATGGTCAATTAGCAATAGCTGTCATGGTGGTGCAGATAGCTGGAGTTCGAATGTGGCGCTGCGATCTGAATTTGAAATCCCAATAAATATAAAATTAGTCTTCATTTTGTTAACATTGTCTCTACTGGTGTAGGTATAGCCAATATTCGCTGTTAATTATATGTGGGTACTTTATAGACCGTTGGCCCATGACACAAACATTGTCGATAATCTATGTTCGTATGCCCTTTTGGGGATATACTCAGGAGGCTTGGGAAACCGGGAAAAAGTGCCTCCGAGCGTCTGTGACCAGTCCTTGCACCTGCTGACCTCCACTTCCGATTGAAAAAAAAGGGTTAAGTATTCGAGGAACGAGGAAGCTCGGCCATGTGGATACATTATCGTATCTTGCAAAAATAACCGGGCGCTAGCCGGTTTGCATACGTCTAGGTCGCTGCCGGAAGGAGGCATACGAACCGGAAGTGGCAATTTCCCACTGGTGATGGACGATGATCGAGGAAAGTATGCCCTTTCGTGGAACGACTCCTTTCGACCCATTAAACACTATCCGACATTTGCATACGATTTCGGAAAGGGCATCTCGATTTATGCCAGCATCAACTAACCGGACTAACCTAGAAATAGTCGATAATTTATGTTCGTATGCCAATCTCGGTGCCGATAGAATACGACATTTTAAGTAACAAAAGCTGGTTTGCATACGCCCAGGTCACTACCGGAAGGAGGCATACGAACCGGAAGTGGCAATTCTCCACTGGTGATGGACGATGATCGAGGAAAGTATGCCCTTTCGTGAAACGACTCCTTTCGACCCATTAAACACAATCCGACATTTGCATACGATTTCGGAAAGGGCATCTCGATTTATGCCAGCATCAACTGACCGGACTAACATATAAATGAGCAATTCCTACGAAAAGCGGATTTATCATGTCTTAGGTATCTGTACGACTCTGTATCAAAAATATGTACAATACAATACAATACAAACTGAGTGAATATGTAGATTTATATGAGGGAACTTACAGAGTCAAAGAGTAAAAAAAAATTCGCTTGTGGGAATTGTCAATTATGTAAAATGTAATCTGTAAAATGTAAAAATGCCAAAATTGCTGTCAAAGATGCTAAAAACTTGTTTGTATTAACCTCATAAACAGGGAAAGTAAGTAAGTTCCCTCATATAAATCTACATATTCACGCAGTTTGTATTGTATTGTATCATATATTGTTTGTACCTATAGTAATCTGAAGAGGGGAATATATAGATTCCCGAAACGTCATAATTTTTAAATAAAATGGACATGGTTCGTAAAAATCAAAAAATCTGCAGTTAACATATTTTTCTCCGCGAAAAGAACGCGAATCGCTAAGGCTGGATTCACATGGACATCTGGACGTTGAGTTTGGCGGGCAAGTTTGAATGAATCGATCCCACTCGTACAATGGGAGATTAATATTTTCCCGACTTTTTTAAGGTCCGATTGTATGTTATTGAAAATATTAATGTAGTAAGCCCTGATTTAACTCATTTACACACTATCTACCATGTTTGGACACTCGCAAATAGATGTGCCTTTTGCTCAGTGGAAAACCCTATAAATGGGTTTATCGGGGGAAAAAACTTGTGGTCCCTAATGGGAGGGTAATTTCCACTTTTTTCACTTTAAATTGTTAATAAACAATAGTAGCGCGATCTTCAAGGCGAAATAATTGGTATATTTGGATTCAGCGGGACAAAAAACATAAAATAAACATTATCTGCAGAGGGGCCCTTTTATTGAAAGTTTGGGAATAAATTAAGTAATGTTGGCACCGCGCAAATTGTATGCAAACCATTATTTGATAAATACTTTCACTTCTACTAACCGTGGTCAAAATTTCAACATTTCCTCAATTATCGACTATTTCTAGGTTAGTCCGGTTAGTTGATGCTGGCATAAATCGAGATGCCCTTTCCGAAATCGTATGCAAATGTCGGATAGTGTTTAATGGGTCGAAAGGAGTCGTTCCACGAAAGGGCATACTTTCCTCGATCATCGTCCATCAACAGTGGGAAATTGCCACTTCCGGTTCGTATGCCTCCTTCCGGCAGCGACCTAGACGTATGCAAACCGGCTAGCGCCCGGTTATTTTTGCAAGATACGATAATGTATCCACATGGCCGAGCTTCCTCGTTCATCGAATACTTAACCCTCTTTTTCAACCGGAAGTGGAGGTCAGCAGGTGCAAGGACTGGTCACAGACGCTTGGAGGCACTTTTTCCCGGTTTCCCAAGCCTCCTGAGTATATCCCCAAAAGGGCATACGAACATAGATTATCGACAATGTTTGTGTCATGGGCCAACGGTCTATTAGTTACTCTGGTGTTGTAAATAGCAGAGTCTAAGTTAGAACTGATGAGACTATTGTAAACACATTTTACTTGAAGAACCAAATTCAACGATTCGCTCCTCGTTTCTTGGGTAATGCACAACAAGATGCCCATGAATTTTTGAGATACCTGCTTGAGGGACTGCACGAAGATGTCAATGGAGCCATAAAAAACACAAACAAATCCCAACAGAAATCGATACTGAGAAAATGCAGAATTCATGGTTAGACAATTCCAACATACTGGACAACTTCGTCGGACCATTAAAATCGACGTTTAAATGTACATATTGTGGTCACTGTTCTGTGTCCATTGAGCCGTTTTGGGATCTTTCTTTGCCTATTCCACAAATACCTGGTGAACTCAGATTATCGCATTGTTCAGATTTTTTTACGAGAGAAAAAACTTTGGAGGGAAATGAAAAGCAGACATGTTCTAAGTGTGAAGAAAAACGAAAGTGCTTGAAATCTTTGGCAATCCATAAGTTTCCCAGGGTGTTAGTGTTCCATCTTAAACGATTTTCTGTAACAGACGGGTCGAGAGCAAAATTAAATTTCACCGTAGATTTCCCTTTGGAAGGTCTGCACATGAGCATTTACGCAACAGGTAAAGATTGTAGCAACTGGGGTAGCCCCCAGTTGCTACAATCTTTATGCATTATCCAATCACAACGGCAAACGGCACTACACACGGACATTACACGGCTTTCTGTCGACATCCTTATGTTGGAAAGTGGTATGAATACAATGATTCCCAAGTGGCACCAATCTCTTGTGACTTCCGATGCGTATATTTTGTTTTATGATCAAGAAGAATCTTTTCCTTTAGATGTTATTTGATTCTTTTTTTTTATTCTTATTTATTGCCAATCATATATAGGAATTGTTGTTATAATATCTAGATTATTATTAATTAGTGAAAGAAATAATAAATGTAACTTTAATCGTCAATATTGAAAAAAAATCTGAGAATTCAACCTTGAATTCTATCACCAGACAAAAACTCACAAACTCCACTTGATATATTTTTAAACGCACAACGAAACAGGGGTGGGAAAATGTAATGCCAATATCCATGAGATCGTGAACGGCAAGTACTGAGGCCAATAACAGCAGCAGAACGAATGCGGAATATTTGAATTACTTGACGAACAGGTGTTGCTTGTTGCTTTGCTGACCCCAATGCAGGTAGAAGTGCGTTCACCGTACAGTGAATGCACCCTTCTTTCTGTTCTAGAGGGTGACCGAAAGCATGTAAATGACTTATCTTTCTTTCACATGTTACATCCTCTCCTAGTCCTTGTTTTCATTTTCACACGTGAGGAATGAGTTTATAGTTCAAAGATCGTATCATTTTAAAAATACTTTATCCATATATTCCGCAAATCGATCAAAAATATTGACATTTCTGACAAGATTCAAGAAGAAATAGAACAACATTTCTCCAACCGCTAATATTGAGATTTATTGAAAAACTATTTTGACAGGTAGGTGTAGGTAGCAGTTGTATGCTAGCATTACTCGCCGATTCTCTGAAATCATTAGGAGGGGTACAATTGATTTTGTTAGGGAAAAATCACTAGGTATCAATATTCATTTTTCAGTCAATTAGTAAACATTCTGAATATTCTATTATAAGACTTCCGCTTGTGATCAATATTCATTGAACAAATGAATTTGATTTGAAATTTTCATGATGCCAAGTTCTTATGATAGATTACCGGCGTGGCCAACCACCTTACGGGATATAGACGTATAACATAATCGAGTCCGAGTAAGAATTTCGAAATAGTCTGAATGAACTGTGTGTTGATATTTCAAATTACTACCTACTTACCTAAAATTGCCGGCGAGCACATATTTTTTGAATAATAATTTCATTTTTTGGACCAGGTTGAATTTTTCACATGTCGGTACAATAAGCATGGCAATCTCCTTTTTACAAAATAAGTGAATATTACAAGGTCATAATTCAACGAGCGTATAATGATAGCTATTATTTACGAGGTGAAGTTTGCATACATATTTTTATTAACACTATTATTTTATTCCAATAAATATTTCATACAATACTTTATTGTTCATCTATACACAGTATATAGTTATCGAAAAGTATAATAGTCGTATATCTCATAATAATCCACATAAAAATCTGCAAGGTATCAGGTTTGTTCTAGCAACACATTTGACCGTTTGGAAATTGGTCTGAAGCAGTCAGAGGCATGCGCAAAATGAATAATGCTCTCCAATATTCATCTGTCAAATGTGTTGCTAAAACAAACCTTATATTTACCTAACATTTGACTCGAACTATCACTTAGAAAATCATTACAGCAATGATTCACGTGTTGCTGAATTATTTAGGCGAATTTGCCACAAAATTAAATGAGATACCAATTTTTGTATTGTGATTTTTGAACGATTTGCGGAAAAAAGTTATGCATTCTTCGTAGGAGAAGCCATATTGAAAAAGCCACATTCCTGGATTCCGTGTTGCTTTTCTCGGCTTACACCCCGACAAACAATCTCAATCATCCGGAAATGAGAGGCTCTTTCCTCTGCGTAAACAATATACTATTACTGGAAAAATCCTAGCGGATGCTGATATTAAATGTAAGTTATTTGATTCAATATAATATACAAAAATTCTATCTCGGATAGAGAAAGAAAAAACATTATGAATCTAATGGAATATATACATTCACATAACTACGGAACTTGGAGAAAAAAAAGCCAAATCACTTCCTCAAAACTTCCTACGAGGAAGAAAAAATAATCACGCTCCTTAATATCATTACTGAAAGTTTGGTTTCGTAGTCATATGCCATCGAAATGTCAATGCAGATTAGCTTCAAATTGACTTTTTCGATTACAATTGGTGTGTCTACTGAGAAAGTTCTATTATTCATCCATATGTCCACTAATGAGCTCAAGGGATATCTTTTTCGGAGATGAACAGGTTTTTCTGGGTTTGCGAATTGAATTTTATCCCGATGAATGATCTTTTTTTGCAAACTTCTCTCTACTCTTGTAGAAATATTCCATAAATATTATTTGTTTGATTCAAGTTTCGCGTAATTGCTATATAAATTAAGCAAGAAAAAATGACTTTTATATGATTCAGCGCCTGTCGCGTCATTTAGGCAGGGGGGTAGCTGTTTTATATAGACTCTTCTTTCCCTTTTGTGAACGATTTGAACTTATATGAATGGTTTACACACATCAACCGAGGGTGTTTGCTAAATATTTCATGTTACTTTTTTCATAGGCGTTCTGATTTGGAAAAAGACAAAAATCCCTTCCTCAAAACTTCCTTCTTCCCACGAAATCAATCATGTTCCTTAATTCTCAATTTTACTTTTGGTGTTTGAAAATGTTATTCGATTCCATTTCGATTCTTTTGAATTGATATTTATATTGTTTCATTTTCAATAATTAAATATTGAATAAATTAATTTGGAATTTTTCCATTTGTAAAATCGGTAGTTTCGTTTTGACAATTACGCACTATTGGGACACCCGGTATATATCAGGGTGGGGCAAAATCTGATTTTTATCAAAATCATTGATTTTTTGAAAAAATCACGATTTATTTGATTTTTCAAATTTGAATATGAAATTTGAACATTTTGGATTCTTTGAAATTATTGTTGATTATTTTAATGTATAAGTCTAAAAATGTTAATACAATTTGCGGCTCAAAAACTTGTGACTACGCATTTGTCGTGCTTCTTGCAAGAAAATTCTTGTCGTGATTTGTTTTCCTTCTGTCCTATACACTCGCTATACAGTGCGGAGTGAGGCACGAACACGAACGCGTTCGTTGTGCTTTTTGCAAAAATATTCCTGTCGAGGCTTGTTTTCCTTCTCAACCTATAAATTGACGTTGCCCAACAATTTCACGCATTTCGCTAGTTGTTCACTCGGATATTAGAAACAGATTAGGCATAGAAAAAGGAGGAAAACTCGTGTTTTTGTTTGAATTGTATAACGTAAATGAATACAGTGAAAATATACAGTAATAAAATTTATGTGTTACGTTTAGTTAAAGAATTTGGAATTATGTACTTCTTTTTTGTTGTTTTTGCTAAAAGCAGATACTCCTTTTGATCTTATTCTTCGAGAAAACTTTTACATTATGTTGTTATCTGGTTCTGAATGAAAAAAAACAAAATTTGATTTAAATCATGATTTTAATTGTAATAATCAAGCGATTTAAATCAAGATTTCAATCGTGATTTTCATGATTCTATAACATATTATTGAACATATTTAGATATTTTGTCGAATATTCTACTAAATCATGAGATGAATTTCCAGCCCTCAAAAGATTGTGGTAGGTTAGAAACCCAGAAAGCTACAGAGTAAATATTCATCCACCACAAATAATGACGTTCAAACACTAATAACGTTCACTTTCAGAACATCTAGTACTTTGTTTCTAGATGACTCGCTAGATGTTTCCTTCGGTCTTTTTGTTTGTGAGACTGTGAGACACTGTAAACAGTATCTTGCCTCTTTCGTCTTTCACCCATCCATAGATTTAAGTACTTCTCAACGCTCATCCGTCCAGTCAATGGTTACATCCTTATGACTTCCAACGGACTTTTGACTTTAACGTACAGATTTCAAGAAGTCGGCCTTGAATCTCCAACGGTCACAAGTGGATGGTACTAGAACAGAACTCGTATCAACGGTCCCAATGGAATTTATAAAAGGAGTAACCAATTTGATTTACGAACGGAAAGGCTTCATGGTGCCACGGTGGATTGAAAATGTAAAAGAAAAGTATGGGCTACGAGTTAATTGATAATCCAATAATCAGACGGAAGCATGGAAAAGTCAACCAACTACTATGACTTTGAGGTTTTGAACATGGGAGATTATGTTCATTCACAATAGTTAGGTACACATGTGAGTTTGCGAAAGTGTGAGAAAGATGTTGATTTTGATTTGTTAAAGTGATGAACAGTAGTTATTAGGGATCATGATTATTTTTGTGGGCAGAGGGAAGATATGAAGAAGTGTTTTATAGCCTTTCCCTCCCCATTTAATACAAAAAATATATAAAAGTATCAAATATTATTAACTATTTATTCCGAGCAGATTAGCTCAAAATCGGCTTTTTCGATAATGTTTGGGGTTTCAAGTGAGAAAGTTGTATTCATCCATATAATAATAATGATAATGATATGTCTTTATTTATGCTGTCATTTTTCATCACAGGAAAATAAATTAAAACATCAATAAACATCGACAGTATATCAGGGCGGAATTCAGTCGCCTATATCCGGAGATATTGGAAACTGCTCTTCCATTCAACCCCGAAAACGAACAAAATTAACACAAGCAATATTGACATAACAATACTCGTGGAGATATGAAACCTAGATATTTGATTGAGGTGAGAGTAAAGGTGAAGGCGTGGCAACGATTCAGTGAGAAGACTGGTACACTCAAAATTTTCGTTTTATTCTCATTCATTCATCCGGCACAAATGAATAATCATATTAGTTCAGGAAATGAAGCATTTTGGCTCGCAATTTTTTCGTCCACCATGGATTTACCTGAAATTCTCACAGAAGGTATAGGGAATAGCTCAAGGATCATTTTCTTTATCATGACGCTGTACGCTAGAGCCTTGGGGGTGATTGCCACCCCATCACGGGGGTGGAAATTTTTTATTAAATTTCAACTGTAGGAATCGACAGAAGAAGTAATTTTAAGAAAAGAATTTTCCATACGTTTTTTCCGTAAAAGTAATATTTTTTGAGTTATTCGAAGTTGAAAGTAACAGTTTTTGACGAAAAAATCGCCTTTTTCAAATGGTTTTTTGCAAATTACTCGAAAACTATGCATTTTATCAAAAAAAGTGTGAAGAGGCAAATTGTAGCTTTTGAAAAAATAAAAACAATGCTTCCTTTATAATTTTCTCACGACACATACGAACTGAGATTCAGCAAATTAATGCTTAGCTTTTTTCGTCAAATGTATAAATTGGAAGATTTAAAGCGTAATAAAGAGAATAATTTGCAATTTTCGAAAAAAGCTCATAGATCTTTTTTGAAGTATTCAATTAGAGTTTTCAAACAAATAAAAAAATGTCTTCCTAGCATGAAAATTGACCGACTTATGATCAAAATAAGATCGGTACCCGCTTTTTTCTACGAAAAAAATCTGTGAAAACAACCTCCAAAGTACCCCCTAACTCAAATTGATCGCCACCCCCTGTGATTTTTTATATATGTACTATCAATACATCCACGAAGTTTAACCAATTTACATGCCTAATTAATGAATTAATTAAATTAATAAACAATTCTGACTGAGCTTTTTAATGAATGTATTATATAAATATTCCCTATTTATTAACTGTAGTTTCTTGGGAATAAATGACTGTTATTATTAATTTTAGAAAAATTGGAGTTTAAAGAGAAAACGATATTTATTCAATTTCGTTTTTTTAACCCTTTTTCTATAAATATCTCTCAAAATACTGAAGATACGAAAGAAGCGATTCAGCACTAAATTGAAGCTTTTTCAATAACAAAAATTTCCCTTTGTGTAGATTTTTTGTAAAGTGAATATTCGGCGAGATATAGCCGTTTAACACCTACATTTACGATCGAACATCACCTTAGTCACGAGCTTTGAACTCTCCCCATTCAAAAATTAAGGGATCTTAAGTAATTTTATTCACATAGTCTTATTGCTCTTGAAAAGCTCTACGAAATCGGTTCCGAAAAAATCTTTTTATCACCTAAAATGAAGGAGCTATGCTTAAAAAAACGATCATTTTTTTTTATTTTAATTACCCTCTTCGGAGCGTAGTATAATCTCGTATAATCTACATAACCGGTATACTCGACCGTTACGTTATATGTACCACTTTTTCCATTCATATTGGAAGACAGAGAAGAAGAAAAATCTGCTCGCGTGTGTGAGTGTATATTTCGTTGATTTCTCACCAGTGTATTCTAAAGTTCGAAGACATATTCTAAAAATTTAAATTTTTTCGAGGGTAGTCTATAACGAGGGTAGGTTGAGAGATTATGAAATTGTATCCTAAAGCATGAAACAATCATTATTTAACTATTTTAAGCCATATTTAGGTTTTTAATGTTATTTTATGATTTTTGACAATTAGGGGTAGTTTTCACCCCTAAAAAACAAAAAGCGTACAACGGCAAAATATAGAAAATGAACTAGAGGGTGCAATAAGCCTAATCCCAAATTTTTGTACAAGTCGGTGCTGGACGAAAAAATTGCGAGGTTTTACCATTTTTTTAGCTTCATTTTCTGAATCTATCTTCATATATAGATTGCCGTAGCATATTTTTGAATTGAGTTCTGTTCAAAGTTTTGAACGAATCGGGGATAGCATTGTATGTTTTTGAGATCAAATAAGAAAATGAACGCTCATAAAGAGATGTGCGGTGTGTGTGTGGGGTCATTGCGGAATCGATATCTGGTATTGACCGAATGAAACTCATCCCTGAATGATATTTTTTGAAATAGATAGCTTGGTTTCTTGGAACGAATTATATCATGAGAAAAACAACACATACTCAATAACCATTTCTGTTTCATTGTTAACCAGCCATATTCCTAAATTTTTGTGTGATATTGATTTTCGTTTTCTAATTCCAAATATAAACCGCGCACATGCATTTTGAACATATTGAATACGACTCTGATCACACTTCGTTAAACAAGGGTAGTAAACAGTATTTCCAAAGTTGAAATGACTCAGAACCAGAAACTCAAGATTGCAATAAGCTTTTCTTATAGTTTTCGTCACATGCTCATTAAATCTCAACTCACTATCTTTAATCAATTCCAAATTCTTTGCAGATTCAACAATTTCTATGGGTTCAGAATCAATTGAAATATTCATCTGATCTTTGTATTCATTCCTACATTTTTTAGCACCAAAAACTACCAGCTTGGATTTTGTAGGATTTATACTCAAACAGTGGTCTTTTGACGCTCTAGAGATCGTTATTCATGGCTAAGCACCCATCATTAATTTTTGAGATTGGCAAGGTGACATGAACGATGATAAGTTGGATGTATAAATGGTAAATAGAAGAGTTCCCAAAATTGACCCCTTAGGAACTCCCGCAGTTCAGAATAATCATTTCCGATTTTTACCAGCTGTATGCGGTTCTCCAAGTAAATTTTGATCATGTGAGATGCACTATTGGTAAACCCATTATAGTGCAAAATGGCTAATCAAAGTTGATGATTTATACGATCGATCGCCTTTGAATAATCCAATAAAACAAGGGTAGATATCTCGGTAGATATATTTTTGCCATCAAGTGAGGGGTCACCATTTGAAACGAACCCAAAGAAACGAATTGCACAAGAAAGCCGGCTGATAACACCGGACATATTACAGTGGGTTCTTGGAAAATTTTAATCACGCCTTTATCATTGCATGGAAATCGGTGGTGGCCATTTTGAAGATCTGTGTAAATAATTACGTACGTTTTGTATTAGATATCATCGTTAGTATGTTGTTAGTCAAATAATCAGATTAGAAAAACCATTACACAATAAGATACCGAGTAAGATACTCATCTCGGAAACTCTGACCAAATTTCACAAATGATGTCATTCGAAAGAGAATTGAACGCACTTTAAAAAAAGGTGTCACTCGACTCCTTGTTCCATTCGAAATAGTAAGGGTTGGTCCCAACCTTCCGAGAGAGTTAAAGTTGCAGTTTTAGAAATCGTTTCAAAAAACCTCCCCCTTGACCAATGTTATTACGTGTACGACGGTTTTTTTTTTAAATGAACGTGGATTCAGATATTTTGTCTAATTCGTTTTAAATGGCGACACCTGGGAGTCCACTAATGAGCACAAGGGATATTTTTTCTGAGCAAAACAAGCTTGTCTGGGTTTGAGTATGGAATGTTATCCTGATAAATCAAATTTTTCTGCCATCTACTTTCTATTCGTGTAGAAATATCATGTGAAGGGTGTGTTTGATTGAAGTTTCGAGTGTTTGATGAAAGTTTCGAGTGTTTGCTAATCAAATTGATCAAGAAAATGTGACTTCGATGTGATCCAGCGTCTGTTTCGTCATATAGGCAGGGGAGTAGCTGTTTTAGGTGGACTTCCTCTCTTCCTTTCCAGACTTGAACGTCTATGACTGATAGGTTCATCGTTATATCGAAATATTTGTTCCTGTTTGTATATGTCGCTTCTTCAAGTCATAGTGCGTCAAGTCCTGTCAGAAACAATGAAATGCTATACCTCGTTTTTGAAAAGGAGTATTATCGATTTTGACATTGCCTGTCGCATAACATTTCTTTATTTTTGGATGCAAGAGTTTCATTTATCATAAAGATCACAACATGAAAATAATAGTACTACTCACGAAGAGGTTTGAAATTGGTACATATTGTGATTTGGGTTTAATGGATCCCTACAAAACAAACAGCAGTAACTGCTGAATCTTCAGCAAAACACAAAATGAGAGAATTTTTTTTTTTATATAATAATAATACATTTTGAATACCTACTTAACGTTATTCAATGCCTTTGTATTCGAAATCGGAATAAAAATGAATTGTGTGGGGCAAAAAAGAATAAATTGGCAATAACTCAAAATTGTTATCATGGCACTCACTGCTGTTTACTTCAACACGGCAGAATACTTCACAAGTCTCAGTTGTGTCCGGAGGATGGCTGCATATATTATGCTATATTTGGATTACTCTCTGGAATATTGGCGGCATTTCGAAAAATAAAAATAATGCGACAAATACCCCACTTAGGAAAATGGCTGAAAGGCTTCAGATAATGAAACGATTAACTAAATGGAGAATTTATGTTCTGGGGGAGAAGGTATACCTATATATTTCAATACGTTCGGTGAGTGTGTGTGGTAGCTATAATATTTTGTCAGGGCTAGCTTGTTTTTGTATAACTACGTTGGTGTGTTCACGTCAACGGAGATACAAACACTTCGTAAATTTCAATCAGTAGAATGACAATTCGATTAAATTAAAGATGAAGAGGAAGGAAAGTTTACGACTCCAACAGATGATCAAGAAGTTCATGAATTTATTAATAATTTGAATGACAAAAAAGCATCAGGATATGACAGAATTAACGTCAGAGCTATCAAAACAGTTATATTTGAGTTATCACTATTATAAAAAAAACTGATCGATGTAGGTATCATTTGAAACAGGTATATTCCCAGACAACTGCAAAATTACTCAAGTTAAACCAATATTCAAGAGTGGAAGTGTGATTTGGGGAATTACAGACCAATTTGTATCTTACCGATTTTATCAAAAATTATTGAAAGTGTTATGGATAAAAGACTAAGAAATCATTCAGAAATCTGAATTTTTTCATTAAGAACAGTATGGATTCCGTAAATCCAGTGATACCGAATCAGCTGCTGTGGATATGATATCACAAATAAAATTGGGTGTTGATTCGAATCCAAAAGTGGCATAGTTTCATTGATCTGCGGAAGGCTTTCGACGTCATAAAATACTCTTAGGTGAATTGTATGATATTGGCATAAGAGGCAATATCCATATTTGGTTTAGGAATTATCTCAAAGATAGAAAAACAATTTGTTTTAATTGGAAATATCGCCGATTCCTTGAAAACTGTGAAATGTGGTGTTCCTCAAGAATCGATTCTTGCTCCAATCCTTTTTTTTGATATTCATAAATTCATTATCAGAATTGCATCGAGAATTGCACTCAAACGGTCAAATCAAGCTTTTCGCAGATGATATAACAACTATATATTCTGGAAAGAAATTATCTGAAATGATTTCTCTTCGGTTAAACGCAAATAAATCGCCTCGAAATAAATAAATTGATAAATTTCAAAAACATCGACCATGTTCATATCGAAAAGACCCATTACAACAAATCTAAATTTATTGCGATTCAAGTACAATTTTGATAAATCATCGATATTTCATCACGGAATAGAAATATATTCATTTGATTGGCTCTTTCACCATTAGTTTCATTTTATTTTTAGATATGAATTGATTTGTCCTATAAGTATTCAATGTTATTTTAATTTTTCACTGCATTTATTTCACATATTGTACATAATTTTATATTCCAGTACTTTATACAGTCTTTCTTAGGATTAATGAGGTGAATTGAAAAAACAATTAGTCTCTTTCTAACCTGAAAGTAGGTTGAAAACAAGCATATTTTCGAATGATTGTGAGGGAACATCTTATTAGGTACAATTCTCTGTAATATGCCAGTAATATATATAGTCTTGTTGCCAAATTTGTATCCTCTTGCATTGTATAGTTACTGTTACTTTCTCGTTAGAAAACCATCCCTGCAGGCGGCAGTTTGAGCCATAATTTACCAGAAAACAACTACCAGCCTGGCTATAGACCAATTAGGTCATTGAATGACATCCAATCGAATCACTGTACAACGAAGCCTGATTGCACTAACACTAATTGCGAGTATCTTCTAACTTATGCTGGAATGAGCACTTCCGAATGGACCATTATCGTGTCACGACCAGCCATTTTTCGGCTTTCTCCTCCTTATAGACCGGGCGGCTGTGAAATATTTTTTGAACCAATTTTTCACAGTCTGCCTTAGAAAAAGGAAATACTTCATAATGAAAAAAAAATTACGCGCTGCGTGGTACTTCATGGCTAACCCAGAATTTGTTCATGATGGAACATACCGAGGAACATACTGTTTATTTCCAAAGAGTGTGCCTCATAAATTTTCGGTTTTCTCACGATCATTTGAAACAGTATATCTTGATGTTTTTTTTACTTTGATCGATGTTTTCATGTCATTGTGTAACAAATGTAAAGCAGTCTGTAAAAAGCTTCCATCCAAATTCTTGTTGAACTTAACAAACGCAAAATTTTTTTGCGGATTAGTTTTATCTTCAATAACTTTCCTTTCCAAAGGCAAACTGTAAAAAATCGGTCCAGAAAAGCTGCCACTGCCGCACGATCTATTAAGCATGATCCATACTAGCTCTATAAAACTGCTATATGTATAGATAGATGTTCTATTTGACCACGTTACAATTATAGATTTGTAGCAAGCCAAGTATATAAGTTACTTAGTTTCAAAATAATGGTACGGTATGGAATTATGAATTAATAACATTGAAGAGGCAACAATCAGCACATGTCAAAATTGGACAACAGTTATCACAACATTTTTCAAACCTACCATTACTGAAGCTTTTTATGCTGCTGGGAAGTTTTATGTATACGTATCAAAAGAGTTCCTCAATGGCGAGTACATACAGGTTTTCAACCTCGTTTTCAGAATGAATTTTGTATACATTGTCATTACCTTCATCTGACTGAAATACTTTTATTATTATTAAATAAATGAAAGTATTTAATAAATATAAAATAAAAATCACCACATATGTTTCAACAGATACATTGGAGTATTTTTCAAGTTAAATAGCCCCACACAAAAACGACAGAGGCGCCATCTATCAGAAACATATTCCACGTCGTCGTCTTAAACTCGGTCTTAAATATCCTCCTTTTATTTCAGTCAATCAGAATGTTGAAATTATAAGTAATATTCAGTCTTTCAATCAACCGAGCAATCAATATCCCCTTCTGCTGCTATTCGCTATTCCGCCGAAGTACGATCTGATTTCCTGTAATAGTGATTCACTCATCAAATTCTGATGAACGTTCACGCGGTTCGTCGCCCAAAGAAAAATTCGACCTTTAAAAATATTTGAGCACGTCAACCTTCGTCATCATTCCGAGTTTTTGGATCGGATGAAATTCGGTAGAACTGTGAATGATTAAGTGTCGAATAATCTGTTCGAAGAATGAGGTAAGTCATGGAGGGAGTTATTTCATCCTAGTAGCATAACCGAGGTTTTTGAGTCATGCGTTTAAGTCTTTGAAAGATTTCAAATCTTGTACAGATTTTAGCTAGTTGTTTCCCCCTCGGCATTTTCAACGTACTTCCACACTAACTTTTTCACTAAATGATGAAAAGGGACATTCAGAGGTCCTTGAGCATTTCAAGGCTCTTGAGGCCTTAGTACTCGCCTTAGTAAGACGTTTCTCCAATTGAGATGCTGGTTTTTGTCAGTAGCAAAACTGTTAAAAGCGTTTCGTGAAAGATTTGTGAGGTATCAGACTGGTACCAACTCGGATACCAAGAACGGTGATTCAAAAGCTGCCACCCATACAGCACCCGATATCCTATAGACATCCAATTCATGACCAATTCATGTCGAAATAGCCTTGGACCAATTTTGTATATCCATAAGATATCCAAATTTTTGATATCCAAAGTATTCCCAGTAAAAAATATCCATACGATGTACAAAATGGATATCCTTTCGGATATCCACGATGGATATCCATGAAGGATATCTTATGGACATCCATTTCGTACATTTATTGTATAAATAATTAATGTTTCTTCCGCAGTGGCACCCTACGAATTGGCAACGTGATTGGGCCATTTACATGGACATTCCAGCAAGAAAGTTGATATATTCAACTTTTTATCCTTTTAAATAATATTTGAATATAGCGTCACCTCAGAAGACGTGACGCGCGACGTGAAATGCAAAAGCGCTGCATTGTGAACTCACCTTGACTCGGTTTCCTGACGTGCAACCGTCTATGGCGTCTGTCAAATGTCGTAATTTTGAGAGTCGTTGAGTGTTGGGTCGGTTTGAAAATATTATGTTGAACTGAGTTGAAGCGTTGTGGTGTGCATTGTGCAATAATTGTGTTTATAAAGAAACGAAAAATAGTGGTGTTTGTTAATAATTGTAAACTGTGATCATTAGAATTTACCGTGAACGTGAACTTTTGTAAGGAAGCAAGTGAAATTGAAATTGAGAACTATTTAAATTCATCAATAACTTTTCTGGCACACTATTTTTCGAATTTAAACAATATCGAGTATTTTGTTTGAAAAGTAACGAAAAAAAAATAAAAAATTCTTATTAACGACATAAGTTTTTTGATCGTTCGTCTACCACTATACAGTTCATCTTAGCTTGTCTAAATTTTTTGAATACAGCAAAACCAATCTAGCAGAACATTTCAAATTGCATATACGGTCACGTTGAGTGCCTTATCACAGGATATATTACTGACTATAATCCGTTGTCCAAGAAGTGTACAGCACTTTTCACGTCTCAAGCTAGGTTGGTTTCTCTGTAACGAATTGCACAAATAATTATGTAGAATTATGAACGATATCTTATGGACATTCTTGATGGATATCTCATGGATGTCCATGAAGTATATCTTGTAGATATCCATGATGGATATCTTATGGGTATCCATGGAGGAAATCTTATGGATGTCCATTATGGATATCTCATGGATGTCCATGAAGGATATTTTAGATATTACACATTAGATATCCACTGGATGTCCATGTGTTGTGTGGGATTAAAGAAAGGCACAAAAATTCACAAGTGTTTGAGTACTTGGAGAAAGGATTATAGGGTATTCAGTGAAGGGAACATTGCTCGAACTTTGGCTTAACTTTGCTCAACTCAACACTGAAATCCCTTATCAAAATTTCGTGAACGACAGAATATAACTGATGTTTGGGGATGATCTGCAATTATTACAGGGAGGGGGGGGGGGAAAGAATATTGAGCCTTTTCAAATTATTTTTCACTCGCTCGAAGCAGTTGATTGGCGTACGTACCTAATAATCGTGTCACATTTATTGTCTCAAACTGTAAAAGTGGACCTGTACATCAAAATATAGAGGCGACATCCAAAAATTTTGAATTTTTTGTAGAGGAGACCGAACTAGGTACGAAATTTTCACGAACATTTTTTAAAAATCCAGTTGCTCAGTGTAAACAAAGTTTCAAAACTCTCCCGATATCAGAATGAAGTACTTGAGATGTAAGTTGCGAGGTGAATTGAATATAATTTGCAGGTAATTTTCTCGAGTTGAACTCATATTATCTATAGGTATACAATTCAAATACCACTGATTTTCTGATCTAAATACGCATTAGAAAATATCACTTTCCACCGTTCAAATTTTCGGAAAATGTAAGGTACCTATAGAATCCGCTTCGAAAAATTGGACTGAAAATCTCGTTTTTAAAGTACGTCTGCCGTAACGTTTTCACTCCAAACTCCCCAGAGGAGAGCAAGAAGTGTGCAATACCCAGGAACGCATTTTTTACCTTCTTAGTATATCCCAATATTCACAATTTATTTCAACTTCTCCTAACAAGGCGTTTCTTGTGATATAAATATGAAAATTGCAAAGAAACCCTACCTTTTATGCAGCTGACGAGTATAATCCAAAACAAAAACCTATCTAAAAGACACGAAACAAATCAAAATGCACCACAAGCACTGCACTCACTTGACCACCGTATTTCGTAATCTTCGATCGCTTCTGTGAAAGAAAATTGTTTCGCATGCAACTAGATCGTTCGTAGAGCGCTTCACTTTGCCTAGACAGCGTCGAATGTTTTGAAAACCCAGTCAGAGCGTGCCCGGTTCAATCTATACTACAGACGGTTTAAATGCCTCAGTCTTGCGTACTAGAATGTACACGGTGGACTCTTGGTGATGGTGCTGGACCGTGCGAAGAAGTTCTTGAGATAGCGAGACGTCAGTGTATACAGGGCGCTCTCGGAGATGCAACTCGAAGAACTTCACGGTGAGCTGGTACAACTATTATGAGCAGGTACAACTTTTATGCCCAGTTATTCGATCTTTCAAGACTTGTTTTGTTTGGCATATATAGACTTTTTCACCTAACAGTCATGAATTGACTCCTGAATTTATTGATATATCGAGAAAAAATAGCATCAAAATGGATCTAGTTATTATCAAAACAGTTTTTAGCTTACATTCTGAATTACAATCATCTATTCCTACAACATCAAAATCCAATGTTGTATATGAATGGACTGTGACAAGGATATAGGTCAACAACTCTTGGAATATCGACTAACCGATCATTGGTTATGAAAGTAATTGCAGAAAAAAATATAAAATTATGTGTTTCAGCCTCGGTTTCAGCAGAACACACAATCGATTTGGATCATAGATTAGGTTGAAATGGAGGAGTTTTGGATATTAGGAACCATTTGACCAACAGACAATTTCTATGAATTTTCAAATCTCTGATAAAAAAGATACCGCTATGTATAAACGAATAGATATTAGTAATGTGAGTTCCATATACATATTTCTACATAAAAAGTGTATACACTGCAACTTCTGTCATGTGAAATCTCGATCATTTGTGGAATGAATTGTGTCACTCATTTTTGGTATTCTGTTTGAATTTTCACGTTTTTTGAGTACATATCTTATTGTATTGCCTCATCTTATATTCGCATATTGTATTGAAAGAATATATATAATGTCCGTATGGGACGAAACTGCGGTAACGTTAGTTACAAACATAAGTAGTATATAAACAGGAAGTTTTATTTCTCAGTTATACGTCCTATCAGTCAGCGACTTGTATAACTCATATTCATTATATAATACAAGGACTTATATAATTGTTTATAGAGATACCTATAATATATTTATTTAGCCTAACATATGGGAGTGTTATTTATTTATATTTTCTTGAATACTTACACATAATGTCATAAGATGGCAATCAATTCAGAAATAGATGTGAATTTTTTTGCCGGTGTCATATATATATTCGCGTTTTGAAGTCTATTTTAATGCCTGAACTTCCATTTCTCCTATAAACTTCTATCGTCAACTCTATTTTGAAGCTCCATTGGCTTCAGAACAATGCTTCAGAAAAGGAAACTTCGTCGTGCATTGTCAAGTGAATGGAAATATCGACATCATAGTCTAGATGGCGTAACAAAAACTCTTCAAGACCATTTCACACAGACATTTGCGAACTAAGCTATTCATAAACAATGCTAATATTCGTTGGAGTACTTATTGTTGCTAACGATTTGAAAGCCAAATTTGTTCCCGTTCACAAAACTGATTGACAACTATTTTGTTATATTATGCTTGTTTTTGAAAATATGTCAAATATCTGAGTTTTGACATGATATTTTGTCTTTCAGAATGGCTAGCCTAGCGATTCATATTATTACCTATATTAACTAATAGAGATACAACTTTTCTCAGAGAGCAGATAATAGCAGACCCATTTTTTCAACATGTATCAACAAAATCATGGAACTTCTTCATTACAGAAATGTAAAAGAAAATGTAACATTGAAAGTCTACAAATGATATATTGTTTGAGAAATACAATTGAAATTAAAAGAAAACGCGTACTGAAAAGAGGTTGTGTCTACTAAAATCCAACAGATAATATTCGAGTTGAGAGAGAAAAGCTTATAAAGGTTCCATAAAGAAATTGTTTTCCCAGCTTGAGAGTAAAATCACAAACCACATATTTCCTTCACGTTTTGGAGATGAATAATATACCAAATGTTAATATTATTCCTTTCATATAAATCAAATATTTTCACATTAATTTGGGAAAGGAAGGACCAAAAAATAATTCCCACAAAAGTCGTTCTCTTTATGGAGACGATAATCTTTCTGAATAGAATTTGGCTTCTAAACCTCCACCGGAATCTTCAAACGATATCGAAATCACGACGAGACATTGAAAGGATTCTTCAATCCTGGCAGGAAGTGCTGAAAGGAAGTTGACGACGTAAGTATGCGGATTGATATTCATTTTCCCCGTCAGTTTTGTAAGGATTCTTCTGGGGATACGTAAATCTGATGCAACATAATCTGCAAGAATGTACTTGATTTCCTTTCATGCAAGGTGGGTATTCGGAAAACTTTAGGAATAACATTCGACATAGTCGATGGGCAAACTTGAAGACTGGCGTTAGATCAAATCATCTTTTGAACAATTCGTTCAATCCAGTATCAAACTATATACTCAGCAATGCTCTTCGTGGTATTAGCCAAGGCAGTAGTTGTTTTCTGACAGGTGCCAGCCATAACCTACTATCTAGGTAGTTTGAGACTGATCTGAACGAACTGTTCTGAAGATGATTTCATTTAACGCCAGTCTTCAAGTATGCCCATTGACTATTTCGAATGTTTTTACATTTTCCTCGCAGGAGGAATGGGCGAATTCGGTTTGTTTTTGGAATAGGTAGATGGCGCAATGACTTCGTGTTGTTCGCATCACCTTTGGTCGGGGCTCGATACTATGAAAGCTATGAAATAGCCCGAAACCGGTCTGCAAGTGTGTCCGTTCCAATAATTGAGAATCAATTCCTTCATTTGTATCGCCAAAAGTATATGTAGGATTTTCTTCTGTGAAGAAACCTGCACTGGCACCGGTCGGATATAATACAATGCCCTTCGTGGTATTAGGCAGGGGGGTAGTTGTTTTCTGACAGGTGCCAGCCAACACCCACTGTGTAGGTAGTTTGAGACTGGCCTGAACGAATTGTTCAAAATATGATGATGATTCAACAAATAACTTAGGGTTCTGTACCTAATGAATGTTGATAAATGTTTGTTGAGGTGCTAAAAATGTTCTGAAATCTATTTTTTTAGTTTTCTTTTCCCTAGAAATGAAAAAGAAAAAGCTTCAAGTTCTTATATTATCTGTTTTTTGGAAAAATTGGTATATTTGCACCGATGCGTTACTGCAAAATTAAAAAGATACAAAATTGAGTGACTATTTTGTCACGTATCGTATTTTTATGAACTTGTTAAGTGAAAGAAATGATCAAAAAGTAGATATTATAAGAACTAAAAGCTTTTTCTTTTCAATTTCTAGGGAAGAGAAAACCAAAAAATGGATTCCAGAACTTAATAGATCTCTACAAAAAGTTTTTGGTCAGATATTGTTGTTATTTCCTCATTGCTGAAAACTCTTTTTATATTGAATATAAACTTTCATCAACTGTCACTGCTCACCAAATATAACAATCGTTTGGATCATAGTTCGTATAGCGACTGATAATTTATTTTTTCATGTTGATTCAGACCCTTGAATATTCGCATATCATCAGGAAACACCCTGTATTTTATGAATGTCCACTGAATATCCTTTGAGAATGTCCTTGAGGAATATCTTCCTCTTCGGTGTGATAATGAACAAAAATGAGCAAAATTATTTACCTTCCCTTTCTTTCAATTCACTGAAGTTTTAAATTGAAAAGCGACTGTGGAAAATTGAATTTTCTTCGGATGACATTATTTCCTCGATAATAAGATATTCTTTCGGTCTTCAATTGTTTGTATTAATAACTACATTGAAACCTTATTCAAATATACCAGCGATATAAAAGTGGTGACTATACTAAACTTTAAACCTAATTTCAGCATTTTTTTATATCGATTCATATTTCGTCATTTATATTTTGTTTCATTCTACTATATTAAATTGAATTTTTTAGTTTTTGGTACGATATTATCTATTGATTTTCAATTTTATTCGTTCTCATTACTAACCTCTGCTCATTAATTTTTTTATTCGTAATTCAATTTTTATCTCCATCAATATGGTTGCAACAGGTTTCAGTAGAGTTGATTATACAAACAAGGGAAAACCGACCAATACCATTAGACAAAGAACATTGTCAATAACATTCAAACAAAATTTATGTTTTGTATTACATCTACTACATGACTATCGGTGACTGTAAGATTTAGGATCTGAGGAATCTTTTCTGCAACCTTTCTGGTCTAATTTTATGTAGGGAAATATTCAAAGAGTGCTAGCAAAATTAATTTTCCTGTAAATAAACGCGTAGTATTTTAACTTGAAGGCATATTTTCATATTCGAATTCTTGACAGACTCTCTTGAAATATCTCATTTTCCTATTGCAATTATTAATAATGTAATGCACATGTAATAAGGTTATCGTTTTGGAGTCAAATATGACTCCTTACTCTCTAATATACTTCCATTTGCACTACCAGTTGTTTGTTTCTTTTCTAGTTTTTCTAGGATGAGATGTTTCGAATAGGTGAATTTCTATAAGAGCCCAAGCTTACTAACAAATTCCTCTCATCAAATTTTTCAAACGATTACACACTGAGAGAATACCAGTTTTCAGAAAATTTATGGGTTTTCGTTCGATTACTTTCCTTCATAGTTGATATCCAGCAAGTTTCAGTCACTAGCGCTCACCAAATGTTACCCGCTGTCCGTTACGTACACAAAGAAGTGGTATATGAGTTCTATTTGTTGAGGTGAATAGCCTCCTGCTAGTTAGCTAACCCTAGAAAACAGCATGGAGCAGTGCTGACAAATTACTGGGATTCTTCTGCAATTTCTACTGGAAGTTGACGTCTTTCAACATATGCCATATCATTTATTGAATGAAGAAATGTTGAATTATAATGAGTACCTGGTTCACCGAGCTCTGCCCGTTCTTTTGGTAAATAGTGTTTTTTGGAAACTATATTCAGATACGAATTACATACTGATGGAATATAAATGGTATTTTTTGATTTTACTGACTTAAAAAAAGAATATGAACTGTTTATTCAAATAAAAAATCACAAGTGCGACGTGTTCTGAAAATGAAACCCACCTATGTAGATCGATTTATCGCCCCCGAAACCCCCTGCAGACTAAATTTCTTGAAAATCGTTGGTTGTTTCCGAGATTCAGTTTATACAAGGAAATATAAGTACAAAAGAATTCCTCGTTTGAAGGTATTTCATAGATTACATAGGTAGATTTAAGTGAACACGTAATACGCAAAAATATAAGTAAATTATTGAATAAAAAATATTTAAAAATTTTTTTTTACCCTCATGTCACACATGATGTGACTCAAAGTTATGTTACTATTTGCAACAATCCCCGTGGAACATAACGGAAATTTATGAGATATGATTGGTATAGCGAACGCATTCGTTTGGGTGATGCCTTCTTGAAACACAAAATGTATTGAAATTGATCTTTATTTGAGAGAAATGATCTACTACTATATGTCTTTTCTGCTATTTTTCTTACGGACGTCCCAGCCTGAATCACAAATTTCCTTGATTACTTATACATGATACTGAGAGATGGCAATCAATTCAGGGAAAGAAGTGGAATTTTTGTTCAATGTCTTGGATCATTCATATATTCATATATATATTTATATATATGTATATATTATTTAATGCCTCAACATCCACTTGTTTCATTAACTCCATTGTGAAGTATCATTATCTTCCTCTCAACATTGAAGTCAAACTGAATTTGAAGATCCTGACAAATACTTCATAACCGTAGAACATGGAGTCAATATCTTAACTTACTACAAAATGGCGGAACATTTAATAATCACCTGAATGCAAACACATTATTATCGATATTTTGAGAAATGTTCGTTTTTCTCTACCATATGGAAAACCCAACAAACCGATAAGGTTTGATAGGTTATTTTTTGTTCATGAAAAATGACAAAAATGTCAGTACGACAACGAACATCATTGTTCGGTTGAAATATTCGATAGTTTTCGTTAACTATCTCCAAAATTATCAATTGAAAAAAATATGACAGGGAACTAATGTTGATCCTCTAATGAATTCTATATGGATATTATTATTCCAACAAGATGAAGCACCACCACCTTACGGTCCTACGGAATGGCCAGCCCGCTTGCCAGATTTGTCACCTTCAGACTTTTTTACGGGTCTATTTCAAGCAAACGGTGTACGAAACTGAACCCACTTCAATATTGAATATACATTTGTAGAAATATCGACGTTGTATTCGAAAATGTTCGACGTGACATATATAGGAAAGTCTGTTCCTATGTCAAGACGTTTAAGGCAACCATTCCGGGCATCTTCTGAACTGAACTCATCTTATTTCCTCAAAGTATAAAGTCAAACGTCGATGTATTCAGGCAATTATTAGATGTTCCGCCATTTTATAGTAGGTGAATATTCATAATCTAGGGTTGTAAAGTATTCATCGGGAGCTTCAAAATGATGTATCATTTCCCTATCTTGAAATGCTCATCGTCAATTTTACTCCAAAATATCTATTTATGCATCAATTTAATTATCCCAAGTTTCAATTTTTTGAGTTAATCCGTTCAAAAAATAAAAGGAAGAAAAGCAATGTATATAAGCATTGTTTATAGAGATACCTAGTTAGTCAACCATATGCAAATATCATTTGAAGGGACAGGGACCGCGGGTAGATGACACTAGTGATTTCGTTCCCAAGTCATGTCTTTTCTTTCGCTTTTCTTACGGGCGTCGTAGCCTGTATCACAACATTTAGCGTCAACTCTATTTTGAAGCTCCATTAGTTTTCTATCAACACTTCAGTCAAACTGACAGATCGGATTTTTCCCTTCAGAGTAGGAAACTTTGTCATGTATTGTCAAGTGAAAGGAAATATAGACTTTTTACTGTAGATGACATAACAAAAACGCTTCAAATCGTTTTTACACAGGCATTGACTAACTATATCTCTATAAACAATGACATAAGTCTATGCAGTTCACAATACAGCAATTCAATCGGTGTGTTGTATATTCTCAATGTCGATTTCTTCAAATACAACGGTCAGGACATGAACCAGTGTTTCTACCGCCTCTGCTACTCACTTCAAGATGGCGTTGACAAAGTCTACTATAATTTATACCATTGTTTAGTTTATACCAATTTCATTTATAACCGGCAAACAATTTTATTTTTTATTGTTACTGTATGGTAATGTTCTTGGCCTAAATCTACTAGTACAAGTTGAAAAATCCCTAATACTCCAGCCGGTAGGATAACTTACCAGAAACTTTCTTCGTAGTTTTTATCGCTTCTCAAACTACCACAACCTGAAAAAAGAATAATTAATTTTGAAATCTATACAAGTGTAAATGGGCATATTTTCAGTCTACTCCAAAAATTGCTACGTGAATTGAAAACACTTTCTTCTGAATGGAACACGTCATATAGTCAGCAACTTCTCCTATAAATGAAATTTGACTCAAAAAAATTCAAGAAGTAATATTTATCAGAATGCATATCGTTGTAATAGTCCAAATTTTCTTCCGTTTTCAAAACATATTCCAATTTTGTTTTCCAGGTTCGTTTTCGAAAATCTGTCAAAAAGTGATAGTCAGATCAGTCTTGTGCGATTTATATCAACTGACCTCGTTGAGAAGCAAGTATTCTCAGCTAGCACCATTGATGCAGATTCATTCAACTTTCTTGACTTGCCATTGCTTTATCTTGCCATCATTCTAGTGTGATCTCCATCGGCAGTAGAATGAGTTCTGAGAATTCAGAACCACCAATCTGTCTGATTCTGGTGTACATCTTATGTTCACTCTTCCGTACTTTCAGAGGTCTTGACGTTCCACCGATATATATTTTTCACCGCACTAACAAGGAATTTGATTAATACAATTCTTTGTGTTTTCTGTTATATTAGTTAGTACTAAATGTGCTAGTATTCAAAATAACGGTTATGTTGTTCTTACATTATATACCTGTTGCCAATCCGTTTGAACTTTTCAGATAGTCAAAAGAAGTGTACAAATAATAGGTACATGTACATCAAGAGCAGACCGCTTGGTGGTTGACAGAACACAATCTCACTGCTGATGGAGATCACACAGTAAAATGGAATGACACTCAAAGTGTGGCAAGAAAGAGAGAGCAATAGCAGGACCCGAAACTTGAAAGAATCTGCTTTCATCATGCCGAGGAAACTTGCATCTCAACAAGATTAGTTGTATGAATCGCCCTAACTAAGTACCTCTCTTGAAAGACAAAATGATATGTTGAATCTCAAAATTCTGTCAGATTATCGAAAACGAACCTACAGGAGGAATATTTGTGAGCAAGTTTTGAAATAAGGAGCAGATTTGGTTTGATAAATATTAGTTATAATTTATTTTTCAATCATCAAATCTGAGTACGATAAATTGCTGATAAATGAACGTGTTCGATTCAGAAGGAATTATTTTTAAATAATGCAGCAATACTTGGGGTAGATCAGATATAGATACCAATATCAATTCTGATTTTTTCAGATTGTGGTAGGCCAAGAACCCGAAAAAAAAATAAGAAAGAAAGATTCAACCACCACAAAATAATGACTTCTGAACAGTACCACTTATCCTGCCATCTGTTTGTGAGTGGCTGCAACTCAGAATATGACTGATTATTTAGGAGTTTTACACACAGATGGCAACTGAATTTCAAATTGTGAGTTTGAATAAAAAACTCCCATCCATTGGATTTACGTACGAAATTCACCTACGGATATTAGACTGAATGAATTATAAACATAAACTAGAAACTATTGTATTTAATAGTAAATGCAGCTGGACTCCCAAAACTCATGAAATCCGAAATAATATATTTCGGTAAAAATGAAAGAAAAATAACTACTTATATCAAAATATGTATCACAATCGAACCAAATTGTTTGAGAGTAATTGTTTGTAGTGTATGAATTTTTGAACGTATTCTCGTGTCTATCATCAGATGTTATTGAAAATTACCATCATTAATTTTATTTGGTAAAGAAAACCGCTCTGTGGATGAATATCACAAAACTTTTCTTGAATAATATTTTAGTGAAGGAATATTTTCTCACGAAGGCGGAGATATTCATTCAAAATGTTCACTCTAGGTATCTATCTCCTTGCATTGCTTTCAATTTGCAAATCTTGCGCAACATGTGCATCTTGTGCAATATTTTTCAAACATATCTCGCTCTGTTCTGCGCGTGCGTCAACCGATCCCTGTTCGCTGATCGGCTAGGGACTATAAAATTCAAAAAATCTCGCTTGGGAGGCTAGTTTTTGAACTGTATTGAATAAATAAAGTGTACTCACGAGACCCAAGGTAATAATAATATTTTCATGACTGATCCACTTGCTTATACATTCAAAACTCACTGTTTGTAATCTATGATTTACCGCCAGTAATATTCTACATATTTTATTTGATGCGTTTCTGTACGAAAGAAAGAATTGCACAACTCTATGTAAAAAAATGAATCGATAGGTTCTTTAATTATGGTGTTCCAACTGAATATTTCCACCACAACTCCCTCATTCATAAAAAAAGCAAGTTGTATCCTGAATTTCATAATTATAATATAAAAAATTTTAAGGAAACAAAAGGCTTGAGAAAGATATTGGACGATTACGAAACGATTTTACAATCCAGTAAACTGATATATTTGCTAGAAAAATTTCATTATTTGATACATATACATGTCTTTGAACCATTAAAGATAGATGATACATGAGTATCATTTTTTTTCTCCTCGTCGAGTGCGAACTATATGAGTTTGGTGTTAGGGTAATTGATCTGTACAAAAAAAAATTCAACTTTCACACCTAAGGTTGCAATCTCATCGTTTATTCAAAAACGATACCAAGAATATTTGAAAATTCAAAACTTCAATTCTCTTTCTAGCTTAATGTAATTCATTACTGTGGGATTAAATGAAAACTATAACCATGAAAATCTAACTAGGAAACGATTTATATATGCTAGAGTTAATGATCTGCCAAATGTATCTCTACAAATCTTGCATTAACTTTTTCTCACATGTTTCACTCAATAACTATCATACGAATGAAGTTTTTCAAGTTCAGGTTCGTTCGAAAGGGTAAGTAACCCTGTAATGTTCAACATCTCGTGTTCAGGAAAGAGGGGTAGGAGTACGCTTTTACTTTCAATTTTTTGGGGTTTCATTTCTTTATTTCATTTCATGCTTTAGTTGCGAAATTCCGTATTACATGTTATCAAGAATAAACCGTTTTCAACAATTTGTGATAGTCAGTTCGAACTTAGGTTTGATATTGAGCAATATTGCAGTTTGAATTATGGGAATCACAAACTGAAATGCTAGTAGTATATTCACTCTGAATTTGAATTCCACATTGTGCAATATTAAAAAATGAATTATAATGGAGGATTTATAGGGTTGGACAAGGGTGAAGAAACTTTTCCAAAGTTTGAACATTTATTGGACAAACAGAGACTGCTTATGAGAACGACATCCAAATCATAGACGTCCATTGAAAGACTACGCAGATATCCCATAGATATTCATACCCTACTGACTAGGATGTCCAATTGATTCTCAGAGTTATTAAAAGAAAAGTAGAACACATCAAAGAAAAGGACACATCACAAAAACTGAATACCTATTGATTCTTTGAAATAACTCTAAAGCACCTTTTTTTCTTAAAATTCATTTTTTAATGGCTTCTCGCGGTTATTTTCAACATGGAAATTTCCACCTCTGGATCCGTCGAAATTTCAATACAATATTTCCATATGCCCATCGATGAGCTCAAAAAGTATTTTTCTCTGAGTGAAACAAGCTTGTCTGGGATCGAGAATGAAATGTTATTCGTGTGAATGAATTTATTGAAAATTAGTATCTCCATTTGTGTGGCAATATTCTATGATTGGTATCGGTTCAATTCAAGCGTTGCGGGGTATACAAATTAAGCAAGAAAAAGTGATTTCTTTGTGATACAGCGCCCGTCGAGCCATATAGGCAGGAGAGATGCCTGTTTTAGATTTTTATGAATGAATTCATCGTCTTTGAATGACATTGACAGTTTGCTAGGTGTTTCATGCTACTTCTTCTATAGAAGTATTGTATTATTTTTGAAATAACTTGAAGAAGAACAATTCAAAAATCGAGAGTAATGATATTTATAATTAACTAATTTTTGGCTTCTTCTAATCAAAAAGAGGAAATACAAAACTTCTTCTAGAGTGAAATGCAATTTTTTTGAAACAAGAGTTTGTTGATAGGAAAAAGGAAGAGAGATTGCATCTCTGAATGATTACCTATCTCCTATCAAGGGTTAATGTAGTGTTTTCTGGGTTTCTAACCTACCACATTCTGAAAAAATAAGTAATAATATTGGAATCTGTACCAGTGTCTGTATCTGTAGGGGTATCTATCTACCCCGAAAATTTGATGCGTTTATTCAAAAACATTTCCTTTTGAATAGAATAAGTTCAATTAGTCAGCAATTTCTCGTATAACTGAATGTTGTCAACCAAAAAACTTAGGTACAGGAACTAATATATGAAGAGCAAATGGGAAAAACGACGAAGGTTCATTTTTTACCAAATTTATTTATATACATAATATTTTTCCTCTCTGAAAGCTGCATCTTTTGGTACGGGAATATCAATAACAGTCACATAGAAAACGTAAATTTGAGAATACACATATTCGGGAATATCAATGGAAGGAAATCATGTTGCAATAAGGGATATCTTCTGATAGGCCAATCTGATAGCTAATCACGTGTTCACATGAATCAGATAACATATTGGAAGGGACTGTTTTTCTTACTTGCTAAAAAATCAAACAACATTCTCTCAACAAAAATTCTCAAGTTCCTAAATAATAATCATAAAAAACTTTTTTTGCAGAATAAGCCAGAATGCAAGTTTTTGTGAAAACGTTTTCGGGAAACACCATTGCTTTGGAAGCCACATCCACAGACCTGGTGGAAAACTTCAAAACCAAGATAGAGCATAGGGAAGGGATATACAGAGACCTACAAGAATTGATTTTTGCCGGTAAACAACTCGAAGATGATCAGACACTCTCCCACTACAACATTCAACACGGATCAACCCTTCACCTTGTGTTGGGTTTGAAGGGAGGGGGGATGCCTGGAGACATTGAACCTACCCTCAGGAAGTTGGCAGAGAAATACAACTGCGAGAAAATGATCTGCCGCAAGTGCTATGCTAGGTTGCACCCCAAAGCCACGAACTGCAGGAAAAAGAAATGCGGGCACAGTAATGATCTGCGTCCTAAGAAAGAGTTGAAGGATTTAAAGGGAAAGTGCTGATTTCAACATTTTTTTTATTCAAGAAGTATCATTTACGAGACTATTCATAATTATTTGATGAGACTGTGCTATATTTATATTTGAAAAAACATACATGAAAATTAAATTATATTTTTCGAATTGTATTCCCTTATAAATTTTTTAGAGACGAATAAATGTTGTTGTAATTTTGACATAAATAATTTCAAAACTGTGTGAGTTTCAATTTCAATCTCACCTTCAGAAGAAATCGATGTATTTTTCTCCTGAAGAACTTTTATTTACAGTTATTTTCACTTCGATGTTAGAGTGATTGATCTCTGCGAATTGTTCATAGATTAGTATCCAGGAAAAAATCTGAAAAATTTCCTGGTAGCTAAGATCAATGGTAAGTATATTTTCAATCTATAAGAATATAGTTTTTTCGAATTTGTTTTCATTTAATTTTTAACGGAATAAATCAATTTGTCTGGAGAGGTGGTTATAAATAGTGGGCTTGATTGTGAAGCTGAAGTTTGACTTTTCTGTCTGTCGCTACAAATTGAATAGATGAACCAAGCTCGTGATTTGTGAAACATCCTAATCGAATTTATTAGAAGTTTATGTATAGTTATCGAAGGTGAACACATAACAACGATGAAATAGCATATTTCCTACTTCCACTGGCGGCCGCCATCGATTCACAATGCACGTGTATTGTAAGTGAACTATTAAGTTCTAACTGGTGGGAGTAGAAAAAGTACAGTACGCGACTCGGGGATAAGGCCAATTATGCGCACTCGCGATTTACCGCACTTGGTTAACGCCTCGTGCTCACAATTTTTCGCTTGTAATTAATTGGCACTTTTTCCCGTTGTTGCGTAATATGCTGTTCACACCTAGGCTAAAAATTGACCTGTATGTAATATTTTTTCCACTATATACTAAGACTGAATTATTCACATCTGTTATTCATTTAGATTTCCATTTCCACTGAAGAAGCAATGCAAATCACCATGTTTATTAGGCATATTGCTGAAACTTCGATATCAAGTAGCCTAGGAGTGCAATTGTCAAACAAAACCAAACGAAATACGACTCAGCACTCAGAAAATAGACGCTGTGTTGAAATTCTAGACGAAACTGTAAATGAAAACAAAATGGGGTCAGAACACAGAAGTGAATTCGGAAATACAACAGCAGCCTTCTTGCTTAAAATTCGGAAGCTTAAAATCAACAACCACCGAAGGAGCTGTTGGCGGTTTTTTTTTCCAGTTGTGAGGGAAGATACTGGATCGCTGACTTCTTATGATACTGTCAATTGACTTCGACGTCTATCTGACAAGTAATGCGTTTTTGAAATTTTGAATACTGAGGACCAGTTTTTCAACACAAAGATAAATGAGTTATCTGTTATCTGTCAGACAGGTGGAAGAAATGAAAGGGGTGCGCGTGATCAATCTTTGGCAGTGACAAGGATGAAAACTGTTGGTTATTTTTATCTGATAGATATCTTGCATTGATAAACCGGTCCTAAGAAGCATAACTCTCAAATTCATTTTAACGAAATAGTTCTCTGTAGGTTATGAGCAGTCTTTTATTCAATAGTATAGATGAAGACCATGTTTTCTAAAAATGCGCGGAAGAGTCATCGTTTATTCCGAATATTTTTCCATCGTTTGTTAAAAATCCCTTCGAAAATCCCATATGAAAGCGAGACATTTTCGATGATTTACAGCGATAAATTCCCGGCGGGACATTTTCGGGCTGGTAAATACACGGTAGGTATCGAAAAATACCCGCTCGGTAAATACCCGATAAATAACTACTTGGGTACAAATAAGCTGAAACTGAATGTAACGAAAACACAGGCGATGATTTTAAAAACCAAGTATAAATATAACGCGATTGATATTAATAATGTCCACTTGTGCATCAACAATGAAATAATTCAAATTGTCTCGAAAGTTAAATACTTGAGTTTTCTTCTTGATAATTGTTTGAGTTTCAATGATCATTTCGATTATATGTATAAAAAAATTACCAAAAAACTCTTTTTTTTCACGAGAATATCTCAACACCTGTCGACAGAGTCGAAAATTACGGTATACCTATAATTCTATAATTCAGTCGCATTTCGATTATTGCGCATCGATCTTATACCTATTCAATCTCAATAAAATAAATTCAATGCAAAATCGTGGAATGAGAGTTATTTTGAAAACAAGTCGGCTCACTCCAATTAAATCGATGTTAATGAGCCTCAGTTGGTTTTCGGTTGAGAAAAGACTTCATTATATCACTATGAGTTTGATATTCAAAATAATTAACAACATGGCGCCCGAATATCTACAGAGCTTCATATCTTATAACAAAGATATACATGAGTAAAACACTCGTAAGAAAAATGATATCTATGTACCGAAGACGTCTTACCACAATACAATGAACTCATTATTTTTCAAAGGCTTTTTGGAATTCAATAAATTACCGAATGCCATCAAAACATCCTCTTCACTCAATCAGTTTAAAGATAAATTAAAAAAATTCGTTCAAGTGTTATGAATGAGAATGTTTTTTATTGCATACTATATATAGAAATATATTTGAGTGTTTTTCCTGTTAAGATACATCTAGTCAAATTTTAAACTGATTTGTCATCCAAGTTGATTTAGTCCATTTTTAATATTTCAGCTTTGATGAGTGCTTTTAAAACGTACTGCTTATGTGATTTGATGTTTTATACTTTATATATATATATATATATATATATATATATATATATATATATATATATATATAAAGTATGTTTTATACTTTATATATATATATATATATATATATATATATATATATATATATATATATCCTCCTCCTTCGGAGTCGGGCTCTTTCGACAAAATATGAAAATAAACTCATGCAGTTTTCAGACAACATATGCTTTCATGGAAAATTATCGGTAATTTTGAAGCACTTCTGTAATTACTCCCGAAAAAAACCCAGTGATTTTCTAAACTTGGATCGAGTGTGTCAAACCGACAAACTAAAAATCTCTTCGGAATAAAATTTTCAACCCATATTTTGTGTTCAAAGTACAGTTTTCATCGGAATTCAAGCTGCCGCTATTGGAAGAAGACTTACATAATACTCTCATTTCTCATAAAATTACAAGTGAATTACAAAAAAAAAATTAATCTTTTGAACTGCGTCATACAATGAAAGTTTCTGCGTTTCTCCGCGGTAGCGCTGTGATCTATCGCGAATGATTTCGTCATTTGACAAGATATTGACATTGACAAGTATCTGACATTGACGTAATATAACATGGACTGGGTGTCGCTTCTCAAATACCAGTTCTTGCGGCCCGAACCCAAAGAATACGTTTATTCTCTTTGGCCCGAACCAACTAAGGGCATCTACGTCATAGTCGTCATCGTCATAATGTGTTACGTCATCAGTAATATGTGTTGCATACTTAGATTTTAGATTCCGTAGGTAATCAGTTTTTTCTAGTATCCTATTGATTCTTAAATATTTACTAGATTATTGAAAATATTCAAGAATGGGACCAAATGAAATTATGGTGCATATTGAAAATTTTCAATATTTTCGGGTATTAAATAATATATTTCAATAAACCACTAGCTACCTACAAGAAATTTCAGAAATATCAGTGGTGCCTCATTATTTTCTTCTATAACAGTAATTTTCAATAACCAATATTTAGTGTTATTCAAGATTCACTAGAATTGCATATGATTCGTATGAGTATTCCTTGTTCCTCATATATAGATTTTTATCGATATTGGTCATTCTTTCACGACCTTCACTGTAATGAAATGTTCAATTCATATAGTTTTCAGTATGTGGTTTGAAAATGTTTTTTTTAATTATAAATATATCATGCATTGAAAAATCCACTCTTATGATTATGATTTGGACTCTGAAAAAATCCTATGTTTTCATTCAATGACCATAGCAATGTTCCATTCACTTCAACGGAAGCAATAGATTATTCAAAAATTGGCATTGAAAAAATTTGGACATCATTGTTGTCTTAGGTATGGGATTTGACATTCTTTCAAGAAGTATTATATCTCATATTGAGAATAAATGGGTGAAAAGGGCTTCAAAAAATCGCAAACACAAATCAACAGATCAACAACTCCCTCACTGTAAAACGGATTTTTGGCTCTGCAAATATGCAACAAGTGATACATTGTGACGTCACTCGTAAGTGGTGACGCAGTTGCCCTTAGTTTAATATGTTCATGCCGTTTTAGGCGTGGGGATCAATCCTCTCACTCTAATGCCCAGTCCATACTATTAGATCAATGGTATCTGAGTATCTGGAATGCCAATGAGATATGAGATATGAGATAAATATTTACATTTCTATAACCTTCAATTATTTTGTGTTATTTTTCAAAGGAAATGAATTGAGTCGAATACCACTGAAATACTATGAGATTATATCAATTCTCTAGAGAATTGCAAATATCAGGACAAACTTGAATAGCACTAAAATGGAGAATATCAACAGAAATGAGGTGATTTTTCACCCCATCATAAGCTCCATCCAGAAAATGGCTTTATATGAAACCAAATCAGTGAGTACCATTGATATTTTGGCAACTTTCAATAACCTCCTTTTTTTTTACTTTTAGAAATACTACTTAGTTGGTTCAAACAATACACAGACAAGATTTCGAGTTTTAAAAATTGATCGAATGGAAGCCAAAGAATTGGAAATTTATGATGATAAAGTTGAATATACTGCAGAAGAAATTCATAATCTCATCAATATGATAGATGGGGGAAACAGGAGGGCTGGTGGAGGTTTTTCAAAAGTTATTTCCGCCTTTGGGATAGTAGGTATGTGAGTCTTTAGCTACAATTGATAAATATCAGTACAGCTCTCAGTACAGTGGAACCTGTTACTGTGGTTTCTTCATAATTTCCTTGAGGAAAGTCGAAAATGTAATGATGGAAGTACTTCCAATTTTATATAGGTTTCATCAAGTTTCTTGAGGGCTATTATATCAATCTCATTACCAAACGCCGGAAAGTGGCTGTCATAGGTCACCATACCATTTTCAAGATAGAAGATACTACAATGGTCTACATTCCTCATGAAAGTGTCAGGCTCCTGCATGCAGATGAACCCCGCTATGTGAAAATGTTCCAGAATATCGATTTAGCAAGCAATTTCTATTACAGGTATGATGAGTAAATCAGTGACTTTCAGTTGGTATTGATTTGTTTTACTTTTCAGCTACAGCTATGACCTCACGCACACCCTCCAACATAATTTAACTCAGCCAAAAAGGTTTGCTCCAAATACTCGTGAAGAAATTGACTGTGATATAAAAATAATCAACGCTGATAGCCTTTGTTCATCTGTCATTTCCCAATCTTCAAACCCTGAAATAGGAGAAACTCAACATTTTGGCATAAGAACAGAACCCCATAAAAAATTTGTTTGGAATACTCATCTTTTGAGGTAAGAACTCTAGATCTGTGATTGAATGGGATATTATTTCTTCAATAGTGACTATGTGACTATTGATTTCTCTAAGACTGTTTTGAGCCGACAATTTGTCTCTGTAGCAGAATTCTATAGACATGCCAATTCTATCTGTCTGAATTTCATTTGTCAACAGTGATTCAGTTAGGGCAGAACTTCATCCGGACTGGATTATCTACATAACCCATGGTTTTGTAGGCCAATCGAACATAAATGTTTTTGGCAGATCCATTTATGTTACTTTGATTGCTAGAAGATCCAGCAGGTGAGAACTACAGAAAAGTTGAGGAAAAGATTTGTTTGTGCAAGGAATGCTATTATTTTCAAATATACTAACATTAAAGGCAGGTTTAGTGAAAGAATAAGCACAGTTTATGGTGGATTCATGCAGCAATCGTAGCTCGGAAATCAGAACTCGCAAATCATATAACAAAATATGAATCATAATCTTAAGAACTGTCAAATTGTAAGAAAAGCTCTCCTAATTGCTCAATTTTTTTGTTCATGTTAAATGACAATCGCCCACCGATACAAGACTTTTGCAGTTCAAAAAATCGAAAGTCTTAACTCTTGAGAGTTGAAAGTTGATCAACTTTTTTTACGAATTCTGACTTACGATACCTGCATGAACGCTCTGAATGATAGTCACTGACTCAACTTCTTCCGACTTATTTCTTACGACTTACGAATTTCGACTTCCGAGTTATGATTGCTACATGAATCCACCATTATTGGATAAATCATAACTTTTTTCTCTCAAAGGAGGAAGTGTTTTTCTTTAAAAAAATATCTCTGTCGTGTTGGCGAATTACTCATGCCAAGTGTCAAGGTTGACGGGTCTGCGAATAACCATAATGCTCCTGAGTAAGGCATAGGGAGTTATTAACTATAGTGTAGCCGCTGAAAAGATAGAATGATCACGTGAACGGCACGCACTCTTTAAATGTTCCCCTCCCCAATGTTTCAAGTCCGATTTACACCACTCAACAAAAACGTCGCCTCAGCAGTAAATTCAACAGCATTTCCCTGTTCTCCCATAAACTCTTGGGATGCTTTTTTATAAGTGTTCATGATTACACCTTTTTCCTCTACAGTTAAATGTCTTTTTCTTGGAGGTGAAAGAGTGTTTCCATCCATGTTATTTAATTAACGTAACACACGTAAATACAAAGCACAAATGAGTACAGTACAGTGTAAATAGTTCTTCATTTATTTCAGTTTAGAAGGCGTGGCTACGCCGCGCAGGCTATATATAGATGCAGGCATTCGCTGTTCACGCGTCCTTGAATTCTATCTTTTGAACGGCCCGACTATAGCCAGATACACACATACACTTACAAATAGCAATAAATACTTGAAAGTTGGATATATGTCGCGAACGATTCCCGTTAACCCAATAACAACAACAAACACAGCAAACAGACGATGACCATGCACCATTTCATGGAAGGGAATAAGAATGATTAGGCATTATGAATCATGCATTATAAGTTCAGTAAACCACATTTCTGATCTGATATGCATTGAATATTAGAGATATCCACTGAATTATGAATCGTGCATTATCCACTGAATTTTGGTTATTCCTCCACTGAACCCGCCTCTCAAATTAAAAACACATTCATGTTGATGATTCTTGTATTCATTCACATTTAATAATTTTTCTTTAAGGGTGGGTACTTTACGACCTGATTAACAGTCCGTTAAAATAATCGGAGCTTGGGCTGTGTTTTCACTCTCCATTCTCAGCACCGATTATTTTAATGGACCAACCCTAGAATAACTAGTTCAATATTAAATTTGAATTTTCCTCCATATGTTGATTTGTCATTTTCTTTCAACTGGTTTTGCCAGAAAGCTTAATAATAATGACTAGTTTCAAAATATCAACTTCATTTAAACCAAATGCTAAAACTCAGATGGGTACCTGCTCAGTGCAACGTCCTTTGGTAATTTTAGTTGACTAATGAAGGTAGAAATATATTTTTACAAGTAACATGACTCAGTTTCGAAGAAATTCTCCTATGTATAGTTATATCTACCATATTTCGTTAATTAAAAAAAAAATGCCAACGTCAGTTACACTAAATGCTAAAACTCAGATGGGTAGGTACTAGTTCAGTCTATCTATTGGTAGAAATGTATTTTGCATTATTCACAGGTATGTCTACGTTATTTGAGTATTTTAGATCATGTTTACTGGTTGAACTGTCACAAAATGTCCATTTAAATATCGTGGCGCCTCGAAAATTTTTTTAATTGCCATGGTAACTAGTGTGAAGAGTAGATTTGTGAAAATTTCAACGAAATTATTTCAAGTTGAATCTCCAAGAATCAGCATCTAATCTATGCATCACTTTTTTTTTTCTGCCTCTCAATCAATAGAAGTACAGAAACTTTTCTCGACTCCTAATGAAATATACTATTTCATCTGTATTGAATTTCACATTTGATTCTCTGCTGATTGTTTCAACTTCACATACTGTCAATTTACAGTGTGGTCTGTTAAGTGTGTAACAAAAGTTTTTTTTTGGTATTTGTGGCACATTTGAAATTTGAGTATCGTTGGAGCATGTTCAATAACTAGATTAGATGCACTAAGAAAGGTTTTCAGTTGAAGAATACAGGGTAGGTCTTAGAATTTTGGTGAATGAGTACAAGAAATTGACTTCTAAAAAATTGCCAAGGATCGAAAGTTGTGCTCAAAACCAAATTCATATCTCATCCATAGCTCAAACCGTTATTTTTTGTTGAGAACTATACAAAATAGGGACCATTCTGACATATTGTTTCCCAGATTAAGGCATATTTGTGGAAATCAATTTACAATTTCTGACCTACAATAATATGTGGATATGAAACAAGTCTGAACTTATATATAAAACTTGTAAATATTCATGACAATATTTTGCTCAGAATAGATATCAGTAAATAATACTAAATTGCTTATAATGGCAATGGAAAAAACGGAAAACCTCCTCTTTGATAACACCGTATTTGGAGGAGTGAAGCCAGTCTAAAAAAAAACACTCGGCAATTTTTTATCCATTGATTAACAGGTATGCAGGAACAAGATTCTTAAAACGTGGGGCCAATTTCCAAGGGGACGTAGCAAATGAGGTGGAGACAGAACAACTAGTGTACGATTCCGGCGTATCATCATTCACGCAAAGCCACTTCACTTCCTTCGTCCAAATGAGAGGATCTATACCTGGTAAGAAAAAGAGTATTGTGCGCATTACTGGCACATATAACATACATCTCCTTATCCGTATGAGTGGTAATGTCATCTTTAGGGTACTACTGTCACATTTACTGTAACCTTGTAGTGCCCTGACGGTGAATTTATAAAAGTAGAAACGTCGGCAACGAATAATAATGGTTTCAGTTATTCGACCCAACCTCATATTATCCCCAGCTTGATGAATCTACTGAGTTCAAAAAACCACATTCAATAAATTGATTGGCTCACTATTTGCAGTAAAAAAAGGATGGGACTTTCCTTATGAGATTGAAGATGGCATCGCAGAATTTATTATATATCAAGTATTAAGAACGGTAAGCATAGTTTGCCGATCGAATACAATAATTGTTTAATGCCTGAGATCGGTGCTTAACGTTTGTGAAGGTTATAGCATTTTTTGCATGATCCTAATTTTTTTTCTTTGATTCAAATGAAATAATTTCCACCTAATAACTGAAAACTCAAAAGTGACATTTATATATTCATGCCACTGCCGCTGTCTAAATTACATTGATTTTCGAAATCAAGGTGTCTCTGAGAGACGTTTCCTCGACATCATTTAGCTTCATTGACAAACATAGTAGCCAAAGAGCCCACGACTGTCTGACCTTCCTTTTTTTATAAATGCTGAAAGTTTCTCTGCGCATTTCCCCAATATAGGTGAGAATTCTTTTACAAGTCATTTATCTCTTACATTTTTTCCATGGATGTCAAAGCTTTAGTCGCACCTTTTCTTATTCACTTATAAATCCAAAATATGGCGATCAATTCAAAAACAGATATGGAATATTTCATCAATATCGTAGATCATTCATACTTTTATGAGTATTTTCAAGCTTAAACTTTCATTTTCTGTATACAACTTTCAATTGTCAACACCGCTTCGAGGCTCCATCAGCTTTTTGTCAACATTTCAATCAAACCATTGTGTCAAATAACTGACAAATAGATATCTGCACCTACTTTACCCTTCAGAGAAGATAACTTTGTTTTACCATTGTTGATATGGTTAGTCAATGTCTGTGTACAAACGATTTGAAGCGTTTTTGTTACGCCATCTACACTATAATGTCGATATTTCCGTTAACACAATCCAAGGTAAATTTATCTTCTCTGAAGGGAAAAGTAGGTGCAGATATCTATTTTTCAGTTTGAAATTCATTAAAGAAGCTAATACAGGAAATGGTAGTTTGAGCTTTAACATACTCATAAAAAGATGAATCATACAAGATATTGATGAAATATTCTTCTTCTGTTTTTGAATTGATTGCCATCTCTTGGCATCATGTATAAGTAATCAAGAAAATCTGTGACTGAAGTTACGACATCCGTAAAAAAAATGTAAGATAACACATGACTTGGAAAATAATCTTTGCTGTCTGGTTCCTGTCATCCACACATCCAAACTACATAGTTATTCTCACTTATGTTGGGGACAAGCGCAGAGAAACTCTCATCTTAAAAAAAATAAAGGTCAGGCCGTCGCAGGTTCTTGGTTACATAAGAAAAGACGTTGAAATTTCGACCTAGTCTCCAATTGATTATCAAATCGATAATGCCGCTTATGTCACGTCAGGCCACTGGAAGCAAGAGATGGGCAAAATGGTAGCGAAACCTGCCATAACCATCGACTTCTACGACCCGTTTGCAGAGACCGCTGGCGCTCACTTCAACGAGCTGCTCAAACGGTACGGCGCTCCCATTATAATCCTGAACCTGGTTAAGCAGCGCGAAAGGAAGAAACAGGAACGACTTTTGAGCGACGAACTCAGCACGGCTGTCAAATATTTGAATCAGTTCTTACCCGTTGAGCATCAGGTATGTAGCGCATACAACGTACCTACGTTAACCGGATTCTCCACGATGAATAAGAACCCCGATGCGTTTAATAATATGCTTTCGTTCAGTCAGATCCTCTCGATCTGAGAAATCAAAGTGAGAGCTTATCTTTTTTGACGCTAGGTGGCAAATGTGATTACGTGAAGCTGCAATTCCATTGAGGCGGCAATTTACGAATGAATTTCGACACCGATGGTCTTATTGGCCATACTCTGACGGGATCGTTCGTTCACCAATAGAATCATAACCACACAAAATTTTTGTTGTTTTTAAAAGCATTGAGATATTGAAGTTCTAAGCAGAGATAATGAACTGGATATGGAACTATAGTCTCGACTATCAACCAGTTGAGGTTGGATTTATGAGCCTGTATTACACCAATGGCATTGATAACAAAGTCGAAGCCATTTTCAGAATATATGTATGGTGAACCTTTTCGGAAAACAATGCCCATGGGTTGGTGGAAATCTTTATCTGTTGGCAATGAATGCCTAAATGAAAAAATAAATTTTTACAGCTGTGTGAGCAACTGCTGATGGCGAATGCAGCAACAGCAGCTCTAGAAAGATGTTTTTATCTTTTGGATTAGTCGAGTATGAGCTTCGAAATAGATTGGTATGCCAAAAACACTGACAATCTTGTTTTTTATTTGAAAATCTGATTCAAAAGAGAAGAACAAAAGAACTTAATTCGGAGTTGATCTGGAGAAAACATGCACCAGATACTTTTAATTTATCCAGCTCTGACGTTGAACCTTTGATTGATTTCTGAAAATAACTCATTTTTTTAATTACACAAGTTTTTAGATTGTTTTTTTTTGTAATTTATTCAGTATTCAGATCTGTTGTGTTGGAATAATTTATTTTATTCACGACTAATACATAATGTAACTATTACACTTATAGTTTCTGCAGTATAATGCCGTATATTATTCCCTTGGGAAATAATGGCTCGGAATTGATAATAATTTATTTCGTCAAGTTTTCAAATTGTGTACTCTAAATACACGTAAGATTTTTTATAGAACAAAAAATTTAAATGAAACAAATTCAACACCCACTCTTAATGTAAGTCTACTTGATCATCGAGCCTTTTTTTGGGTTGTTGATTTACCCCAATCTGAAAAAATAAGATATTTTGGAATTCATTCAAGGGTAGAAGGGCAGACTCCTAATCTATCCAGATACGTTACTGCGTTAATAAAAAACAATTCATTCTAAGAGATACACACATCCTATTAGTCATCAACTTCTTGCATAACTCAAATTGGCCTTTCAAAAAATATACAAGAACTAATATAAAAATGAATATCTTTGTTGACGTTTCGGAAACCAAATCTTCAATTAATGTTTTTCTGCAGATAATTTATAAAACATTCGATATGGCCAGGAAAAACAAAGGAAATGCGAATGTCATGGGTCACTTGGCGGAAATTGCTCGAAACGCTGTTATGAAGGTCGGAATTTTTCACAATAAGCCGCAGTACCAATCCCAAAAGGCAGGAACAATCGTTGGCCAGAATAACAGTAGTTTCGGCAGTTTGCAGACGGGCATAGTGAGAACCAACTGCGTGGATTGCTTGGATCGGACGAACACCGCACAGTTTGCCATAGGAAAGTGCGTTTTGGGTGAGCGACAGCTAATTTTATGAGAGTCAAGTGGCAAGTGCCATAGTTCATCAATCAGTACAAGCACTGTTTATTAAAAAATAGGATGATAATTAGCCAATCATCGAATATTTTGCATAGTTCAGGATTCGTGAAAGAATTGGATGTAATTTGTTGGACTTCATTCTGACAATAGGCTGGTCCAAAATTTCTCTAATCTTGCATGTAGATCGTAGAATAGAAGTTGTGCAAATGATCTTTCGATACTATCTTCTGGTAAATTATGATGAATTGTCCGTTCACAACTGCCCGTTTATCAATCTGTATTTATTGAAATACCTACCATAGCATTGTTTACAGTGAAATATGACAGTTAGCCAACCATACGGAAATATTATTTGAAGGAATGGATACTACGGGTAGATGGCATTAGTGACTTCGTTTCTAAGTCAAGATTTTAATTTTTTTTACAGACGTCGAAGCTGGAATGACACATTTTCTTCATCACTTATACATAATTAATTGAAAACCAGAAGTACATTTTTTATAAGTGTCGTATATCCTTCCATCTTCTGAATGGAGTTCTGTTGTCAACACTATTTTGAATCTTCATTAGCTTTCTATCATCATTTAAGTCAGGCTGTCAAACAAGAATCTGCATCGCTCTTATGAGGTGCCAACGTCCACCCTATTGCTTTTGATTTGACAGTTCTCTGGATTGTGGATTGCCTAATAGGAGGCGTTTTCTGCTGCTCGTGCATTCAAAACGTTATCGTCTGTGTATCAAATGTATTGAAGAACCTAATGGAAGTGGCTGTTACTTGATGAAAATCCATATGAAACATATAATATACATTCAATGGTGGTATTGGTGGGATTGGGATCAATTTGATTAAAGAAAAACTATTGTTTCTTTGCCAACGTTTCGAATTTTAATAAATTCTTCATCAGGGCTCTATAACAATGAGTTTCCTGTTAAAGTGGTAGGATATAAATAAAATAAGAGAATGCCAACAAACTATTGGAACATTTTCAGGGGTTCAAGATGTTGATTATTGAAAGCTTTTTTTTAAACTTAAACTTTAAACCGAGTAAAAATATTAAAACTATGTATAAAACAGACATTTTAGATACACACTCTATGTACAAACAAATCCACATTGAGCACGAGACAAACGAATACTGAAATAAAATTCATAGAATGTTTCTTATGAATGCTGATAGGGAAAAAAAAAAACAACCGTGACTGTTGAAAATACCGTATAATGATAAAGAATCAAGCCGTATTCAATCATTCTATATCTCTTCTTGTATTAACGCTGTCTGGATTCGTTTGACCTAGAGTGTGTATCTAAAATGTCTGTTTTATACATGGTGTTTATTTCCCAAGAAACTTACAAGTTTATAAAAGGGAAAAATAGAAACGAATGAATAATGAATCAAATAAATAGAGAGAAAAACAAAAAAAAAATAAAGTAAGATAATGAAATCAGACTTTTCACAGAAATAAAAAAAAATTAATAACAATGAAAATAAAATAAAATTGTCCTTCACCTATCGCAATAAATGTTTTTTCAAGTTAACTTTGAAATTGAATTTTCCAAATTTTTTTATTGCATCAGGTAATCCATTATATAACACTATTCCGTTGTAATAAATTGATTGTTGTCCTATGTTTGATCTGAATTTCATTGTTGATAAATTATTTGAACATCTGGTTGAATGGTCATGTTTGTCACTATTAATTTTGAAGATGAGGTTAGAATGTTTCAATTTATTTTTAACCAAATGAATGAACGTGCAGAGTTTTAGTGTGTGTATTGAAGATATATCTAACAGTTGATTGGGTTTGTATAAATTTTTTGTAGGTTCTCTATAATCCAATTTATACATACATTTAATTAATTTATTTTGTAAAGCTTTCAGAGGTCTCAATAAGGTTTTTGTTGCTGATCCCCAAACCGGAATTAGATATTGAAATCTAGAATATACCAGAGAAAAATAAATTAATTTCAAATATTTCAAAGGCAGAAAATTTCGCAATTTAAAAAATATTCCTATAATTGGAGAGATCTGTTTTCTGAGAATTTCCAAATGTTTACTCCATGTCAAATGTTCATCTATATATATATGCCCAGAAATCTCACAATAGAAGAATATTTGATGATTTCATTATCTATTTTGATGGGATGGTCAGATTTCGATAAATTCGATTTTTTAGAGATAAACATAAATGAAGATTTCTCGAAATTCAACGATAATTTGTGACTTATCAGCCAAGATGATATTTTTTGGAGATCTTTTAACATATCAACTTTAATTTCATGTTTATTATTTGCCCCATATATTACTGACGTATCGTCTGCGAACATTTTGATTTTTCCTTTCAAATCTAAATTGGAGAGAGAATTCATATACACGAGGAAAAGAACCGGTCCAAGAATGGATCCTTGAGGAACACCACATACGACAGTTTTGAGTGAACTGGTTTTTTTCTCCATGTAGACAAATTGCTTTCTATCTAACAAATAATTTTGAAACCAGGCATGGACTATTCCCCTTACCCCTATTTGATATAATATACCCAATAAAATTTTGTGATCGACCGTATCGAAGGCTTTTCGAAGATTCAGTGATAGGAGACCACATTGTTTATTGGAATCAAGGTCAAGTTGAAATTGTGTTACAACGTCTATTACTGCCGACTCAGTATCATTGGATCTACGAAATCCGTATTGCCCATCATAAACTATATTACATTTTTCAAGATATTCCAATAGTCTACCATGTACTGATTTTTCAATGATCTTAGAAAATACAGGTAAAATCGAAATGGGTCGATAATTTTTCATTTCATCCTTTTTTCTTGATTTGAAGACTGGTTTCACTTTGGCAATTTTCGATTTATCCGGCAATGTGCCTGTTGAGAACGTTAAATTTATTAATTTACTGATCAAAGGAGCAAGGTCTGATTTCACTTCTTTTACAATTTTTACGGTAATATTATCGAATCCTGAGGCTTTTCGTGGATCTAGTTGGTTGATGATTTCATCTATTTCCTTAGGATCAGTTGGATTTAAGTACATAGTTTCAATATTTTTACTCGGAAAAACTGATTATTGGTGAGTATTAAAAAAATTTTTTTTCATTAATCAACATCTTGAACCCCTGAAAATGTTCCAATAGTTTGTTGGCATTCTCTCATTTTATTTATATCCTACCATTTCAACACGAAACTCATTGTTATAGAGCCCTGATAATGAATTTATTAAAATTCGAAACGTTGGCAAAGAAACAATAGTTTTTCTTTAATCAAATTAATCCCAATCCCACCAATACCACCATTGAATGTATATTATATGTTTCATATGGATTTTCATCGAGTAACAGCCACTTCCATTAAGTTTTTTAATACATTTGATACACAGACGATAACGTTTTGAATGCACGAGCAGCAGAAAACGCCTCCTATTAGGCAATCCACAATCCAGAGAACTGTCAAATCAAAAGCAATAGGGTGGACGTTGGCACCTCATAAGAGCGATGCAGATTCTTGTTTGACAGCCTGACTTGAATGATGATAGAAAGCTAATGAAGATTCAAAATAGTGTTGACAACAGAACTCCATTCAGAAGATGGAAGGATATACGAAACGTTGGCAAAGAAACAATAGTTTTTCTTTAATCTAATTGATCCCAATCCCACCATTGAAGAATTCAACTCTGGATCACCAAACCTACCAAAAATATAATATACAGTTGCCACGTGTTTCGCTATACAATAGCTTCCTCAAGCAGGAACTTTTGATATTGGTGACGTCACGACGAATCGTTTATGAATACACCTTCGAGTACTATGAAACGCCAGGAAACACCTATGGACTATTTTAGGTTACCAGCTTTGCGCTCTGGGCATCTTAGACACCCCGAACTTGGACTTCGACACAGACTGCGTGCGCATGCTCGAATCTCTCTACGAAGATCACGGCGACACTCTCGCTCTTCAATATGGCGGCTCTCAGCTCGTTCACCGCATCAAAACCTACCGAAAAACAGCGCCTTGGACGTCGCAGGGTAACGACATTATGCAAACGCTCAGTAGATACTACAGCAACACTTTCTCCGACGCCGAAAAACAGAACGCCATCAATTTGTTTCTGGGACTTTTCGAGCCCGAAGAAGGCAAACCCCAGATCTGGGAGTACACGACGGACTATTATTTTCATCATAAGCCGATCATTTTCAGCTTGAAGTCGTTGACCCAATGGTGGGATTCGGGAGTTCTGAAGAGTCTGCCGTACGCCTTCAATGACCTCACCAAGTCGTGTTCTGAATTGATTCAGGTGAGTTCTGGTCATTATTGGCCATTTTTTTCATTATTCTGGGTGTATACGGCAAATACGGTGAAAAAAGGAATAAGGTAAAGATGTTATGAGAAACACGAACTCATTTTTCACTTTTATTTTATCTCAGTTCGAAAATGTTAGTGGGCATGTGCATACAATAGTATATTGTTTAAAGAGCAATGAATGATAGTCATTTCCGACGAGTGGAAAATTTGCATTTTATGAGAGTTATACGCTATTCCTTTTTGAAGGCTCTAACAGATAATAGAGAAATGATTTCACGAATAACATGAACTTCAAATTTAATATCGTTCAAGATTTCTATTTAGGTACAACTAAGTAAATAGAGTTGTTATTGCTTGACATTTGACATCCCATGGGAGACCTGAGGCGTTTTCTGGCGCTCATGTATTGAAAATTTATTCGTCTGTCTCCTTCTCTGTTGCATTCGGTTTGTTTGAATGCTTTTGCCTCAAAATAAAAAAGTTTGAGTGTTTCGAAAATGAAAAATTATCTTATTAAATTTGAAGAACGAGTTGTATTTGGAGAGATTATTTTTTGAACAAATAGAAGGAAGAACAATTCAATTGATCAGTATTTCATTTACATAAGAAGGAAGGGAGAATAGGTGAAAATTTTACAAATTTGAAATGTCAAACAACGATGTATGCCCTCTACGATCCAGAAGAGATATGATGCTTACGCAGTGAATTTGATAATGCTTGCCAACGATACCAAGAGATGGCGTCACACCTCGCATCGTACAAGGTTGATAATTGAAAATTTCTAATGAAATGAAAATCGCGCCAGAAGGAACATAAAATCATTCGTTATGTCGTTGTATCAAAATCTTCATACAACGGTTTCTTCTCATACAACAAAAAATGAATTGCATTTAATAAAAACTAATTGTACGCCATCTTCATTTGAGTTAAGGAAACCTTAAATATTTGAATCGGTCTTTCGCTATATCTGTCATAAAGTTGGGGTTATGAGCTATTTACGTGTTTGAGTGTTCATTGAAATGTGCTATGTTATTATTATGCTGAAAAAGTGAATGACTATTAATAGTAAGGTAACACCTCATTCATGATAATTTATATAAATATGAGCCAGTTCAATAGAATCGACGCGGTAAACCGTATAGTTTTGACAGTTCAAAGGTAAACAACGTTTAATCGAAAGGACCAGGCAGTTTTATCAGTATATTATCCAATGATTGGCTAGAATAACCATAGAATAACCCGCTACTAATGGTTGAAATGCCAAAAACGTCACATTTTGACAAGTGAAAAAAATAATCGTTGTGAAATCTCAATTTTCTCCGATCGCCTGAATATGACTCTATATTCACTTATGGTGGATTCATGCAACAATCGTAGCTCGGAAATCGGAACTCGCAACAAAATATAAACCATTCATGCAGCAATCTCAAGAGCTGTTGAATCGTAAGAGTGGGAATTTGTTCAATATCTTACGAATTCCGACTTAATATACCTGCATGAACGTTTTCATTGAAAGATATCGACTCAACTTCTTCCTTACGACTTGCGAATTCCGAGTTACGATTGCTGCATGAATCCACCATTATTTTGTGACAGGATATTGCTTACCATGGTTATTGTACCGAGATGTAGAAAATTCGCCATAATATGAACATGAGCTGTAGGCGAGACGTCATGAATAGAAACCTGTGAACCTGGCAAACAAACCCGGATGACACCCCAGAATCAGTTACCACCGGCCGTGAAAGTTTACGTTCTGTGGATCGACCATTCAACCACTGAAGAAAAAATCTGCTTACCGCCAATTTTCGGTAGCTGTACTGTTTTATGCTTGATAGAACGATGAAGTACATTTTATGTCTTCAATTTTATTTCTTTGCCTGATAACACCATTTCTTCATTGTATTACAGTTGTAATTATCATCGCATAGTGAATCAGGTCTCCCATGGAGAGTCAAATTTGAAGCAATGACAGCTCTATTCACTCATGCTTGGTTCACAGACCACACTTTTTTTTAAATTATATTTAACGTTACTCCAAGAAAGTTCTTACAATGCTGATAAATGGAGGCGTTCATACACAAAATTTTAAGGTAAAAGTGTCGTGTATGAACGCTTCCATTGATTAGCATTGGGAGAACTTTCTTAGAAGTAAAAAAAGATAAATTTAAAGTAAAAGTTTGGTCTGTGAACCAAGCAATATTCAATTGTACCTAAATGAATATTTTGAATGGAATTAAATTTGAAGTTCATGTTATTTTTTAAACCATTTTGCTATTATGTGTTGTAGCCGTAGAAAAATGTATACTGTATATGGAAGGCTAATTTCACACTCGTATGATTTCATACTCGTGGAAGATGAATATCATTCCTGGCTTCTTCTCTTGTGAAGAAATAGAGGAAATCATCGATAATCTCAGTACGAAGAAAGCGCCTGGATTCGACAGAATTAGTGCCAAAATTTCAAACATGTTGAATCAGAAGTGTCACCATTACTCGAAATATTAATTAATATTTCTTTCGACTACGGTAAAATGCCAAATAAATTGATAGTTGCTAAAGTAACACCTGTTTTCAAAAACGGAAAAAAAGATAATATTAGTAATTACAGGCCAATATCTGTTTTACTAGTCATATCCAAAATATTTGAAAGAGCAATGTATACTAGATTATTGAACTTCCTCGAATCTATTAACTTCTTCCACACAAACCAATACGGCTTTCGGAGATCTAGTGATACAGAATGTGCAGCATTGGATATGATTTCTAATATCCAATTTGAATTAGATGAAAAAAATAAATGAGGACTTCTATCGCTAGATCTCTGTGAAGCCTTTGACACTGTTGATCATGAAATCTTGTTGAATAAGTTATTCGATATAGGTATCAGAGGTAATACATTTTTATGGTTACAAAATTATTTAAATGATAGGAAACGATTTGTATCTTTGGAAAACTGTGAGAGTTCATTGGGAAACATTGTGGAGTCCCACAAGGATCCATACTAGGACCTCTACTGTTTCTAATATATATTATTTCAATTTCAGAATTGAACATCACTGGAAAGTTGGTATTATTTGCTGATGATACAACTTTAATATATTTCAATAAAGATTTGCAAGTGATCCAATGTTAAATGGAAAATGATTTGAAACAAATATTTATTTGGCTCGATGTTCATAAACTTACTTTAAATTTCGAAAAATCATCTTCCTTGTTCATTGATAAAAAACCAATTGTATCACAATCGAAATTTTTATTGCTAGGACAACAAAAAATTAACAGGTCATATTAATATAAAATTTTTAGGTCTAAATATTGATGAAAATATTTCGTGGGATATTTATATTGATCTGATCCGAAAAAAAATATTACCAGTCATTGGAATTTTGTACAAGATAAGGAGCTATGTACCTTTGAAATATCTAAAATTAATTTATTTTTCACTAATTTATTCGAAATTACTTTAATCAGCATATGGGGTACTGCGTCGAATACCATTCTGAAACCACTGAAGTCTTTACAGAATAAAGCAATTAAATGCATTTTTCATTTACCTCATTTGGAACCGACAAGGAATATTTATAAACCAAATCGTCTCCTCGACATCAGTTCTAAAATAAACTGAAAATATGTACTATTTTGCATTCTATTGTGACTAATAAAAAACATTATATTATGAAAATTTTTAAATCTAACAGTGTACATAACCACAAAACAAGACAGTTCAATAATTTGTTAACAAAAAATCTCAAGACGGAATTTTCCAGAATATCTCTTTTCTATAAAGGTGTTATCACATATTATAATGGATTACCCACTGGAATAAAATGTTTTTCTCAAATGACCAAATTCAAATTTGCAATGAAGCGTTAATTTTTTTTGAAAAATAATTTAATTTTTTTTTATTTTCGAGTAATAAACAATTCTGATTGAGCTTTTTAATAAATGTATTATATAAATATTCCCTATTCATAAACTGTAGTTTCTTGGGAATAAATAACTGTTATTAAAAAAAAAAATATTCAATTTCGATAGAGACAATGTGAACCGATACATCATAGTAACATTGAATTTATTCAATAATAATGATAATAATCCAATATCCAGGTGCATTCACGGGACGTAGAAATGATCGACTCCTACCTGGACTATTACAGACCTTACGAACTGAGCGTCCTGGGCGACGTTTTCGCTCTGAAGGTATCCAATTCCGTGAGAGATTTCATGCCGAACTTCACGACCAACTACAGTCCATTCACGCTGCGAGTTAGGCCTGTGAGAAGGCGCGAGGAAAATTCCAACAAAGGCGGCACGAATGCGATGAAGAATCCGTCTGTTACCGGCCAGAGTTCCACCTGCTCTACAGCTTCTTCCACCAGGTATTAATAATGAAGTGTGTATATTGCAAATATAAATTTACAAAAAAAAATGTTTACAAACAAACAAAGGTATACAAACATATCACAACAGAAGTTTGAGCTTATAAGGACATATAGTTTTGAAATAGAGTAAAAATACACTGTTGACTCGATAAGTGACTGAACACTTGTTACGAGGAAACGAAGGAGAATATAGGTATATATACGAGGGGCCAATTGGATATGACATGACTAAGTCAAGTCATGTACAATCTTAAAATTTGAGAAACGTATGGGACAGTATATACTAGTGGAATATTAACTAAGGTCACACATCAGCAACTATACATCCAGCAAGAAACCGATCGAATTTTCTAAGATGAATCTCTTCAGTTGTTTTTTGAACTGAACCCCATTATTGATGAGTTTCAGTTCTTCTGGGATTTCATTATACAATTTTGGGCCCATGTAGAGATACGTTCTTTGTGTCGTAGTCCTAGTCATGAATTAAAATAGAAAATCAGTTCAATAATAATAAGAGCTTGGCCATTCTATTTTTTTTCTCTTAAAATTCTTGTCCTAGATTCTTTCGTGCTTTTCTCAGGCTGGCTGGGATTTCTATTCGTCTCAATGGAAGTGGAAGGTTTTTTTTGCTCAGCTGGAATATCAGATACCTGCTTCAATATTTTCAGGCTAGTTGTGTCTTCCGCTTTTGTTTTCATTTCAATTTCCTTATTTTCAGATGGCTTTTAATCAAAACTTGTGATGTCTTCTTCTTCCTCCAATGATTTTTGCCTTACCGTTGGTGTTGGTGGAGCACTGTTATTTTTTCTTGGTTGATAGTCAATTTCTGGCTCAGTTCGGTATTTCTAACTCCTCTTTTGTGTACGACTCTCCATTCACATACAGCTTGAGGTTCTTGATGAAGGCTTTTTGGTTCCTGGCTCTGGCTTCTTCCATATGGTGCACCATTGTTCTATGAGTTTTCCTGTCTTTAGGGGACAAGTCGTGTGTGACATTCAAACCTGTTCTCTTCAGCTTACTTAGTTGTTGGAATATGCGCTGTTTTTGCAAGTATGAAACAGTGAATATATTGTTGATATCCCTCTCTACCAGGTTAGTTCCAAAAATATCCTTACCCAACCCAAATATAACAATATTGTTTTTTATTTGTTTTCGTTCGATATAGGTTATTTTCTCTTCGATAATTTCTGTCTTTATTTCACTCGTTTGTTAGTTGATTAAAGTTTCTAATTTCTTGAGTAATTCCTCATTTGTGAGTTTATTCATGTTTTGGTCCCTTACTACCGTACTAATGGAACTGATAAGATACGAGATGGAATTTTTCTTATCACCATTTTTGGTTTTTAGGTCCAAATATTCTGTGATACGTTATAGGCTATGACTTACTTGCGATGTTTTATCATTTATCGTTATGTTAATCTAGAGATGATTTTACTCACTTTGCTCGGCGTACTTTTCTCTACAAATCGAAATGAGACAAAAAAAAATTACTGCACTCGCAACCATACAAAAGTCATTAAAATCAGGAGCTATATTTTATCAAAGTCACTCGTTTACTTTTCAAATAGACCTATAATTATTATCATTAGTAGGATACATATCTCTGGGTGAAATTCATAGGCCTCATGGACTGGGCCTAAGAGAGAGAGAACATCTATCTTCAGACTGATGAAAGATGCAATGCGGTGGTTGGCAATATGACTAATATGCCGATAACGTCTTATTTCATGCTTGAGAATGTATAGTCGATGAATTTCCGGCTTTTTTTTAAGGAGTAACGCTGTACCTATTTGTGTTCGGGTTATTAATCTTCGACTATAGACTTTACATGATATCGGGTTCAAAATTTTTTTTGAGCAGTACCTACTATCTGTCTGTCTGTAGAGTGGGGGGGGGTGAGTATAGACCCACAGCACTTAGGCCACAATATGGCCCATTGTACATCCTCCCAAGGAGTCGCCCTCCTAGGACATTGTCCAACCTGCCTTATCTAGGAAGGAGGGCAGGTCACCAGAGGACATCTCCTTGATATCGGCAGGTGTAGGCCAAGACTCACCGAACACACACTCTCTTATCGACGATAGCTCCAGACATTCACATAAGACATGCCTGACAGTTTCATCTTCCTGTTCACATATCCTGCATAGAGGTGTGTCCACTAGCCCCATAATATGAAGGTGTTTCCTTAGTTGACAGTGTCCAGTCAGAAATCCCACTATTAAACGTAGGTTCTTCCTGGTCATCGCCAAATATTTATTCGGATCCAGCTACTCAGGATCGCCCTGGGTGATCCTGGTAAAATCGTATCCTTTGGTTTCATCCCATCTCTTGAGGGATTGAGTATGGGTGTAACGTTTGACTAGTTCCGCAATTGTCGAAGTCGTCAAGCCATAGGTGTCACCTGGTCCCAAAATTTTCAGTCCAGCCGCCATCCTGGCCAAAGAGTCAGCAATGCGGTTAACTTTGCTCCTGTCGTGCCCTTCCACCCACCTTAGTACGATATTATTATCTACCGAGGCGTTAGCTAAATCTTGGTGGCACTCTAGTGCTAACCTTAAGATGATACGTTGTCTATTCAAGGTTAGTAGGACTTGTCTACTATCAGTGCAGATTATTATGTTTTTGCCAGAAATTCCTTTTCTGGTTAGCTCTTTTGTGGCGATTGAGATACCAGCCAGTTCTGTTTGAACCACGCTGGTATTTTTCCCATTCCCCACTTAATCCTTAGGCTGAGTGATCTGGAGTAAACTCCACATCCTGATCCTTTCTTGGTTTTTGAGCCGTCTGTGTATATGCGTTTTGCAGCATCTGCCTCAGTGTTCTGTTTTATTTGTATTTTGTAGGGTTTATTAAACACAAAACTGGGTTCAATTGCGTCACCGGCTGCCTGTAGCAGAGGCACCGCAGTGAGTGCCTCCCTCCACAGGCCCCGCCTCAGTTGACCCATTCCTACCTCGGGGTTTACACCAGCCGTGCGCAATCGTAGCATGGCCATTAGCGCAACCTCCTTGACGTGCAGGTCCAGAGGTGTCAGACCAGTAACTAATTCCATTGCCGCGGTTGGTGTTGTTCTACTATTTTTGAATCCCCGACATTAGCCGAGGATAAAAAATTCCTCTATTCCGCATAGAAATTAGCATAATAATGACGTCATGTGACGTCAGCCAGTGCGGGCATTTTATAAGGTCGATGGTAAATCTATAGGTTTTCGAGTCCTTTAGGTTCCATTCTCCATTTTCAACCCAAAAATCCTTTTCGTATCTGACTCAGAGATTCAAATTCCATGACTCTCCACCAAATTCTACTACTACATTTTAATAGAAGTGGCAACACCGCATTGTCGAAAGTATTTTTGTTGGGTAGAGAATGTCCGAATATGCTCTCCATCAAATTTTCAAAATGACCCGTTGTCTGGTTCACCAGAACCGTCTAATGTGCCATCCACCGTGAATCACCCTGTATAACGTTCATTTTTTCAAAGTTCTAGTTCGGAAAACGAAACCTCTGCCGAAGACGAAGATAGCTCCAACGAATCGCAGATGGCATCGTTCAAGGAAAGTACTCCGGAACCATTCTCGTTCAAGTTACTCTTTCCTAGCATGAAGGAGGTTTACGGAACCGAACTGAAGAAACCCAGTCAGGAAGATATTCTCACCTACAAAAAGTGAGTTACACGAAATTTGGAACGTTTTATTTATATCAATAACAAGCCGTTTCCAATATTGAGGGTACGACTGAAATCTTATAATCGTGTAAAGGTGAATTCTTTCCTAAGTCGGCATTTTTCTGGGAAGCTCGAAGCAGATGGTACATCGATAGATTGGAGGTTACGTCAGCCGTCATTTGTGTAATTGACTAACTATACTACAGTCTTACATTTCAATTATTTTTATCTTAACCCATGCGTCACCATTGTTGAGCATATGAAATGCGTCAAGAAGTCGTAGTCAAAACAAAGTATAAATGTAGAATGATGTGACTAATAATATATACCGTGTGACACAGACTTTTGGTACACCCCTCTTTTTTCTTTATTCTTTCACCTATTTTCACGGAACTATTATAATGATTATGCTTACAAAGAGGCACTTTTTGACGTAATGTGAGATTTTTTCAACTTCCGGTTTTTCCGGAAATCTTATCAACGTTTGATTTTCAAATAGAAAACCCTATATATTATTACAATTTTCTGAATCTAATGATAACCCATACTTGATATCTTCACTGTTTATTTTTCGATCTAGAGGGACATGAAAGTGAAAAGAATTAATATTATTTCAATTAGGTCAACACCACGAATCCGAAATGTAGACCGTCAACATCCAGGCATTTTCGAGCTCGTTTCGCGGTATTTTGAATCAATTGCCAATTGTTGAGGCGTTATATTCTGAATAGCTTGTCTTACTCGTACTTCCAGGTCATCGCGGGTTGTTAAAAAGTCCAACGGGGTCAAGTCGGGTGATCTAGCAGGCCACCTAATAGGACCATGTGTTCCAATCCATTGCTCCCCAAATCTATCCGTCACTATCCTACTATTATGGGGAGGAGCTCCATCCTGCTGAAAAAACAGTCGATTTGCCAGATTATGCGGTAAATCTTCTAAATATCCTTCAATTTCATTTTTGAGAAAACCTAGGTATCTATCACCACTCAAAGGACCATCGAATAATATGGGGCCGATTATCCTAACCCCTACTATTCCCAGCCAGACATTGAATCCATAACGTTCTTGGAAATTTCCCTGCCGAAACAAATTCTGATTTTCTTGTGCCCGATATCTGGTATTCTGTCTATTAAAGAAACCAAAATTGGTGAATCTTGACTCATCTGAGATTACAATTGTTTTCAAAAACTCATTATTGGGCTGCACATTATTGTGTAGAACGCATCTGCAATATTCCACCCTTCTGCATGGATGAAAGGAAACACTGTATACCGATAAATTACTGAATATCTGTGAAACAAAAAAGTATGAGTGATTCAGTGTGTTTCAAACATTTTGCTTAGGAATCCGCTTTGCACTTCTCTAATGCTTCATATCACAAACTCAATACCTTCTCATCTCTACCAACATATTTGTTATATAATATTCATTGTATTGACATATGAACCACCAATTTGCACCGTTATTTCCCTCACCATGTGCGAAGGAGGTGTACTCAATTTATACATATCGTAGAAAGTATTTTTGGCATGTGTTCATTTTCGTTTCTTTCTTTCATAATGTTCACCGTTTTGACATTAAACACTTTCGGTTTCATCATTTTTTTGAGTACGCACGGGTAACATTAACAAAAGTTTTTGAAAAAATATTGAAAATCAGAATTGATGAATATCTTGAGAAAAATAGTATTCTTTCTGAAAACCAGTTTGGATTTCGCAGCAACGTCTCAACTGAGCATGCATTATGTCATCTCACAACTCAAATTTATGAAGCCATGGAAGAAAAATCCCCAATTGTTGGTTTATTTCTAGATTTAGCTAAAGCTTTCGATTCAGTGAGTCATGAGTTGAGTATTACTACAAAAATTAGAAAAAATTGGATTTCGTGGATTGAGTTATAAATTGATAAAAAGTTATCTAGAAAATCGAAAACTATGTGTCAAGATAGGTGACTATATTAGTTCAGAAAAAAATTTGAATTATGGAGTTCCACAAGGAACAGTTCTAGGTCCTGTGTTATTTAACATATTCCTGAATGACATTTTTTATGTGAAAACAAGAGGTTCCATACACAGTTTTGCGGATGATACTGTTATAATCTATAAATCAAATACATGGCAATCTCTTAAAATACTCCTGCAAAATGACTTTGGAAATATAAAAAATTGGTTCGACAATAACTTATTGACTCTCAATTTCGAGAAATCACATTATCTCCCCTTTACTTCTTATAGAAATCATCTACCTTATCTTGGACCTATTAAAATAAATGACTCATATATAAAAGAAGTCGACCATATCAAATATTTAGGCATCATGATAGACAGGCATTTGAAATGGAACTTCCAAATTGATTATCTGATGAAAAAATTACGCCCTCTATTGCCGAAATTCAAATTTCTTCATAATATTCTTAGTAAAAAACACATGAATATGATTTATTTTTCTTTATTTCAATCTCAAATAAATTATGGTATACTGTCATGGGGGGGAGTTAATCAGAATTATCTGAAAAATTTGGGAAATTTTCAAAAATGGTTCTTAAAAATCATGTATGGTAAAAATATTCGATATTCCTCCAATAAATTATTTTGTGAAAGTGAAAAAATGGATATCAGACAATTATTTTGTCTTAATATAATAACTTACATATTTTCTCATAAAAACTGCTGTAAGTATAATGAACATTTATATAATACACGAAATAAAAACAAAATTACTGCTAAAAATGGAATTTCCAAAGCCAAATCACAAAAAAACTTTTTATATTAAGCATCATTTATTTACGATAAATTACCAAATTCGATTAAAGTAACAAAGTCAAAATATTCTTATAAAAAACTGGTGAAAAAATGGATTCTTGAAACTCCCAGATTATTTTTCCAGAATCTTAAGAATTGAAATTTTCCATGTGACTACCAGTGTGCTGATTATACTGTCATTTTCATTTATTGTTCAAATGTTATTATGTTATTGAATCATTAATTTTTTATCCATAATAGTTATTCAATGAAATATCTAATCCTTACAACAAGTGCAATAACTTCGTAAGGTTTAAATATTTATTCACATATTATTTATTTTAAAATTGTAATATTGAGATTTATTGTGAATACATTGTTATTATTATTATTATTAATAATAATTGAAAACTATTTCTCTATAAAGAATGATAATGGAAATGAATATTTCTATATTATCGACGAGTTATCCTCTACCTATTTATCTATCTCGCCACCTAACTCACAACACATCTGTGCAAAAAGCATGTCGCAGATCATAATGATTCATACGTTCCTTTAACTTACCTGGGATATCACTCGAAAGGAGTGTGTTGTGTAAGTTCACTTCCAGTACGTGGCACCGTTAATTCCGAAAAAAAAAATATACGTTGAACACTTGGTATAGATTGAAAATTGGGTTCCGACAGAGAATTTTATAGTTTGGGTGGTTTGATTAGCACAATCCAAGCATGGAAAATCTCCGGAAATAAAACAATGAATTTTCCACGATTTATTTCGGGAAACATACGGTCCTCTTGTCCTCTTCCATCATTCAACAGCATACTTGTAAAAACCAAAAAGTATGTGGCGCTGTTCCTGTGGCGGATGTTGACCCCAACTATTCAACAAAATTGGATGGATTAGAGAAAACTGTATAAACTACAAATGCAGAATACTGTATTATCGACGAGCTGATGACGGATTTTCCATAATTTAATCGTGCGATACAAACCAACCAATAATAAAACTGCCTAGCTACCAATTACAACACATCTCTGCGAGATGCAGTTTTCTTCAGAATACTTGGCGTCACATATCCCAAGACAACTTACATTATATGACGCAGTTAAAAAAATGTATTATATTCTGTAACTTACTTGGAATTTTGAGAGAAATGAGAGCATTGTGTAAGTCTTCTTTCAATAGAGACAGCGTGAATTCCGACGAGAACTGTACTTTGAATACAAAATATGAGTTTGTAAATTTGATTCCGAAGAGATTTTTATAGTTTGTTGGTTTGACTCACTCGATCCAAGTATAGAGAATCATTATTATTGGAATAAACGATTCCTTTTTCGCTCATTTTTTAGAAAATATCGTCGTCCCCTTAAAAAAAAATTGAAATTTATGCTTCAGAGTATTCAAAATTTCAAAAATTCATAACATGTCAAATAGACGCTAGAGTCAGATGACACCGTGTCACCAAGTCAGTATCTTCACAACCACAGACCATTCTGGTCTGTGCACCCAACTGGAAAAAACCGCCATCGGCCATAATCCATAAGCTTCCAAGTTTTACGCCGATTCTCTGATGCTGGGAGGTGTACAGATGATTTCGTTGGAAGAAGAATCATTATCGGGAGTAATTACACAAGTTAACTGACAACATGGTTGAATGGAAAATTATCAGGTTTATTTTGATGCACGAGTGTAATTCGGTAGAATATTTCCGGAGTAATGACAACGACGTTTAAAATTCACTATTTATGTCTGTCAAGATGACAAATATACATTTTAACAATCGTTACTAAAGATACACGGACCGAGCGGGTATTTTTCTGTAAATGATCGAAAATGTCCCGCTTCATATGTGATGTTTAACATACGATGGAAATATCCGCTGTAATTGATCGGAAATGTCCCGCTTCATATGGGATTTTTAACATACGATGGAAATATTCAATATCAATTTTTCAGTCGAATGATAAATATTCTGCTACAGGACTTCAAGTTGTGTTATTTATCAAATGAATTTGCATTCAAATTTTCATTATGTCAAATTCTTGTGACAAAATTCCGGCGTTAACGGAATATTAACTCATAAATAAATCAAGTTCAATTCAATACTAAGAATTTTATGATAGTGTGGATAAACTGTTCGTTGATATGTTTCAAATCAGAATTGATATGCCTTCCAGCAAAGGGTCATTGCAGATATCGAAAATTGCCGGGTAGCAGATATTTTTCTTCAGTAGTTGATTAGTCATTACATTTTTTGTACTAGGTCGAAGTTTCCACATTCTGCTGCGATAGCCATGGCAAAGTAATATCCTGAAATAGTCTATTTTTTTCACAAAAGTGAATATGATGTGGTCATATTCAGGTGGTTGGAGAAAAAAAGCTTGATTTTAGAATATGTATCGTCACGTACCATCAGGCAACCTACATTTCATGACGCAGCTGAAAATAATTCATCATTTTCACTATTCTTTGGGGAAAACTTAAGGTCCTAATGTATTATTCGAATAAAATACAGCACATAAATTACAAGAAACTATTTCTTCGAAATACATTCATAACTCATGGCTGTGAAGCATAAGTTATTATGTATAAGACAGAAGGCAGCTGTTACATATCTAAATCGATTTCTGTACTTTGTGGGGTGAACAAATTATTATATGGATGAAATACATATTCATTTCACACACACTCATTAGTAAGCTTTGTCTGGAAGCAGTGATTTGTTAGACCCGCTTTACAGTTCGCAGTACCCTTTGCGGCAAGTTTAAATTATTGTAGGTCTGCTCTATACTTGGAAATATAAATCCTTTTTGTCTGAAACGTTCTGTCATCAATCAAGCTTACCAATTGCTCAGGTTAACGGGTAATAATGATTTGAAATTGTAAATATTGTTTGAATATTGGTCGAGGAGGTAAAATTGTTCTGGAATCCACTTTATTTAATAGAGCAAAAACCCGCGTCCGCCAGACCTTCGTTATTTTATAAAAGCTGAAAGTTTCTCTGCGTATTCCCCTAACACAGGTGAGAACGATCAGCGACTATGAAGTTTGGATGATAGTTACTTCTTCAGATACCAGGTAGCAAAGGCATATAAAATAGTACCTCACTTTCGTCAAAGTATAAAGCTCAGCTTTTTCATATCTTCTTCAGAATGATATAAGAAAACACATCATCCATTGCCAGACACTTACTCTGGTTTCAACCCCCTGCCAGACACCCCTCGACTTCATTAAATCATAATTATACTTACGTTTGACAGTATTTGAAGGGTTTTTGTGACGCCATCTTGCCTATAATGTCGATATTTCTGTTTACTTGTCAATGTAAGAGAAATTTATCTTTTCTGAAGGGTAAAGTAGGTGCAGATATCTATTTGTCAGTTTGATAAAATGGTTTGACTGAAATATTGGCAGAAAGATGATGAAGCTTCACAGGAGTGTTAACAATAGAAGTTTGTATGGAAAATAATTGTTCAATCCTGAAAGTACTTATAAAAATATGAATGATCTGAGATATTGATGAAATTATTTCACATCTGTTGCTGAATTGCTTGCCATCTTTTGACGTTATGTATAAGTAATCAAGAAAATGTGCGCTTGAAGCTACGACATCCGTAAGAAATATATAAGAAAACACATGACTTGGATAAGAATCTTTGCTGTCTGTTTCCTGGCCAAGCAACCAAGATCCAAACTCCACAGTCGCTGATTGTTTTCACCTTTGTTGGGGACACGCGCAGATGAACTTTCAGCTTTTATAAAATAACGAAAGTCTGGCGATCGCCGGCTCTTAGGCTATAAGTTTTCTCTCCCCTAGAAATTAAAAGTAAAAAGTTTTAAGTTCTTATAATATCTGATCTCTGGGCAAATTGGTATATTAGCTCCGATGCGCAACTGCAATATGAAAAAATGCAAATTTGAGTGACTTTTTTGTCATTTACGAATCGTATTTTTATAAATTTGGAGATTTGATCAATTATTAATTCATTTGAAAAAATTCGTATACTTTCCCTTGGCGACGTTTCGGATGCTAGTCTGCCCCTTTTTTCAATCCTATTCTGGAAAATTTTCAGCGAAATTGCTAATAATATAAAATATACCAATTTTCCCAAAGAATGGATATATTATAAGAACTTGAAATTTTTCATTTCAAAGGGAGAGAAAACCCAAAAAATTCATTCCAGAACAATTTGTAATTGTACCTATATCTTCGAATAATACATGGACTTGACTGATATTGACGAAATTATCACTCATCAATGAAAGGAAGAAGATGGTGGGTTGAACTCTGGCTAACCCATACTAGAGGCGACATGAGACGACTTTTTTTTCTGAAATTGTTGGTTATGTGAATATCTAGCAAACATTCGATGGGGTTGGCAAGATCAAAGTAACCAAAATTATCACCAGAATTGCACCGGCAATGAAAAATTGTGTCAATAAATTATAGGTCGGGACCCATTTTCTGCAACTGCTGCATTGCAACAACTGCGCAAGAAAAATGGTGCAATACTTTCAACACTTGCGAACTGTAAAGCGGCTCTTAAAAAAATATTAAGATTTCATATGTGAATATCTCATTGAATAAAACACGCAGAGTGTACATGTGTATTTGCTACAAAAATCCATTTTATGTATGATGATGGCGTAATTTTGATTTGAACAAAATCCGATAATCGGTTATTTGAAGAAAAATATCGGTGCAAAATAATAAAAAAAAGGTGAGTTGATCAGAAAGGGCACTAGAAAAATCCTCATTACTCAGAAGTTGCTTATTAATGTTGATTCCAATTAGCCTCCTTGTGGATCGTCCAATTTTGATCGGGTGCTATTATCTACGAGGCAAGGATGGGAACGTTGATTTTTGTTGAATTTCACACGTGTGTTCTATATGAATATATGATTTGTCATTGATAATTCACAGAAAACCAGTTGGCGTCTATAAATATTCATGATTTCAAATAGCTTGGAAAATGAGATTATTCGCTACAGTGATAAGGAAGGGAATGTTGATATAGGCTCGGTTGTTTTCAAGTTGTGAACTTGTTTAACCCATTATTGAAACTATTCGTTTTTAAAAAACCATTTTAGAATTTTCAGCAAAATAATTCGTGCAATGAAATGACTAACTATGAATGAATCTTCCAATTTGAGATTTGTAGGCTAGTATCTTTCTAAATATCAGTCCCTCATGAGAGAAAGTTTCAATTCCTACAGGGATAATCTAAAATTCAAAAAACGGAACGTTGACATGAAATATAATTCAACAATCACGAATATCAATATCTGGCTGAATTTGCTTCTGGTTGGTTTATAATAATAAGATATGCAAACATTTTTCACAGGGCGCGTCAAAAAGTTGATCGCCCATGTATCCTACATTTAACAATTTTTTTTATACTTTGTACTGCATGTTAGTAGGTGACATTAAGTCATTTTGAAAAATATAATTTATATATGATATAAAGGGCTATTCGAAAGATGTACGGAAGAAAAAAATCACACTGTGATTGAATATTTCCTCGGTGAATTTCTGTAATAATTTCATATTACCTTCACTTTGAGATTGTTGGTCGAATGTAGAAGTTTTGTCACCTTGCCATGATCAGTTTTTCATTCCGATGATGACAAGCCTATCATTATTTTCTTCGCATACGGGTGTCCCGTAAATACTACATCATTCTGAGGGTGAATGTAGATCAAAGGGTGCCCTATCTGCTATGATAAAATCCCCTGTATAAAAGTATCACCGAAGATGTGAGAGTTAATGTTTTTCATGGAGCTTAGCCCATCGTAGTGAAAACAAAATGTACTGGGCTTCTGCTACATACTGCATCAATAAATTGCTTATTTTATGGTTATTTCAAAATCACCCATTTCTCCATAAGCCGGGCTGCCTAGTCCCTTAGCCTTTCAAACGAGACCATTTTTAAGTATTGTATGGTATGGAAGTTCAAAAACACTAGAAAAGGACGAAAACAGCAATATAATGGGAAGGGATAATGTATCCTCATAATAGTGTTTATATTGTTGTATCATTTCAAAGTGCGTGTGCTATATTTATATACAGCTTGGTGTGAATCAGTCAGAAGTAAGTTTTTTATAAGTCATTTAGCAGTGGAAAAGTCGGTTTTAAACAAACCCCACCTATTTTACAAACCTATCGGAATATAGATATATAACATACTCACTCTGATGTCGACATTTATGAGTGCCAATCTATTTTATAGACTCAAATGCATCGTTCAACATAATTTTTGCCTCGCAGCTTTCACTCATTTGTCTCTTCGTACGTAAAATCGAAATTTGATTCAAAATACGCTGTCATTATAAATGTATCTATTTTTGTAAATCGTCTGATTGTGCTTGGATAACACCACTTTGAATCATCGTTCTAGATTCACCATAAATCTAGATTCACAAGAAATCGCCACAGATACAGGTATCAATTATTTTACTACTAACACAGTATACGATGCCGATGAATCCACCAATGTGTAGTATGATGTCAGATTTCGTTTCGACCAATGGTGGCGCATTTTCTAAGTTTGAATTTCCCTCCCTAATTCTTTGATTTTTATGTGAAATTTGGTGGGTTGAAATAATAACTGAATCATTTGATTATAATATGACTATATTTAAAATTCAACAAAAAAATCTTTGACACAAATTAATATTTCATGCATATTCCCTATCGGTAAAATTTGCTTACCGTTCTTGATAATTAAATTACCATTAGTCCTTTTATCTATTCCGTTGAACTGGCTCGAGTTAATAATAATAATTAGCATTTGTATCGAGAGATATTTGTTACTAGTCAGCTTCGTATAAATCCGAATGTTTCAGAAGTGAATTTTGATTTACTTCAGGAGCAAATGTTCCAGAAGACTCGTTTTCATAAATGACAACTTGCTAGAAAATGGGTCATTTGTTATATCATCCTTTTTTTCGCTGAATCTGTAGTCATATTTATTGAAACTGTTTTCTCATCCTTCACTGTAGTTCACCGCGAAGAGAATATAACATTTTTATTATTATTTATTTGAGTAATCGAAACTTCATTGCCTGAAAGTCGCAAGAAAAAATAGATATTCAATTTAGTTTTCAATTTTGTCTAGGTACGTTTTGATTGGTATGAAAGCTAGCGGTTCTGCTAAACACATCTTCAACCCCACATTTCGACCAATGAAAACCGTCGGAGAATTCCCCAAAGACAGCTGTTTTCAAGTTACTCCACCAACTGTTTCCCAGGCGTCAATTGATATCTACGAGAAATATATTAGCGTGGGAAGAAATGGCGGTTTCGAACCCAAACCTTGTGATATGGAGATCTACGAGAAGTACGCCAGTTTTAAGTGATTTATATTGTTTTTGTGATATTTTTGTTATTTTTATCGTTGAATAGATAGTATGGGTATTTTGTGTGGTTTATTCATCATCCTGATTTGCATTCAAGAGAACAGTCGTAAAATTCAGAAATGATCAAACTGCGATGGAAGCTTTTTGCACTTTGTCGGCGATTGTTGATTCTGTTTCCATACGTGAAAAACATCCCAATATGAAGATTGAAGCGTTTTTCCACAATAAACCAATTGCTGATGATGATGCATTTTGGCATGCCCTTCGTAACCGTGCACTCCGAAGGTGCGCCAGACCGTTCCTCCATTTTGTAGTAGCTAAACATATTCTAGAGTTATTCGCTGTGTGCAACAGAATAGTGGGAGAACTGCCGAACGATCGTGCGCGCGGGGTGGAGAAATGTGGCACTTCACTGAGCTACTACGGACAAATATACACGTGGAATACGTCGAAATCACATATTATATACATTTAATATAATGGGTTATCATAGATGCTGTGTTAAAAATTGTGCGAATAATTCGACAAATTGTGAATATAAATTTTACTGTTTTCCAACAGCTAAACATAAATTAGTTCAAAGAAGAAAGTGGATTGACGCCGTAAGAAAACACAAGTAAGTATCTTAACCTAACTTTTTTTAATATTACATGATGCATGATGAACGCTCGGCTTACCCCAACGCTGCTCTTGATCAGTCTTGGTTAAGCTTTCTTCATTATTAATGAAGAAAACGAGTGCAGCAATGTGTTTACATTTTTTGCTGTTACTGTAAACACACGTACACGTGGTATCTTCAATCGCTCGATTAACATCAATCTGAAACCATAATCGCATTGAGCATTCATTACTTTTTTCAATTACATCTTATTAACGGCAGATTTCAGTGATTGTGATTTCCCAACACATTGTTCTCTTACTTATTGAGTAATTGAAAATCTTTTACATCTTATTAACGGCAGATTTCAGTGATTGTGATTTCCCAACACATTGTTCTCTTACTTATTGAGTAAAAGATTTTTTGAAACAGGGATACGTACATTCAGTCTTACTGTATAAGGCTCCAAAGAAACTGAAGTCTGCCTAATCACTTTTACCTGAATCATATGGCTTTGCCCGTTCTTTCTGAATTCTTCGACATGTACCACATGGCCAGCTTCAAGTAAAGCTTTGCCTTTCGGTTCTGTAGCTGGTTGGAATAGGATCGAGTGCGTTATTTTTTCGAAGCCGGTTCTAATAATCATGTCCATATTGCACTTATGAAACTGAAAAATATATATAATGACCTAATTTCAGTACATCTATCAATTTTCAAGTTGAAAAAATAAATCATTCTTACATTTCTTTCATGCCCAAGTAATTTCAGTCAAACTACATGTATTGATTCGAATATCGAATCTGTCAATTTCATAATGCTATTATTGTCATTATGACTTTCTCATGTTTACGTTTTCATAACCTACAAAATTTTAGTATTATGCCAAATACACACAAAATCGAATGTCGAACTTACTTTTCCTTCTGTAGACTCGATAAATATTCTGATATGAAAACGTCTTGTCTTCAGAATTGATTATTTTACACTAAAATTAACGACTATTCTTGAATTTTCATTCGTTCTCCATACACTCCCTGTGTCACGTAGCACAGAACTTTGCCACATTTGTACCACCAGATGTCGCGTCATGTAACGCACACAGCGAATAAAGTATTCGTCAGGAGCTTCAAAATGATGTATCACAAGACCCCCCTGTTCATTTATTTTTTCCAGATGGCGCCCAGTCGCCATCTTGAAATTTTCATCTGTCAATTCTACTTGAAAATGTAGTATTTATGCATTAATTTCATCAACCCAAGTTTCAATTTTTTGAGTTGACCCGTTCATGAGTGAAAGAGAATAGTATGAATAATGAATCAGTTGAATCAAGCAATATCAATACAATCATAAAAATAAATTTGGTGTTTTCGATTTTTTAACATCATTGAATAGGTCTCTAAAATACGCAACTTCACAATCACAATTTGCATTCAATTCGAAATGCCCACCACTGTTTCTGGTCATATCGAAGACAACTGTCACAGAGGGCAAGGGTTTATGACTTGACGACGGGGCCTCAATTTGCCTACTCCCCAAGTCTCGAGTAGATTGAGACCCCAGCGTGAAGTCACATTTACCTCTTGAAATGGCTCCAAAATCGGAGCCGAAACGTCGATATATATATATATATATATATATATATATATATATATGTATATATATATATATATATATAAATATATATATACATATATATAAATTTGAGGGCATTTCATACATTTCAGCCCGATAGAATTTTCTTAACGTATTTATTGGAACAACGAATGGTTTTTTGAGATTTCTGGTGAGTATTCGCGTTTTTTCGTAAAACTCCATCAGGCACAATGCATAAAAGTTACAAAAGTAGATGGCAAGCACTACTTCAGAGGTTTTTTTAGATCGGACCAGAGGACTCCATTTGCAGCGTTAAAATTGAATTATTTGTGATTTGAGCAATTTCCGAAAACAATCCGGGCAAGCCACAGTGATATTCGATCATATCTCGATGCACTAGTACAAATTAACAACAAATAAATGAAATCCGTCCAGTAGTTCCCGAAATTACAGAGCGCGAGGTCATTTTGGGCTCTGATCAGTTTATTTCACGCGAACGGCACGTCGAACGGTTCCAGAAGAACAACCACTGCTCCCATCAATACATACGATTAATAATTGTGGAAAACAAATTCTGCTGGTTTCAATGGATATTATGACTCTTGCTCTGTGCAGTCATCGAAGTCTCGTTGCTTCACATAAATAAACAAACGGAGGGGGAATCAAATAAAAGAAAGTGTTATCTAGGCTCTTAATTATCATGGAACAAAAGTCAGGTTGGCAAAATTCATAGAAAAATCGCAGCTTTCCAATTCATCTTGTCGCATTTTGATACGACCATTTTTTCCTCATTGTTTTTTAGTTTGAATAACGTTTTTTGACGCCATTTTTGAAGGTATCACATTGCAAAAATAGATTTTACGGAAATGAAAGTTTGTAGTTCAACTCTTCGACTATCCGAAACCGTTTCGTTCATTGCTCTACGAGTGTCCGTAGGGCAAGAAATAACAATCTAGTGGGACACTTTTTTTAGTAACAAATCAGATTGTTGCTAACCTATCAATTGTTTTTCAACCAAATTGAAACTGTGGTTTCTACTAGCTGAAAGCTTCCCAAATTCACAGTTGCAACCCCCAAATGCATTTCAACATTTTTTGAAAGAATAATGGAAAAACGCCTTTTTCAAATTCCGAGCGCAATAGTTGAGCAACAAATTAGAATATCGACATGGGGCCAAGCTAATCGATAGATTTTTCAATTATCTATAACTTCCAATTCAACTTTTTTTCGATCCGCACAGACATAATCTGGGGGATAATAAGGACACATGTGCCTGCCGGAATCCACAGCTACTTTTCGGGTAGGCGAAAATCGTCATTTTGGGCTCTTTAACAGTTAATTTGATTGGATTATAAGGGTTTCTAACAATTGTTTTCGAGATATGCCGGTATGCGAATTTATCCAAACTGTATAAATACATAGAAAAATAACCAAGCATGGTTAGTTCGAGAAGAGGGAGTCTGAAGAACCGATTTTTGACTTTTCATCCAGATCCGAATGTATATAGGGACCAACTACACGAATATCCTTTTCACCATGAAAATTCAATCATTTCTGTCGAGCGGAAAGTGAATTTTTTCCTTCGATTTGGAAGAGGAAGAATAAAATATCAGTTTCCCAGTCATTTAATGACTGGATAAAACATACATCTATCAAATTGAGTATTTTTATATTTTTGAATATAAATGTTTGAAATGAAATGAAAACATTCAATAACTCTCATCTAGGTCTAGTCGTGATCACAATGGAACTTCTGATTTCACTTCTTTTTCGAGTTCAAAAAATAAGCTATCACAGCTAATATCATTAGTATGAGCTGAAAAATAAACGAAAATGAAATTTTCAACATCGCCCTATCGACAAAATCTCCATAACCTGTATCAGTATCATCATATAGGCATGGGATTTCAAAGAGTTCTTGTGCCATACCAGATCTCTGCTCAAGGCATTCAAGCATCCTCTTTGAAAAACTCTTTCTGAGCTGCATATCGTCTGAAACATAGTATTACATATTACGTGGAAAAAAATGATTGGTTGGTTATTTATTTGTCAATTGATCGTCTTCAATCCCTACGAACTACAATCCTCAGTAGAAACTCTGGGTTAACGAGGTCTTGAATATCATCACACGATTTTGATAGAAATGGAAAAAGGTTCTACTTGCAGAGAGTTTCAAATATTGATCCCAAGAAAAAAATCCCCAAATGGAAGCAATGTTTTCGTTTTTTAGAAAATATTCACTTCAAGTGTTATGATTTTTTCTATTCGAACGTATAACTAATGAACATTTTGAACTATAGTTTGAACTGGTGCGTATTGTTGATGTGGACATATTTTCGTACTAATTATCCGAGGGAAATAACATGAACATTTTGATCTATTGAAGATTTTTCAGTGATACTAAACCATCATTTGAAGTTTTTTCGTCATCATCTACAGTCCAGTATTATATCATTTTATTGCTCCATACCAAAATAGTTATTTTTGTATGAAGGGCGTACAATTGAATGTTTTTTAATGGCACATGAGAATGATTTTTGATCGAGTACGATAGGTCGAGGTCTTAAATTCATTCTGATGTGCTATTATACACGAAATTTTACGCACGAAATACAGACGATTTTTCTATAACTTTCTTTTTTTTAAATATTAAAATAAAATTCGGTGAAATTCAATCTCTCCAATAAATAACTAATATTTACGACTAATACATAATGTAAGTATTATTCTTATGGTTTCTGCATTATAATACCATATATTATTCCCTCAGGAAATAATGGCGAGGGATCAATAGTAATAGTCTTTATTCCCTCTTGTAGTCCTATCACAAAATTCCTCGAATTGAATATTACCATGGAAACGATATAGCCAAACTCCAAGGTGTCAGTGTCAAACGCGTAGGTAGTGTTCGTGTATTTGTATTGAGATGGATTCAACTGAAGAATCATTTATTTATGATAAATAAATTAGTCGTAAATGAAGTAAAGTATACCACTCGCAATGATGACTATTATTCTCTCGGAATATTACTCCCTTGCTGCTGATGCGGCTCTGCTCGTAAAAATTCCTCGAGAATAATAGCTATCATTATTAAATCGTGGTATAATCGACTATTATTCAATAAGTTTTCCTTTATCTTTTGTTATCATGGAAACGCGCAATTGTCAAAAAGATGATTGTTAAATCTATAATTTCTCTTTCTTTGCGTTCAAAATAGTTATTATAGTTCTGTTTAGATTATGACATCTTGTGCAAGGCGATAGTGAAGAAATATAAGATGCAGCGAACGCCGCATTGGCAAATCTTCTGCAAATCAAATTGAAGCTTGTATACGAATAAGTACACACTTATTTTGGAGGATGGTGTCGGGTGTCGTACAAATATTGTAAAAACCGCAAAAGAAAATCACTCAGAAGAGAAATCCAACGTGTTTGAGACACCTACAAAGGAGTACCCAAACAGGAAGATATCAGTAATAATACAATATATATTATTCAAAATCGAATCGAGAAATATCCTCAAAGTTGAAGGTCTTCCCGATATGAAACACAAAAATAGGAATACAGGGAAGGTCACCAAGAAGCATGAGGTATCAAAACAAAATATTGTTGTTGAAGCCAAGCAATTCGTCTCAATGAAAAAATCACCCATCAGAACATCAATTCACCTGGACTCCCTACTACAATCTACGTGAGTTGGCTGAAGCCAAAGAAAAAAAAATGGATTTCCAGGGATGAAATAAAACATCTGAAAAATGATTTTTTTTCATCTTTTAGGTTCATTTCATTCTTTTTCATATCACATATAGATTTCAATTCCTATTTTTATGGATGAGTGTGTTAATTTAGTAGAAGATTGCATCGAGACTAATATCGTGAAAGATTTATATTAATACAAAAATGTAAGTTTCGAGTGCAGGTTGAGGTTTTACATACAAACATCAGAAGCATGGCAAATAATTTTGATGAGGCTAAATTATTCATACGGCAATTAAATGAATCATTGACACCATCCTTTTTTTCGAGACTGATTAGCAGTTGTCAAATCCAAAATTATTTGTAATTCATGGATACAAAATTTATAATTATGGAAACATTAGCCAAAATGATGGTATTATCTTATATATATATATATATATATATATATATATATATATATATATATATATATATATATATATATATATATATATAAAAAAATAAGTATTCTTTCGAATATTCTTTCGAATATTCATTCAATATTAATATAATAGAATAGATTAGAATACTGAATATAGGTGATATTTGTTTTCTCAATATTTCATTGTGTTTGGACCATGATAAAATTTCATCTATATACAAACCAAGAAATTCTAAAATTGGAGGATCCTTGATTTTTACGTTTTTGAATGTAAGGGGGTCTTCCAAGTTGATAAAACTAGATCTTTTTGTTACGAACATAAAGGAAGATTTGACGTAAGCCTACGTTTCACAAGCCAAGATGAGATTTTCTCAATGTCTTTCACACCAATTTGATATATGATTTTCAATAGGATTTGGTGATCAACTGTATCGCATAAGTTTTTCAAGTGATAGAATACCACATTTTTTACCCGAGTCTATATCGAGTTGAATTTGGGTAATTACATCAAGTATTGCTGACTTTTTATCGCATTATCTTCGAAAACCGTATTGTCCTTCATGCAATAATTTTGATTTCTCAAGATATTCTAGCAATCGGCAATTCGTTGATTTTTCAATTATTTCAGAGAGAACTAGCATCATTTAATTTTTGACATTCAACTTTATACAATATTGAAGTAATCTTTACAAAAATTGCAATAGATATATCAAAAACTATTAATTTAATAACATTGTACAGAACTCCTGCTTCAACTTCTTCCTACATTTTCAACAAAAAACTAAGATTTTTTTCTATATCTTCCGGTATGTATTTACATACCGGAAGATATAAAATAGAATGATACATTCGTTGTTGGAGACATAAACATAAATATTTCGTCAGATTTCAAATTTGTTCATGAATATCTCATAATGAGCGAATGTGCACACTAGATTAAAAAACAACGAAAAATCTTGCATAGACCATATTTTTGTAAATAGTACTCAAAAACAAATTTATTCAGATCTATGATATACGAATATGAAATTATCCGAAAAGTCTCCAGTATAATATATCAATTCCTATCAGAAATTATGATAAAGAATTGTATAAAAATAGAAGTTTGAACTCGGAAAATTGGACCGGGTTTTATAAACTGAACAATTCCGCTAACTTGGCAGACTACTTGATTGAAAGAATTCAAATAATTACTTGTGAATGTAGGAAACGAAACAGGATTAAAAATAAAGAGAGAAAAAGAAAAGGAAGAGTAAATGACCTCGCAGCATTCTTAATATCTGTAGGTAGAATAAAATCAAAATAAACAACTAAAAGATAATCCTGATAACGGAATAGTGAAACTAGATTTTAATACTAAAAATCGACTAACATGAATCATTAGAGAAGTTAAAAGACAGTATTATCAGGAACAGATAACGGAAAAAAATATTCACTTGATAGTTTATGGAATTGTGTCAAAAATATCTGCCATGAACATAGAACCACTGAAAAAATAAAATCTATGACATTGAGTAATGGAACAATAACGGACAATAAAAATTTTATTTCAGACCATCTCATCAATTATTACTCGAGAGTAGCAGATAAACTTTATGAAAACATTATTCCGTCTAAAAATATCGAAAGTAATTCTATTGACGTGAATGTTTCTCAGAATTTTTCAACATGAAGCAGTGTTTCAATAGTGTTAGATACTGATATTCTGTAGATTGGAAGAATAAAAGTGTTCGACTCTTCATTTTTGATTTTATTCACCCATAATAAATATATCAACATATGTCATTCATGATCACAGGATTGGCATTAGTGTTGCCAGCAACTAAGTGAACAACAACAAACAATTAGCTGTTACAGAATTTCAGGTCATCATTTAGAATCAACTTTATAATCACCTCTTGTCAAGAAACTCTATACTTAAGTTATTCATTGATAAGAACATCATTCATTCATTTGTCATCTTCGGATTATACGAATTGTGTTCACATTGATTCGCTAAGTTCGAATTTTCCGATGCAGAGCAGAAGCTCGAATTTAAATAGGTATTTATTACTCATAAATACAATTCACTTAAACAATGATAACAATGTCGTTTATTATTGTCGTTGTTATACTTATTATAATTCTCTGATAAAATAAAAGGAACAGTTGTTATTTTTTTCATTATTGAACGTAATCTCTCGAAAACTATCGAACCGATTTCAAATAGTTCAAACTCAACGTCATAGTCGGCGATAATCAAACCAAATTTTTGGAATTGTTCAAAGATAATTTGAAATAGTATGAAGAAAATATATATAAAATGAACAATAATGGCGAATAGCTCAAGAAATAATTATATATAAAATTTTTTTGTAGTATATTTCAGTTACCCACTATTCTTGGGAACAATATAAAAAAGGCAGTAAATTTGCAACGAATTTGTATTGGAACTAACTATTTTTAAAGTCTGCCCTGCATTTGTCACAAATAAAAACATCGCTCTAAGTACAAAAATCATAACGTTTTACTGTCTCGAAAAAATGAAATGAAAACCAACTTTAAAAATATACAGTGTGTTTCGATTCGCTTCTGTATAGTAGTTTAATTCTATGATAGATACGAATCGGTAACCTAACACAGTTGTCCCAAAAATACTTGACCTTGATCGAAATTTTGAACTTTCATGGACATTGAGAAATCTGACAAATTATACCAATAATAGGAAACTACACTGAGAACATTCCAGTGACATACGACAAATTAATCAGCTGTTTTCATCTGACTCACTGAAGCAAAAGCAATAGAGTATTTTGGTACGCTCTCATTGGTGCACATCGGGAAGGCGTAGCTTTAACCGAATATGTCATTGGATTCGCTTCTGTATAGTAGTTATTATTCTGTGACATGCTCGAGGAGTATCCAGGGTTGTCATTTTTGGCATTTAACAAAAAATATATTACAGTTTCCTGTATGATTTTCACTCACAATGGGTTTACAAAACCGCGACACGTGTTTCGCTATTACAATAGCTTCTTCAAGCAAGATAAAAAAAAATTTTTTTTTTATCTTGCTTGAAGAAGCTATTGTAATAGCGAAACACGTGTCGCGGTTTTGTAAACCCATTGTGAGTGAAAATCATACAGGAAACTGTAATATATTTTTTGTTAATATGGATTTTCATCAAGTATCGGCCAGTTCAATTCAATTTTTGGCATTTTGCGTTGCCATAGTGAAATTTATTCTGATCATGCCAGAGGTTAAAATAAGAGTCTAATCCTGACAAAATGGCAAGAGGTTGCTACATCACGCTCGTCGTATACTTACATTACTGCAGCAAGATGAGGGAATCTGCATACCGTTGTCTAGCCAATCCTTATAGCTGGTGATTCCACAACATTTAAGTTGCCATTGGGCCTTATGCCATGGATTCATGTGGGCGGCACTCGTATTGATGTACAGGAAAGAAGACCATAGAGATTGATTCAAAAGCGCGTTTTCAATGTTGTAAACTACTCTTGAAGTGCTGTTGTCAATTTGTGAACTGTACGTGAATCCAACAATTGAGCCAACAACAAGCAGGATGATGGAGAGTGTTATCAGAAACACCAACTGAAATTGAATGAAAATTGATAAAGTGAAATAACGAAAGGTTCCTCTCCCGAAGGAAACAAGATGTAATGATCTCTGTTTGGTCCTCATTAATATTCAAAACTTTTTTCGATAGGTCTTCCTATTATTTCTGGTTTATTTTCGTGAAATGTAGAGATTGAAGCCTTTGGTGTGAAATTTGAGGCGTGTTGTTGGGATCAATTGCCATAACATCAAACTGCACTTCGCTAACAAGGCTAGCATCTTCAGAAAAAAAACAATAGAATAGAATAGAATTAGAATAGAAATTTTATTTGACATCGTTACATATAGGAGATATTTGTTTGATGCAAGTCAATCAGGAAAAAACATTCTTAAGAATACTATAGAGGCTAAAAAACACCAGAATTGAAAATATAAAGAGGTCACTTGACATAAAATTTTACATTTATGTGAGGATATAAAAATTATATTATAAAAAATATATAATTATCACAGAAGATATGCCTGTCTGAGGACTGGATGGAAGAGAGAAAAAAAATCAAATCTCAAATGGAGTTTCAAGGAATTCAAAAGTGCTATAGAAGCAATGGTGCAGAAGAAATTGTCGAATATTTTTTTTGAAAGTTTTTATTTTTTCCGGAAGATGATGGTACAAATCTATATTCATGGAGTTTCTCTTAGATCTGTTGAGTCTAAAACGGGGCTTAACAAGATGGTTGCGATTTCTAGTATTATGACTATGCACTTCAGAATGTGAAGCGAGTTCGTGTTTTGTTTTATGAATTTCCAAAAGAGATCGGAAAATATAAACGCATGGTAAAAGCATAACTTCATTTCTGGCGAATAAAGGTCTGCAGCTATCTCTGAATCCAGCATGACATATTATTCTCATGACTTTTTTTTGGAGTGGTGAGTATTACCCCATAATACTAGACCATATTGCAATTTCGAGTGAAACAGTGCAAAATAGGCCTTCAATAACGCGTCAATATTCAGGGTATCACGCAGTTGTCTGAAAGCAAATATGCATGAAGCTAATTTTCTACTGGGGTCCTCAATGTGCGCTGACCATGAGAGTTCATTATCTAAAATGACACCTAGTAGTTTAGCATAAGAAGTTTGAGAGTTATGATAATTTGAGGAGAAAAAAAATTATGTCCTGAGTTTTCTCCCTATTTAGTTGCAGTTTATTCGTTGTGAACCAAGAAAAAGCTCGACCTTGTGCAATACTTGATATTGAACGAAGTTTTGGAATGTCTTTCTCACTTGATATCAGAGATGTGTCATCGGCATACTGAATACATTTTATAGGATTCATAAAGAAGTTCAAATCATTCACAAAAATCAAAAATAATAAAGGGCCTAAGATTGACCCTTGTGGGACACCATGTCTGACAGTGCCTACAGACAATGACTTAGTATCGTCACATACAAATTGTTTACGCTCATGCAAGTATGACTTGAACAACTCTAAGGCAAAACTTTTCCTAGAGATCAATTACCCTAACACCAAACTGATATTTTTGCACTCGACGCGCGTTTCGCTAACAAGGTTAGCATCTTCAGGAGAAGAAAATTGATACTAAATCTAGAGCTGGGGTTAGTTGTTTATATACCTAAAGTTTTCCGGTCCGATAGGGACTTCGTTTGTTACTGTTAATTATTCTAATTAATCCTGTGGGTTGGGCTACCTATCGGGCGCGTCCCCAGGTGGCGGATAGGGGAACGGCCAGGAGGATGGGGGCCCTCTCCGGGAAGCCAATATGGCCTCACGGATGTGGTCGCTGGACTCTTGGTCAGTGGCAGAATCAAGTAGGGTGAGGGGAATTAAACCTCCCCAAAAGCCTTTGCGAAATATGCCACCGTGGACCAGCCTACCCAAGCTAAGGTGTAAGGTATCGTGCCGATAGCTGAGTGGCCGCAGGGTGATATGCGGTTGCGAACGATCCCCTTGAGGAACAGGGCGAAACCTCATTGTAACTAGCCTTCCTCTGGTAATGCGGGGCTCTGCCAGAGGTGACCAACCCCTTTCCCTGCTACTCGTGGGAACAAGGAAAAAGGAAACATAAATAATCCCGAGGATGGACAGAAATGCTCACCTCAATCTAAGGCGGTGACTGGGGATGGACAGAAATGCCCACCCCAACACACTGCTCGGAACGAGGCTGGACATCGAAGATCACCTCAGGGCGAAATTCAAAGGCCAAGGCGAAAACGCATCTGCGGCGCCGAGGCCAAAAGGAGGAAAAGGGCAAAGGAGGCAGAGAAGGCTGCAACCACAAATGCACCTTCCCCCACCTCCACCCCACCTCCAAAGGCAAGGGCACCTCCTGCGGAGGGAGCCAAAGGTTCCGCCTTGTATAAAGGCAAAAAACCGGCGGCTACCTCTGCAGGAAAGCGCCCCCACCTGAGTACCTCCACGGAGGGGACACCAAGAAGGTCGAAGAAGCCGCGCAGCGACGGAAATGTCGCTGCACCTTCCAAAACCTTTGCGGAAGCCGCCTTGAGACACCTCAAGGTGGCCATCATAGACGAGACTAACCCGTACGGTAAAATTACCGCAGAACGGGAGAGCCTCGTCAAAATTCAGCTGCTGGAGGAGTTGGACAAGTTTATCTTCTCCGCCTCCAGCAGCAACACCAAAGCGCCCACGTTTAAATCGTGGACATACTCCGGTGAAATCATCAGAGTGGTCTGCGATGACGACGCGACGCTACAGTGGCTGAAAAAAGCCACAAAGGACCTCAAGCCGTGGGAGGAAGCATCGCTGGCGGTCGTCGGTGTGGATGAGCTCCCAAAGCTTACCAAAGCCTCGCTCTGGATCCCGGAGGACGTCCACAAGACGACATCCGGTGAGAAGGAGAGGGTGCTGGGTAGGCTGAAGGCGCAGAATCCAGACCTGAGGATAGCGAGGTGGTGCACTTTCCACCATGAGGTGAAAGTGAACCCTCAAGGACACCTCTTCGTCTTCGGAATCGGAGACGAGGATATGGCTGTCCTGAAGAAAAAGTCAATGAGGATAAGCTACGCGTTTACCTCATTGGCAATAAGGGTAACTAAAAAGGAAGGTACCTCTGAAGACCCGAGGTCCTTGGAAGTCGAGCCACCTAGAGTGGATATTGGCACCGAGGTCACCAAGGGTCCCGAAAAGGACGTCGAAACATCTGCAAAGATGACAGACGACGACCTGACGGAAGAGGCACCTGACAAAAAAGAGGCCGTCGCTCCCCTACCGGGGGAGCAAATGGACCTAGAATAGAGTCTTAACCCGAACGACCTCTTCAAGGACGTCGGAAAAAAGATAAAATTAATACAATGCAACCTCCAACACAGCAGGACGGCTACGGCAACACTATGTCGCCGCCTTGATGTGTTGGAGGATGCAATAGCTTTGATCCAGGAACCCTGGATAATTAAGACCAGAATTACTGGTTTCGGTAACTTGACTGGCCAAATTTTCAGCTCACCAAGCAATCAACAACCCAGGACAGCCGTTTACGCTCCCAGGAAATACAGAGCCTCTCTGATGGCACAATTCTGCACCTCAGACCTAACTGCGGTTAAAGTGGAATGCCCAGACGGAAAGGGCAAATATACGGCGTTGATACTCGCATCGGTGTACCTCTCCTCAGATGCAGCCACTCTACCACCCACAAGAGAGATGGAAGTGCTAGTGGACCACTGCCTAAACCAGAGAATGGAGTTGATTTTGGGCTGCGACTCAAACTCTCACCACCTGGGCTGGGGCAGCAAGGATATCAACGCCCGAGGTAAGTCTCTTTACGAATACATAATTAAGAAAGACCTAGCAATCTTGAATAGAGGCACGGAGCCGACATTCATTAACGCCCCCCACTGAGCACAGAACCTTGCAAAACATTTCTGCAAATTACATATAGACGCCGATTGAAATGTTTCCTGGGGGAGTTACAGTAATATTACTGTGTTAGTTCAGTTGAAACATTGTGAGTTGTTCATTAAGGAAACATTTCATTAACTTGTGATTTGCTTTCCACTGAAATGTTTATGATTGAGGTTGCGGTGATGTTGTCAGATATGCCAATTGAAATATTGCACAACAATTTTTTTAGAAATATTGCTGTAAGTTAGTTATTTCTTTTTTCGAAATATTTCATAACTAAGTTACAGTGATATTGTTAAATACACAAATTTCGAAATATTGTTAATTACTTTCGTGGGTAACATTGCTGTGTTGATAATATTCTTTCCTGTTGAAACATTTCTATATGCATGGCGTTTCGTTTATCTTTCGAGAGATATCGAGAACTAAGTTTGAACGATAAAAATTTTTTTTCAAAAAACGTTACTGTCATGAAATTTTGACAATACTGTATGTTGAATATTAAAAATGCATGTTTCTAAATTTAGCGAAAAATATCGGATAGATTGTTAAATTTACCGCTACAAAATAGCTTGAGATCGCTGAGTGAGCTAGTTTGACGGATTCGTGCGTCTATTGGCCCATTCGAAACATTTTTTAATTATTTCTTTTCAGTGATGCAATTCAGAACCAATTAATCGCTTGAAATCTAAAACTTGGCAAAGGTTTATTTTCCGAGGCGGATGGATTATCGATGGCCAGTGTGTGTGTCATGTCTGTGAGTTGAATGGGAGACGAGACGGTTTCATTTATGTCATTATGTCCTGCTTACACAAAAGGAAACTTCTTCGCCCAAACTCCATTATGATTCATGCAGATTTCCGATGTACGCTTGTTTCAGCATAAGTGCTTAATGTTTTCGTTTTGAGAATCTTCTGCGCTAGGTAACAAATTCTAGCTTGATTATTGGTTGAGAAATAACATTTGTCAAATTGAACCAATAGGACCACCGGAGCAGCACACTCTCGAACTGAAGCAGCCATTGGTGCAAATAAGGTTAGGTATCAGAACCTTTACTGTGTCACTTGTCTTTTGTGTCAGTGAGTGTGTGAGTGGTATATGTGGTATTTCTTCGGAGGTCGGAGAGAAAACGGAAACCAAAATTTCAGAATTTTCTGTATTCTTGGCGAGGTAGGTGAAGTGAGAAGTGACCATACTCCAAGAAGTAGTTCTAGTTATGGAAGGTGACGCTAATAAAGAGGTAAGAGATATTTGTTCATTCGTTTTATGTATAAATCTCAATGCGGATTCCATCAAACTCACATGGTTGAAAATTGAACTAATGACTTATGAAACAATACCTGATAACTAAGCCAAAGGTGGATGGATATTGATGCATCTTCAATCAAGTATCAAGTAACAATGAAAAAGGCACGGTTAAAAATTATCAAGTAGCCTAATGAAAAAGAAGGCATTTATGCACCTAAATTTAACAATGATCAAAGCTTGTGGAAGGGGATCAACTCTAACCTTACATTATTTTTGATTCCCTTGCTTCGTTTTGGAGAATCGAATATTGGAATTGAAAAATCATTGTTTTCCTGAGAAGTTCCACCAGAATCGCATCTACAGTTTCAACTTCAACTCGCTCACATTCAATGAAAGAATCGTTTATGTTTATGCAGTTATAAAACTGATGATAAGCTCTCAGTACTGTAAAACTTTATCATTGATTTGATTGTGTTGAACTCATAGTTATTAGTTTTCGGGTTAGACTCAGTTATTAGGTATTGTTGCATCAACCCGCTATATGAGACTTGTTCATTTTTGACCTGTATAGATTTTCCGTACCTTTTTCCTTCAAGAATATTTATTTTCAAAGAACATGATTGCACTGGGGTTTAGATATAACATGAATACCAAATACAATAACTTGAAATATCACAGCTGATAACTGTCACTTCTGGTTTTTTCATGCTGTAGACAATGAATCAGAAATTATTTCCAATGACCAAATATGGAATTTCGCAATCGGTGAATGTAATAGGACTCCTTTATTTGAAGTTATGCATTATACATCAAATCATAAAAAATTTGTGTAATATATTTATATATTTTCAGCAACTCCATAATTGTGAAAATAGTACAAGTTTACCCTCATAGAAAAGAGAATTTCTCTGCTGCTATAAAATATAGTTTATTAATTGATTATCCAAATCAGGACTGCCAAAAACATATTATTTTCATAAATTTCACATACTAATGTAAATATTTTTTAGGGATCCTGATATTCATTAACTGAATTATTTCAACTTCATAAAATGATGCCATTGAAGCACCCTTTTATAGCTTTGTCTGTTTGGGGGAAAAAAGTGGGAGCTTTTCAAGCTACTCAGTTATTGGGCCCCATTATCCTTACTCCTATAAATAATAATATCATTGAGCAATGAAGAGGTTACACTAGTTTTAGAATATTTCTCACCGCCTTTTCTCTCATGAACAATCTTTGTTGGTGCAAGTCAGGGCACTATAATTATTCTGATTTCGATTCCTAATTGAATGCTTGAAATATTTTTTGAATTATTTCTTTTTTCCCAATACTTTGGTACTAAGAAATCTTTTGAAATTTTTAGGTGCCGTAAAAGAAAACTTACCCACCCTAACAGATGACCAATTTGAAAAGATGGTGAAGGGATGGTTCCAACATGCCACCACAAGACACAGAGGAAATGGAGATAAATAGCTGACTTCTTCAAAAAAAATCAATGGATTTCTTCATTTTTTCATTCTGTATACAATAGGTTCTGTTCTTCTTTTTATCTAGTTTACATTATATTAGACTCTTCAGAAAGCAGCAAGTAATCTGATATTAATATTCAATATGAACATATGACGATATGTCTTAGTTCAAAAAATTAATGGGTGCACATGTATAATATTTTTTGATGTTTTAGTATTTGTATAATGGTCTGAAGCGAAGTATTCAGTGGACCTTTATGTAAAAACTGAAAAATCCAAAATTAAATAAGTATTCATCTATCTATTCATTGAACTGAATTATTATCTGCTGCTAATGTTTTAGTTATTTTATGTGTAATGATGTTTTTATTTCGGTTCAATAAATAAATATTAGGACTATTTTATTTGAATTTGCTTTTTTTGAGTTCTTTTGTACAAAGTTCCACCACTCTTGAATCTCAATAAGTAACAAATTGCCCTTAGAATATAAATTTTCTTCACAGAACTCATAAAAACATCCAAACAACATGAAATCAAATCGAATTCACTATCCCTCGACAAATCCTGTTAGCCTCTACAACAGTATTCTTCATTAGAGGTATAAAGTCAAAGGCTAGTGATTTCTATTTCGTGTTGAGTTACTGTTCAATTTTGAGAAATTATATTCCTATTGTAAGCATTTTTTTATTGTCAATGTGATTGATAGAGCACATCTGTAACTTCTAATTATATTGCCAAATCATGTAGATAATTTAGTAAACTTTTGAACAGTATGTATACTTTCAGTTACAGAGTATTTGCAAAATCACAAGAAGTTGATTCAAGTATACTTCTGAAATGTCTCTGAATGGTAGCTGTAAGTTCTGATTATGAGGTCCCCGGTACATATTGAATGAAAGATGATTTGAATATACTTTTGAAATATATAGGAACATTTTCTGGAACGTCTAGTTGAAATGTAACTGCAACATGACAAAATAAATTTTATTTGAATGTCATATTGAAATGTTGATTCAACCTTTCATTTGAATGGTGTATGAAATATCCTTAGGTAACATCACCTAACATAACTTTTGAAATATTACAAATGGACGTTGCAATGGCGGCCGTTACGGCGTTGCTGGCATGTTAATGCAACATCACTGCAAAGTCTGAAGCAACATTACACACCCCATATATCATTTGCAGCAACATTGAGACAACATTTCTCTGCTCAGTGGGCCGTAGCCAAACATTAATAGATCTTACGCTGGCGACAGCCATGATATCAAATAAAATTCAAGACTGGCAAGTGTCTGATCATATTTCTATGTCAGACCATCGCTGGTTGACTTTTACGGTAAACCAGGATCTCAGGACCACTGTGAAATCCCGCGATCCGAAGAGGACGGATGTAGCTCTATACAATCGACTCTTAAAAGGAGCTCTGCGGGAGACAGAGGCCCTGACTCCTGGCAATAGTGAAGAATTGGATAACGTGTACCTTACGTTATCTATCCAAAACAAAATAGACATTGCCTATAAGGAATCCTGTCCGATGAGGATGGTACAGACAGAAGGCACAACCAATAAATGGTGGTGCCCTGAACTGGAACACCTCAGAAAGACAGCGAGAACGACCTTTAACAAAGCAAAACGAACAAAACTCGAAGAGGACTGGGGAATATATAAAGCCAACCTCAGAGAGTTCAAAAAAGTCTGCAGACAAAAGCAAAGAGAAGCCTGGAGAGCCTATTGTGAGGCAATCGAAGATTTCCCGCAAGTCTCGAGGCTACAGAAGGCACTCTCAAGCGACCACCATAAGAGTATCGGCATCCTGACGAGGGAAAATGGCGACAAGGCCGCCAACCTCCGAGAAAGCGCCGAGATTCTTATGGAAACTCACTTCCCAGGTTCTGTCTTCCCAGGAACGACGAACCGGACGGAAGTACCAATAACACCCTCACAATACGACTGGCAATTTGCTAGCACTATAATTGATGAGGACAAGATAAGGTGGGCCATATCGGGCTTTTCCCCCTTCAAAGCACCAGGACCTGACGGTATAAGACCAGCCCTACTACAATAGGGACTGGATATTCTCATGCCGCACCTGGTTGGAATATTCAGAGCCTCATTAGCTCTGAGGTATGTTCCCAGTAAGTGGAGAGAAGTAAGAGTGGTGTTTATACCTAAACCAGGAAGGATGGACTACACCTTACCAAAAGCATTCCGACCAATTAGTCTCACATCGTTTTTTTTGAAAACAATGGAGAGGCTGTGCGAGCGGTATATAAGAGATGAAGTCTTAGTTCACAATCCACTTCATCCATATCAGCATGCATATACTCCGGGAAGGTCCACTGATTCGGCCCTTCACCAAGTGGTTGGCAGAATCGAGAGATCATTGGATAATAAAGAATCCACCCTGGGTATATTCATAGATATCGAAGGAGCGTTCGATAAAACGACCTTCCCAACAATCACCCAGCAACTTAACTCCAGGAATATACCCCTGGTAGTAGGAGAGTGGATACTCAAGATGCTCTCTAGTAGAGCAATAAGTATAAATGTAGAAGACATTACTGTGAGAGGACTGGTCATGAGGGGATGTCCGCAGGGAGGGGTCTTATCACCCCTTCTTTGGAACATAGTCCTGGATACCCTGATAAATCACCTCAACAGTAATGGTTTCTACACAATTGCATATGCAGATGACATAGTTATTCTGCAGACCGGCAAATTTGTGAACACACTGTGCGATAGAGCGCAGGATGGTCTCAAATTAATAGAAACATGGTGTAAAGAACACTCACTGTCGATCAATCCCAAGAAGACGGAGATGGTCCTTTTCACTAGGAAAAGAAGCTTATCGGGCTTGAAACCCCCCGAAATCTTCAAAAGCAAACTAAACTTCTCTGAAGAGGTGAAACACCTCGGTATTACCCTCGACAGGAAGTTAACATGGAACTCGCACATTCAGAGCAGAGCAAAAAGAGCATATGTGGCCTATGAGCAGTGTCGGAGGACAGTGGGACGCACATGGGGCCTCTCGCCCCGTGTAGTCACCTGGATCTACACTGCATTAATAAGACCTATGCTAACGTACGGAGCCATTGCATGGGGACCGAAAACTCTACAAGCAACGGCCATCCAAAAACTATACCAAATACAGCGAATGGCTTGTCTGAACATCACAGGAGCCATGAGAACAACACCAACCGCAGCAATGGAATTAGTTACTGGTCTGACACCTCTGGACCTGCACGTCAAGGAGGTTGCGCTAATGGCCATGCTACGATTGCGCACGGCTAGTGTAAACCCCGAGGTAGGAATGGGTCAACTGAGGCGGGGCCTGTGGAGGGAGGCACTCACTGCGGTGCCTCTGCTACAGGCAGCCAGTGACGCAATTGAACCCAGGTTTGTGTTTAATAAACCCTACAAAATACAAATAAAACAGAACACTGAGGCGGATGCTGCAAATGCAATACGCATATACACAGACGGCTCAAAAACCAAAGAAGGATCAGGATGTGGAGTTTACTCTAGATCACTTAGCCTAAGGATTAAGTGGGGAATGGGAAAAAATACCAGCGTGGTTCAAACAGAACTGGCTGGTATCTCAATCGCCACAAAAGAGCTAACCAGAAAAGGAATTTCTGGCAAAGACACAATAATCTACACTGACAGTAGACAAGCCCTATTAACCTTGAATAGACAACGTATTATCTCAGGGTTAGCACTAGAGTGCCACCAAGATTTAGCTAACGCCTCGGTAGATAATAATAACGTACTAAGGTGGGTGAAAGGGCACGACAGGAGCAAAGGTAACCGCAAAGCTGGAATGAACATTTTGGGACCAGGTGACACCCATGGCTTGACGACTTCGACAATTGCGGAACTAGCCAAACGTTACACCCATACTCAAACCCTCAAAAGATTGGATGAAACCAAAGGATGCAGTTTTGCCAGGATCACCCTGGGCGACCCTGAGAAGCTGGATCCAAATAAATATTTGGCGATGACCAGGAAGAACCTACGTTTAACAGTGGGATTTCTGACTGGACACTGTCAACTAAGGAAACACCTCCATATTATGGGGCTAGTGGACACACCTCTATGGAGGATGTGTGAACAGGAAGATGAAACTGTCAGGCATGTCTTATGCGAATGTCTGGAGCTATCGTCGATAAGAGAGTGTGTGTTCGGTGAGTCTTGGCCTACACCTGCCGATATTAAGGAGATGTCCCCTGGTGACCTGTCCTCCTTCCTGGATAAGGCAGGATGGACAATGTCCTAGGAGGGCGACTCCTTGGGAGGATGTACAATGGGCCATATTGTGGCCTAAGTGCTGTGGGTCTATACTCACCCTCCCTACTCTACAGATATAGATACAGATATTCTAATTAATTTCTCGGTAATGAACTGACTACCTGCAAGTTCCGTCATCTGTTAGTATTGATTTCTAATTACTTTCTCAACAATAAATTGAAAAGCGGACTGAAAGGGATAGGTCCCTTGTCACCATTCATGTTGCTTTTACATTTTGCTATTTCGAGACTCTCACATGCATCGAGTAGTCTTGTGTCATGCACATGACCTGAAGAAAAGATGTGATTTACATGAATACAGCACTAGAAATAGTGAGAGCATCCATCAGCCATACTCACGATTGAGCATTGGTCAGGACTCTCCCATTTACCAAGGAATCAAGTGTTATAACCGACTTATAAATATATTCCCGAACTTCCATTGAAGAGTTTTTCGACGCTACATTCTAGAGAATTTTAATCAATTGTATATCTATGTCTTTCATGTTTCAAATTGTATTTGTTGAACTTAATTTTTCCTAGTGACTGCTATCAGAGTGTTTTAGACGCTACATTGTAGAGAATTTTTTTTTCATTCAATTGTATGTATATTACTGCTATTAGAGTTTTTAGACGCTACATTGTGGAGAATTTTATTTCAATTGTAAGTATATTTTTCATATTTTGAAGTGTATATTTCGGAATTTTTTCCCTTGTGACTAGTCCAATAAGTTTTTGCATGTATTCTCTCGTAGGTATATGTAAATTCTTCAGTGATGAATACATTCTATTCTATTCTATGCTTGATCAGTTTCAGATTGCTTTCACCAATTTTGTGGTAATTGTGTAGAGTTGTAGAGCGTGTTGGGCGACACTGGATGTTTCTACCCTTCCGTATTTAATATGTGCGATGTTTTCTCCCCTCTCAAGGCCCTCGACCATACCGCCCACCACCTTCAGAAGAGCATCTATGGTAGAAAACCCTGGTCTGAAACCAAACTGACTATTGTCAAGAATCTTCTTGCATTCAAGATAGGAAGCCAGTCTGCTCTTCAATACTGTATGGTGTTAGGGTCATTAATTTCTAGAAATAGTATATTACATACCAAGGCAAGGTAAGTGAATCATTTCTTTCGAGAGAAAAATATAGCTTACCAAAGCTAAAGCTGAAACCCGAGATGAGCTATTTCCCGAGAGAGAAATTTCATCTTTTGCCAAGGTTTGTGTGCTATTTTATTCACAATCATTTGAAATGAAGTGATGAAGGAAGAAATTAATTTCAATACGTAGATTGGACATAAACGAATTCAATTACGCTCCCACAAATGTCAAAATTGACACTCAAATATGATTTGCTTACGTAGAGGTTGAAATGTTTCACAATTTAGAGTTTTCATGAATGCGTTCGGTATTCATGTCTCATGAATGCCCGTTATGTTTCACGAGGATTGTAGCAAATATCAAAATTTTGCCCAATTACCTACTGAAATAGGAGCCGCATTTTCATAATAACAATGTAATGGCTTTGAGTGACTAGGACTAGACCGATGAATCCTGTACTGAAGAAAATGGCTAATAAAACTGAATGGTGCCATGTGTGTAATTGAAGAGGTTTGTATTTTTCAAGAAAAAAAAATGAGTGCCTGTTTGGCACTGAAATAATGTGTAATAACTGTGATATCATGCCAGGGGGAGCTCGTTTTTAATAACTATGTTAGTCTGTATACGTTAGCGGAGATATAAGCACTTCATGAATTCCGACGGGCAGAATGACGTTTCCAATGGAAGGAGAAGACTGATTGGCGATAAAAGGTCGGCAAAGTAACTTGTCGACTTCGTTTTCTTCCGAATGAACAACAATTCGTATCTATTATTTTTTGCCATTGAATGTTTTTTCTCACCAGAAGTGTGAATCTAGAATCATTCGCCTTGTTGTGAATCGAAGCAGCTACCCAGCAAGTTGGTATGCCCAAAATGGCCGCCGGCAGGGTAAAATAAGAAGTGTCCGTCCTGATATCCACCAAGGAGTAGTATGGGATTTTTCTTATCAGCGACCAAGTCGACAGGCCAATCAGAATGAGACTGGAGCTCTGTGAAAGTAAATTCCCAGTTTCAACAAATGCCAACATCAATAAAGTGTGATAGCTCTGCTCAAGATCGCGTAAACCCATATGCTTTTGTTCAGTCAATGTTCCGCCATTTTGTAGTGGGTAAAGATATTGACTTTATGTTCTAGGGTTGTGAAGTATTCGTCAAGAGCTTCGGAATTATTTTTCACAAGACCCATACCTTTCCATTGATTTTTTTTTCAGATCCCAGGCATTGAAGAGTTGCACTCACTGAATGTAACTAGATACAATACTATTCCACAAACTATTAAACAATAAAATTTCTAAAAATAAAATATGATTTTTAGAGATATTTTACAGAGAATTTGAAACGGAAATTCACTGAATTTGGTTTTTTGGGTCATTGTAGGTAGTCATGAGATCAAATTTATCAGGTCAAATATCCTATAATTTTAGAAAAATAAATTCTGGAAACGGTCGCCATTAATGTGGAAAAGTTTATTCGAATTGAGCCATAAAATTAATTATAGCTATCAAATAAGTAATGAATGGTTTGAAATAGTGAGAGTAGAAAAATACTTAAAATGCAATTGAAGAGCTAAATGAGAGTACGGATGAGAGTCTCATAGTCAAGTTTGCTGCGTATCGTATATAAAATTTTTCTATTTGTTATTCTTTCTCATAATCCTTACCAGAAGAAAAACCGATACGAAACAGAGCAAAAAACAAGTCTCGTCAACGTTTCTACCGCTTTGGCTTTGTGGTACTACTAGAGTACGATTTCTTTTCCACTTTCCCGTCCAAGGCATTTCCCATGATTCCACCGACTGGGTTTTTTTCAACATTTCGCCGAAGATCAGCACACAATTTTGGTATCAAAGATAAAGTGACATTCGGAAATTTGTCATAGAACTGTCAGACCTGAAATGCCAGGGTAGTTTTTTACATAGAATAATACGGAATACATTAGAGAGAAAGGATAATATGCATATTGAACAGATATTGTGAGGAATAAAATAACAATTAAAATCACTCTATTTGTGGTTATAGTCCAAGAGACGGAATAGAGGCCGACCTTCGCCCATCTGTTTAGCGGATGAAACTTACTTTTATCTACACCCGTACTCTAATAAAACACTTATATGCCCACAACCCGTTTTATAATGAAATCCATTACGAATTACGATACAGATTTTCATTACGATACAGATTTTCAATCAACAGAAACCCATTATTTTTCAATCAAGCATGATGTGGAAGCTTTGCATTTTGACGTTTGTCAAGTCAAAATCAGTAGGTATTGAATTCTTGAAGAATTTAGTCAATTTTCGATAATCGTATGAAAATGTCTCATAGCAGTTATATAGAAGAATTACCAGCGACTTCTCCACAGATGTCTTAGAAAAGAAAAAAATACAATCGAAAGGATAATATTTTTCATTTGACAAATGCAACACATGTTTTTATTTTCGACCGGGTGGTCATTGGCGCCGGTAGTAAACAGAATCGTCCGGGTTCAATTCCTGACGTCGACAGAAATTTATTTTTCATTTATTTTTCTTTTCATTTCTCATTGTTGTATTTTCCGTGGTTATACCATTGATTATAATTTTGTAGAATTTTTCAAAGAAATGCGATTGATTACCTACTATTATTGTGTTCAATATAAATACCTAATAATATAATATTTTTAGTTCTTCATTATTTATTGGGTGTAGATAAAATAGCGTATGCAACTCTCATGTAATGGTTATTAATACACTCGTATAAACCATACGAAACTCACCTTCGGCTCGTTTCGTATCCCGGTTTATGCTTATGTATTAATAACTATCATTAAACGATAGTTGCATAATATACTATTTATAGGGTTCCATAAACAGACGAATACGCCTATAATAGCCTATCGAAAAGTGGTCCAGACTATATACAGTGAGATTTAAAAATTTCCACCATGTGGAACACTTTTTCATCATCGATTTATCAGAAAATTCCTCTTGAAAATTGGTGTATTGCATAATACTTGCATATGAGTTGTAAAAATTTTCAATTTCAGAACAGTGTACAAGAGAGAAATGAAAATAAAATTTTGATCAAAAGTAAACTAGCCTGGATGTGATTCCAGATTTGAATATTGATTTCAATTCTGAACAACTCCTTTGAATGAACTTTTTGATTATGTCAAAAATGAGATGTGGTTTAGACCTGATCAGTATTCCTATTTCGTAATAAAAATATTGGGAATTTTTTTTAATCACGCGACTTGCTGGGACCTATGCAAATCTTGAAGAATAGCTTGGATAACTTTTTTCATAAGCTAAAATTTAAATAAGCTAAAATTTAATATTCTCGAAAAACATGTTTTTTTTTATACTATTCTTCTCAGTTAAATCCAGAATGTATAGCTCATCCAATCCATCTTGGCACAAACTCAGATACTTTTACAGTTGCACAATCGTAGTGTAGACCATGACGAGAGAAAAAACACCTTCTAGGAATAAATTTCAAGACAGTGAACATATATAATGGGTGTTTTTTCATCTTAGTATACTACACAAAGATCCCCGGGTATATACGTCATTATTTCTGTGCCAAGATGGATTGGACAAGCTGTACATGCTGAAAAGAATCACTATGATTTTTTGCACCTTCTCGGTCTTGTGGAACAAGTGCTACATCGACACGCCGCGCCAGATTTACGAAAATCGGTCAATATTGGTTGGATAAAACTTACCGATAAATCCTCAGGACAATGTCTTCTAGGTAGTAGATGAGTTTCATTACAGTACTTCAAAAATGACCCACTCGAAAACAATAATGAATTTTTGAAAAATTATTGTTTAACAGTGATTTACCGCCAAACTAATAATTCTACGTGATTTTTGCATAGGACTTATTTTGTGAATTTCATTACGGCGCACCTTTTTCGTAAGAAACATTTTTCGATAAATCTGATTCCAAAGATAATAACATTGAAATAGTGAAATTTGTTCATTCAAATATTTTTTTCGATCTCACAAATTATTCTTAGAGGTCCAAACTACCTACAACAAAATTGGCGATTTGATATAGCTGTTGAATGAAACTCGTCTAAATTCGTGTACATTTCGACTGGACTGAGAGATTCTCGGTTATAATTGCACGAGTGCATTAATTACCAATAATTTTTCAAAAAAGCCTGATATCTAAAAATTGCAAGTTTATTTTCATATTTTGGCGAAAGAGCCTTCGTCCTTCGGACTTGGGCACTTTCGCCAAAATATGAAAATAACCGAATGCAATTTGTATAAGATATCACGCTTGAATGCAAAATTATCTGGTAATTTTTATGCACGAATGTAATTCATTGGAATATTTCACGAATAAAGAAATTCTCAGAGAAATGTTACTTTTTGTTCATTTATACTTTCTTCTATATATTGTATGGAGTACTCACCTAAACGCGAAATGTTTTTCTATTTCTGAAGTCCATCTGACATTTATTTGTGTTGTTTACTGACGTCTAGCGATACGATTTCAAATGTGTTGTTATGGTGACTTAATACAATGCAATTACCGCTGGAAGTTTTCGATACAATGCAATTACCGCTGTGAGTTTTCGATAATTGCATTGCTCTTATGGGACATTTTATATATGAGGGAAATATTCGCCAAGGCCGTTCAGTTCGAGGCAAGATCATCTCGAGGTCGTGAAAACATTTTGCGGCCATAGTATATAAAAAAATATTTTTTTCTCCAAATGACATCAAAAGCGGCCTTTTAATGACACTTGGCAGGCTTAGAAGTTGTACTTTTAATGCCTAGGCAGAAAAAGTCCACTTTTACTGCCTAGGCAGAAAAAGTTCGTTGCTAGGCAACCTTCCAAGTAATAATTTAAATCTATCTGATTATTGAAATTGACAATTCAATTCATTTATCAACCATAGATCACAAAAGTGATATAGGAATCGTCAATTGAAAGCTGTGAAATCATACATGACATTAAGAAAACTCAAAATGATGCTGATGATAATAAACTGGTTTTATTGCATTAAAACTACAAACTAGGACAAAACATTTTTTATTTATTAGATATATTTATGGTGAATTGTGAACAATTATTTAATACAATTGAACTTCCCTCCTTTCCAGTAAAATTAACAACTTTAGTATCCACACTTGATACTCCGGAAACGCCAGAAAATATTTTATTGCCGATGTTCGACTTATTGGCTAGCGAGTCCTCAATATAGCCCTCCGCGACAGCGGAAGACTTCCATCCTCCATGTTGCTACAACATTGTTATGTCACCAGAATGCACCAGCAACGTGGCCGAAGTACTGCGAAAGCAGTGCCCGGTATACTCTTTCGCATGGGATAGTCCCAGAAAAGTAGCAATTTCTTCTGGCATTCTACCGAATTTGTGAATGCCGATGAATCGATGATGTGCTTTACCGTTCGCATACTTATAGAAGAGACGCCGATTATTTAAATTCGAGGGTCTGGAGGCTGCATATTTTCTGTAAACGCTTAAAAATATTCCGTTACTACAAAAGATCTTGATCTTTTGGTCTTAGTATTTGGTAGCATAATTATCAATTTGTCGCCCATATCATTTATATCATCTGTTTTCATTTGCAAAAGCTCATCGCCTCTACAAGCCCCAGCGACTGCAACAATAAGCACAACCTAAAATATAAATTGAAAATTAGTTCTTTAATCCATAATAGATCATTTTCAATATATTCCTACCTTCGTACACAAATACAGTTCATCTGGGGCATCTGATAAAAATTTCTCGATTTCTTCTCTTTGAAAAACTCGGGATTTTTTTGCATGGAAACCGTCTGACTGGCGTTTCAAAAAAGCCCGTAACTTCAGGTATTTTGCCAAATCAATGTTATTTTTTATGTTCAGGGTAGCTTTCAACATCGAATAGGTAGACCATAACGTTGAAGGCTTTATTTTCTTTGAAAGATCGGAAAAATAGACAATCAGCACATCTTCAGAGAAAGATCCTATATTTTTCTTCTGTCTATATTCCATGAATCTGCTGTATGTGAGTTCATATACAGTTCTTGATTTTTCCGGTAAAAGGTTAAATTCCACATCTCGCGCCTGGTCTCTTATCTCAGGTGGTGTTAATTGCATCAATTCATCCTCACTTTGCAGTAAATCCATTTCTAACATGACAACTTTTCAAAATTGACAATGACAAAGTAAACAGTAAACAAACATATTCAACAAACGTCATCAGCGGTAAACATAGTAACGCAGGGCCCAGTTACCTTTGATAAAATAATTTAGTTATTTGGATATTGATAATGGAACGCAATTTAAATGAAAAAGTCGATTTTGCGTGGAATTGGAACAAATTCGAAGAAAAAATTATATGTTTCACACGGCAGAAAAGCAGGGTTAATGCCTTGGCTACGCTCGGCTATGAAACACCATCCGCGGCATTAAATCTTGTGCTTTTATGCCTAGTAAAACAAATAACTATTCGTGCAACCGAGAACATTATATAATTCCAATAAACAAGTATGTCATTTTAAAAATACAGCGTCTCAACGCAAATAAAGAAAAGTAAACTAAAGGCATCAATATGTAGTGTTTTTATGGAAATGAAATATTCAGCAACACAAACGTTCAGTTTGCCGGCAGTTACACTGGGCAACGGCGGTATAGTATATTACATTACTAGTGCGGAAAGTCACATTTTTCACACGAGTGGGAAATATTGTAGTACGAGGCGTAAGCCGAGTTCAACAATCCCACTTGTGTGAAAAATCACTTTCGCACGTGTAATGTACACTATTTTTCCTACGACCACCAATTTATTCGAACAAAACGTAACAAATATCAGATTGAGTAGCCTGACTAAACTTACGTTATATTTGCAACAGTCTATGTTTAAATATTGTTTCTATGAAAAGTACACATGAATTTAAGATTACTCTCATAGAGAAATGAACAAATAATAATAATCAACGTTTATTTGAGAAAATTACAATACAATAAGTACTTATTAGATACCACTGGGGAGCATATTCATTCATTTGGAACCATAAAAATTGAAAGTAAATTGGTTATTGTTAAATTTTGTAAATTGTAAAGGTGCAAAAGATTTGTTTCGATATTTTCTCGGATGCTTATTGTGTTCATTGAAGAAGTTGAGGGTTTTGAATTTATGTTTTTTGTTATGGCTGATTGAGCATTAGTGACTTCCGAATTTACACGCACAGCGCTGACAATTTCAGTGGCGGTGTTCATTTTGTTGAAGTGACAATCATCTATATATCCCTCAGCGACAGCAGAGGATTTCCATCCTTCGTGTCTCTTGAGAGTTGTAATATCTCGTCCTGCATCTACTAGGATCGTAGCTGAGGATCTCCGGAAACAATGACTGGTGTGAGATTCTGGATTCTCTAGTTTTGAAAATTTTGCCTCTGAGGTGGGTACAGACCCCATTTTGTTATTACCCACCACTTGCTTGGTACATTTTTGGTTTTGATAGCTAAGAAAACACCTCTTTTCATGGGTTGCTGGTCTTAATTTAGCATATTTTATATATTTGTCATAAAATTCATCTGTAATATTGAATTTTCTGTCTATTTTATTTTTTGAATTTTTATTCTTGACTATTGCTGCTGTACCCAGATCTTCAATGTCATCTACAGTAATTTTTATTAATTCTTGCTTGCCACATGCTCCTGATATTAATCAGGGCAACCTGTAAGTTAACATAATCCTATTAGTAAACTGATGAATATCATATTGTTTTAAACTCACCTTGACAAATAACAATAGATCATCAGAAGCTGTTGTAATAAACTGATTTATTTGCTGGGTTGTCAAGATTATTGCTTTTTTTGGTTTATAACCGTCATTTTTTCTTTTCAAGAAAGCTTCTACCTTAAGATATTCTGAAATATCTACGTTATGATTCATGTAGAAAGTAGTGCGCAGCATAGAATAGAGAGACCACAGTTTATTTGGCCGTACTTTCTTAGATAATTTATCTATGTATGCTAGAATTACATTTTCAGAAAAAGAACTTTCGATTTCTTTCATTCCTCTCCAGTAAATAAATTCATTATAAGCTCGTTCATACCTATTTTTGGACTATTCTGGTTGAATTTGTAAAAAGGTTATTTTTGCTGCCTCTATGATTTCTGGTGGAGTGCAATCCAATTCATTTTCAGACTCCATAATTATTACGCAGGTATTCGAAATATGCGTGGTGTAGACACTGAAAATTTTGTACAACTGTAAGATTTGACAGGGTTTTACTTTCGATTATGTAGCTATTAAGTTTTAAGAATGTTTATTTGTTGTGTCTTTTAATTGTTTCAAAGCCTACTAAGCATTTTGTATTTTCAAATATGTGCCGCGCCCGGGTCCCGATTCTTGAGAGCTAAACGAATACGCTTGTGATGTTCTATCCTAGTTCAGCACATATATACCGTATCGCTTTACGTTATTCTGAACGATTCATACGTCCGTCGAACGTATAGGGCTCCGGATCACTGGTCGCCTATCTTAAATAGAGGTAGTTCGTATGTATTACTCAACTAACAGCAATCCGACAGCTGACAGTAGGTACCTAGATTGATGAAATGCATAATATAGATTTAATGTTTAATGGCATCGGCCACGGCCAGAATCGTTGCTTCAATGCATTGATTTTTGTGATAAATACTTATAATTTAATAATTTAATTATAAATATTATAATTGTGAACTGTGAATAATTGAGTTGCCTTACTAAGGTTTTCTTGTGTCAGTCTGTTTGAATATTGTTTCTATAAAAAGTGCACATGAATTTGCAGTAGCTATCGCAGTCAAATGAAGAAAGGTTAGGATAAAGGTCACTCCCCATGGAAGTAGAGAGTGTGATATGTGTTACTTTCCTGGGTGGTCGTAGGAAAAAACAATTTGCCGGCCTTACTAAGGTTTTCTTGTGTCAGTCCAAAAAATTGTTCTGAAATTGTTCGTTCCGTTAACCAGCTGACGAACGTCAACCCTCAGAAGTCGAAACTTGTGCGAGCAATGGATCAACGAGGCCTTACCTTTTAACGTGCGATTACCCAGTCTGTTTGAATATTGTTTCTATAAAAAGTGCACATGAATTCCCAATAGCTATCGCAGTCAAATGCAGAAATGATGATAATTAAGGTTTATTTGAATATATGAGAATAGGTAAAGTACTTAATACAACACTTCTTTTTCTTTTCTTTGTTTTTTATGCATAATTAGTAACCTATCAGTCTAGTTTTTATATAAATGATAACAATTAATTATTGCATCAGTGAATCAGGATTCACGGGTTTGACGGCTTATTGACAGCCGTGCGGAAAGTACTTTCCGCCCTTGTAAGGAAATAGTAATTTACGTCATAAGTCCGGGAAACGCATTTTTACAGTACGAGTCGAAATGTTTATATTAATTTTTATTATTAATTTTGAGACGAGTTACTGTAAAAGTTTCGCGGTTGTATGTCGTAATGCGTTTTATTTCATACTGCAGACACTAAATCTTACATTAATAAAACAATAATTGAAAATATGATCATCCATGATGGAAACGCTAGTTTCTAAGGTTACTGTTTCTGGTGTTTGTTTTGTTGACTTTTGTGAAACGAAATGTCAACAGACAAAATGTCGACAAACAATAACATTCCCGAAGATGTTTTGCGTAAATATAATGAAGCTGCCGGCTCTCTGATTCCCACAAAATCATCAGAAAGGTACCATAGCGAATATAAACAGTTTTGCGACTGGAAAAGGGTAAACGCAGTCAGTGAAATCAATGAGGAAATAATGCTGGCGTATTTGTTTGATCTGGTAAGTTGCACTTAATATTCTTTTGAAGGAATCATTATTGGTGATTTTCTAGTCGAAGAAAATGTCCAGTTCTTCACTCTGGTCGAAGTATTCGATGGTTAAAGCCATGCTACATGCTTAATGAAAACGTCGATATATCAAGATTCTCTAAACTTCGAGCGTTCCTTAAAATTCAGTCTGTTGGCTATCAACCTAAACAAGCCAAAGCACTCACCAGAGAAGAATTGGTAAAATTTGTGAAAGAGGCACCAGATCAACAGTATCTTTTGGGAAAGGTAATAATTTTAGATGTACATTTCAATATTTACTGATAATTCTGTGTTCTTGTTAGATTGTTGGTTTAATCGCCGTCGCTGGTGGTTGTCGCCGCGAAGAGATATTCGCTGTGTGCAACAGAATAGTGGGAGAACTGCCGAACGATCGTGCGCGCTGGGTGGAGAAATGTGGCACTTCACTGAGCTACTACGGACAAATATACACGTGGAATACGTCGAAATCACTTATTATATACATTTGATATAATGGGTTATCATAGATGCTGTGTTAAAAATTGTGCGAATAATTCGACAAATTGTGATTATAAATTTTACTGTTTTCCAACACCTAAACATAAATTAGTTCAAAGGAAAAAGTGGATTGACGCCGTAAGAAAACACAAGTAAGTATCTTAACCTAACTTTTTCTAATATTACATGATGCAGAAAAAATAGTATAATAGATTATATTTGTATAAATAATAAATTACTTTCAGTGGTTTCGAGTCAAATTGGAATCCCAAACCCACTACTACCCACTAGGAACTGAAGTCTGCCTAATCACTTTTGCCTGAATCATATGGCTTCGCCCGTTCTTTCTGAACTCTTCGACATGTACCACATTGCCAGCTTCAACTAAAGCTTTGCCTTTCGGTTCTGTAGCTGGTTGGAATAGGATCAAGTGCGTTATTTTTTCGAACCCGGCTCTAACAATCATATCCATATTGCACTTATGAAACTGAAAAATATATATAATGACTTAATTTCAGTACATCTATCAATTTTCAAATTGAAAAAATAAATCATTCTCACACTTTATTCATGCCCAAGTAATTTCAGTCAAACTACATGATTCGAATATCGAATCTGTCAATTTCATAATGCAATTATTGTCATTATGACATTCTCATGTTTACGTTTTCATAACCTACAAAATTTTGGTATTATGCTAAATACACCCAAAATTGAATGTCGAACTTACTTTTTCTTCTGTAGACTCGATAAATATTCTCATATGAAAACGTCTTGTCTTCAGAACCGATTATTTTACACTAAAATTAATAACTATTCTTGAATTTTTATTCGTTCCCCATACACTACCCGTGTCAAGTAGCACAGAACTTTGCCACATTTGTACCACCAGATGTCGCGTCATGTAACGCACACAGCGAATATGAAATGTCTTTGGATGACATCCAGGAAACTTCTACACAATTGGTAATCACAATTCCTTTCTCAAAAACGAATCAAAGAAGAGTATTTACGGTCATTGATAAAATGGACGGCATAAGTGTGTTGGAACTGTTCCGAAGATACGTTGCCTTGCGGCCCAAAGGTTTAGGTCATAACAAATTGTTCTTAGGATACCGTAATGGCAAGTGCATTTCCCAGCGCGTTGAAATTCACACAGTCGGTGGAGTTCCCAAGAAAATAGCGGAATTTCTGGGATTAGCAAATCCCGAGTTTCACCGGCCATAGTTTTCGCCGCACATCGGCGACTTTACTAGCAAATGCGGGAGCGGAAATTTCCGGGCTCAAAAGACATGGAGGATGGAAGAGTTCCTCCGTGGCAGAAAAGTATATTGAGGATTCGTTGGAAGGAAAGAACAAAGTGGCTAAAATGATCCAGGGAGGAGAAAGTTTTGTGCAAGTCTTGACTGAGAAATCTAAAGAAATTATTAGTACAAGTGCTTGCTCGAGTTCCACTCTCCACGATGGTTTACCGAAAGTTGAAATAACTGGGAATACAGATTGCACAATTCATGTTATTTTAATGTTTAGATTGTCTTCAATTACATGTTTATTAATTTTGTATTGTTTTCACAATAAATTGTTTGATTCTTGCCCCATTTCATTAGAGTCCGGTAAAAATTTTACCGGACTCGATACCGTAAAGTCTCATTTACCGGAATAAAATCGTCGACTTAAACATGGCTGTTACGATGCAGTATGAAATAAAAACAATTTGCCAGCCGTGACCCTGGGTAACGACCGCAAAATATTATTTTGCGGCTGTGAAATGCTTGTATCGCATACGTTGCACGAAAAGTATATTGATGTTGAGTATAATGAACGGGAATTCAGGCGTGGCTCCTGGGGAGAACATATAGAAAAGTCGATTTTTCAGATCAGGTGGTTTTGACAAATTTTCCAATACCAGCCCATCGAGAGTATAAAATCTCACATCGTCATCAGTCCTAAGAACATGATGGCTTGAGTGTCGCGAATGGATAGGTATAGGAAAAGTTAACGCTTTCACTTACTTTTCCATTCGAGAATTTGAGAGTATAGTACGTATGTTATTGATGTGTCGGACAGTAGAATAAAATTGGCAGTCATGACTACCGGATGTGACCGCAACGAAGGTTAGCGTTGAGAAGTTGCAGGAAAATTGACATTGAATTTCCTCACGCAAGCCGTTCGGCATATGCTTACAAGAAGTGATTCTGAAATAGATAAAAGGCTTGAGTTTAGGATATGGTCAACGATATCAATTATACATATTTGACATGCTGAGACGCTGACCGATCGGCAGTCATTATTATTTGTTTAGAATGGCGTATAAATTCTCCATGAAGTTCATACAATTTAAAAACTGTTGCACGTTATCAGGGGCCTGGTCAAATTTTGAGGTACACTAGAGCCAGAATGTCATAAAATTATGGAATATCATAAAATAATAGATGTGATGTATTTATTATGAAAGGAGTGAAATTAAAAGAATACTCCACTACGTATGGATTATTCTTTAAAATATGGAAGTTCATCCATGAAATGGTTCTTTCTCGTGCGTTTTTTTTTCAATAGGGGTCAATTTCAAAGAATCAAGATTTTTCTGTTTTCAAAAACCGAATACTCACTACTTTCATACATGCTATAAATTTTGCTTCGAACAACATTCGTTTCCAGTACTGCAGCGTTTGTCCCTATTCTGTATACTCGACTTGAAGACAGCTGCTACACGCTAGAAGTGAATAACTGACGGTAGATTACAAATAAAATTCATTATGTTATTCTCTTTGCCTCTCTAACAGCCGTTGAAGCAACGGGTCATTATTTTCTCGTTCCTTTTCAAAATAAATGGAAGATGCCACCAACTCTCTGCAGCGTTCATTTACATGTTTTGGCATTTCCACGAATAGCTTGAGACTGGTACTTGCTATATGATGATCGTAATACACAGTTTTTGATTACAATATCCAATTTGAAACACAAAAAAGACGTGAACACAGAACTGTCACTTTTGAATAACAATAATTGTCAATTGATTACTCACAAATTTCAAATGAAGTGCGGCAACATCGAAAGTGCTGCCAACTAAATTCCAAAGAACAATAGGCGCCAAATTTTGAGTTTCGATGCAAACAATCCCACTGCCACTGTCTTGATTTTATGTCATCGATGACGTGCAACAGTTTTTGAATTGTATTCACATGTGTTCCTCTCATTTGACTTCCTGATTCATAAATGACATTGGATTTTGCTTATTTTGTTGACTGGTCAAATCAAAAAGTATAGTTTGTCGATCGGTTGGTCTACTATAATTTCATAACCAGAAGGTCGGGGAATTTATAACTTTTTTATAAGAAATGGAAATATTTGCTGGGAAATCAGATTGGAGCAGGTTGAAGAAAGTACAAAACTGTTTTTATTGTACAAAAAGGTGACATGATTTGAAAACGAAATCACTGATGGCATTTATTCATAGTGTTCAATACTATCCATCCCTCTCAATATATTCCATTTTTTCTAAAATCATCAAATTCGACGTCAGTGAACAGCGATAGTTTATAATAAGCTGTCTCTTTACAAGGCAACAGTTCTCTGATCTCAACCAAAGCTTATGAAACTGTGTTATGAGATGAAGAGGTAAATTCAGTGATAAATGTTTTGTTTATAAGACTTGGGTCACAGGGCATCCGAATTTCTTTGATATATGTATATATATATATATATATTTGTTGTTCGTTGGATCGACGAGGCCTTACCTTTTAACGTGCGATCACCCAGCACGGTGGCCCGGCGGGGAATCGAACTTCTACACTACCGAGACCACTATATATATCTAGATATATTGTATATAAGCACAGATTCTCACTAGAAAAAGATGGGAAAGATATGCGAACATTCCCCTCAATTTAACGATTCACATCACACTAATTAGCAACAAGGTTCTAAAGTAGATTTTTTAGCGAATAGTGATGAGAAACAAAAAATAATAAATATGTTAGGCGAGTATGGCATAAGAAGCCATATCAATGAGGCAACAAGAATAACATCTACAACTGCAACCTGCATAGACAATGTTTTCTAAAATACAGATGAGTGCATTGCGAGAGTGAGTCACTCATTTTTTTCAGACCACACATATCAGGTATGTTCATTTAATAATGTATTAAATAACATTAATAAAAACAATCTTCGGGTACAAAAAAGAAAAATTAATGACTCCAATATCCAAAACTTTCAAAACTATTTATCAAATGAAAATTGGAATGAAATGTATCACACAACAGACTTCCAAAAACAGTTTTTCATATTTTAACATACTTTTCTTCATAACTACGAATGTTCATTTCCAATTAAAACAATACACATTAAACGAAACAAAAATAAATGGTATACCCCGGAAATCAAGCAATTGCATGACCAGCTTTGTGAAATGAATAAATTGAGCAAAGCTCTAAAAAATCCTTGGTATACAAAAAAATATAAACAATTCAAAAAATAATATAGAGAGCATATGAAAAAACACAAAAAAAACTAAATAATGAACGAATCTTGAACTCAGATAATGTCATGAGAGAAAGTTGGAAAATTATTAAAGAAAGTAAAGACAGTGGATCAGTAAGGGAAGCAACTGCTGGATTTCTGGAAGGGGGAACCTCTAGTGAACAGGCAAACTATATAAACGATTATTTCATTGATTGTAATACAAATCGTCAGGTACCAAACTACGATATGTGTATCGAAGGAATGCTTACAAGTTTCTTTTTGACACCAATAACACCCAGTGAAATTTTATCGATAATAAAGAAAACAACTGTCAAATCTTCACCTGGTCGGATGATATTGATGGTAGAGCGATCAGGTCAGTTGCGAAACTCATTGCTGAACCACTGTGTTATCTAATAAATAAGTCCTTCTCACTTGGAATATTCCCTAACGTTAAAGAATCCAAAGGAATACCAATTTTTGAAAACAAAGGATCCGCAAATTATATAAAAAACTATAGATTGATTTGCATTCGAAATCAGATTTCTAAAATTTTTGAGTCAGCATATATGGCCAACGGTTAACAAATTACTTGGAATGTTTCAAGCTTATTCCTGATATACAACATGGTTTTAGAGAAAAACATCCACCACAACTGCTATTCATGATATAATGAAATTTTCGTACAAAGCACTCAATAATAAAGAACATTCACTTTGTCTTTTTTACGACCTGAGTGCGTTTGACACGATCGATCGAGATCTATTGCTGCTTAAATTAGAGGCTATTGGTGTGCGAGGAGTACCTCTTGACTGGGCGAAGTCTTATCTATCTGAGCGTACAAAAATAACAGTGTATGACAACTCAAAATCGCAAACAAGAGAATCTAACCTAGGAGTACCCCAAGGCTCAATATTGGGACCCTTGTTCTTTATAATATTCACATCAGACATTAAAAAATACTGCAACTATCCTGAACAAATCTTACATGATGATGATACAAATATTTTGGTGTCAAACACTGACACTGAACAATTAATTGCGAATAGTAATGGAGCCTCTAGTGAGCTCTATGAATATTGTGTTCAGAACGGTCTGCAATTGAATGTGACAAAAACATATTTCATGCGATTTTTACCAAAAAATGCTACACCTAATCAAAATATTTGCCTACATGTCAATGGAAAGTCAATTGAGGCTGCAGAAACAATGAAATTTCTGGGTGTAACGCTTGACCAGAAATTGACATGGGAAGCCCATATAAAAACTGTATGCTCCAAACTAAGCACATGATGTTACATGATAAGGCAGATCCGAGACTCTGTTTCTTTCGATGTACTTAAATTACTATATTACGGGCTTGTTCAGTCAGTCCTACAATATGAATTAGTTTTCTGGGGTTCCTCGCCACATGCTGATAAGGCTTTCATAGCACAGAAAAAAATACTGAGAGCATGTTTAATGTTCATCCGATGTCAACATGTAAAGACCTATTTAAGAGATCGCAAATAAATACATTGCCCAGCTTATACATTTTTCAAATAATAACCTATATTAAAGAAAATGAAAACAGGTTCGAGAAGAATGAGGACTTGCACTCGCACAACACACGAATGAAAGGTAGTTTACACCAGGGCTACTCACGGTTACAGATCGGCCAGAACTCGCCTGACTACATAGGAATTAAATTATATAATAAATTCAAATATATCTGTAAGCTTGAACGATATACCTGTAATACAGTGATCTGATCCAGGATCAGGTCAAGGGGGGGTCTATAACTCAAAATTTATATATATATATATATATATATATATATATATATATATATATATATATATGAGCTACCGTATAGCAAAAACTAGTCAAGATCTAAAAAAAAAGGTGAAAGAGATTGACATGAGCAAAATTTGAAGGTGTAGCCAGGAGGTAAAGTAGGTTCGAAACTTTAATTTTTTTTTTAATCAAATCGAGTTGATTTAACCTTATCAACAGCATATTCTACTCATACATAGTATATTCAAATCGTTACCGGCGTGCACAATACTCATCACAGCAAGTCTAATTTTTCTAATACTGCGCCAAAAAGGATCCAATGGCAGCACTGTCAGAAATTTCTCGAACTTTTCCTCGATAAGCCTGACAAGTGTCAATTTTCTTTGAAGTGTCATCAAGAAAAATTGCAATTTGATATTTAAAAAAAAAGCATTTTATTTTGAACCTACAACATATTTTACTCGGTTTGATCCAGCGTCTGAAACGACTGAACCAGAAAAAAAAGGAAAGAACAATCGGTGAGTCCAAAAATTTCAAGCGAAATTTGTTTGGGTAACATTCAATCCAGATCTTGTTTGTACTATTTTTAATTCTTGAGAATTATTTTTTTAGGAATTGGAGGATTATTGAATTGGAAAAATGGATGAAATTGGTTGTTGAAAAATGGAAATTTAGTAATGTTTAAATGTAGCCTGCTCTTTAGTTTTCAATGGAATGTAATAATAATTATTAAAGTTCTTCAATTTTAAAGCAAAAAAAATATTCTATTTTATTTTTTAGTCTTGCAGATGTAATATTTTTTCGTTCCCTAACAAAATTTGGAATTTAGGAGCCGATAAAAATTGAAAAAAAAATCTCTCATTTTCCCAATGGGGGGGGGTCCGGACCCGAACCCCCCCCCGTGGATCCGCCACTGCTGTAATATGACTAACATATTATCATTCAGCAATAAACTCCAACATTTTCTGACAGAACGAACATTTTATAGTATAGAAGAGTTTCTCAACTTTTGAAATGTATTTTTGTTTTTGTTTCCCAACTTTTAGAATTCGATTATACTTGTGTTTTAGATGTATGTTAATCGTCTGAAATGCATATTTACATCCCATTTTTTTGACTAGTCCGATAAAGATGCATTTGTCTTTGATCTTTGTTGATTGAATGTTTGTGTATTTTTTTGTGATGAATAAATTGACTTGACTTGACTCAAAAAAATAGGAATTGGATTAATCTATTGATTCAAGTGTTGTCATTGGAATTTTAGTTATGAGCAAAAACATTCGGGGAAATGTGATTTTCCCACCAATATTCTGTAGCTAAAACCATGGATAATAATAATATCTAAAATAGCAGACCCCTATCCTTACATGGAAGTAGCAAACAAACTCAGCCGAAGGAGAAATTTTCACAAGAATCCAATTAAAATGAATATTTTTTCGTTGGTCTTTCTACTAAATAGAACCTAAGCAATTATAATTGTTATCTCATTGAATACTCCAAAAGTGGACGAACAACTTCAAGGCAACTATTTTATCATTGCCATTAAAACATTTCATCGACGTAAATGTATGAAATGGGCCAATTATTTCCATAAGTTATGTGCACCAGCATTAAAATTCGTATAGTTACCAATTGGAAATTTCAAGTTCATTCCAGAAATGTTGATTGATTCTTTCGATATAATTTCGTATCAGGTATACAACATATACAGATGGACGAAAATCAAATATCTTGCCTTGACGAAGGGGCCTTTCATTCTGCCTACTTCCCAGGTCTCGTCATGGGTTCTCTTTGAGGTGTCAATCAGGAAAATTTCATTTTGTATAACTCACGCTGAAGAATGTCGCAGATATCGCGTTCTTTATACGAGATGTTACTTTTTCTTATTGGTTACATAATATTGATTTGAATTTTTTTTCTAAAATTGTTCGTTTTCGTTAACCACCTGACGAACGTCAACCCTCAGAAGTCGAAACTTGTGCGAGCAATGGATCAACGAGGCCTTACCTTTTAACGTGCGACTACCCAGCACGGTGGCTCGGCGGGGAATTGAACCCAGGTCCTCCGCTTGAAAGGCGAATGTGCTCACCTCTACACTACCGAGAACCACCATAAATGGATATTCTTCTAAAATGAATAAAATAAGAAGATGAGGGCAGAAAAACATGAAACATATGGAAAACATGAAAAACATGACTTAGATTATAATGAGAATGATTCAATCGAGTCTCAGCTTTTTTGAGAATGAATATTGTGTTTTGTGGAAGTTCTGTCAATATCACTTTTTTGTTTTCTGTGGCCAACCTCCAAATTGTTGAGTATTTGATATTTTGTATCATTATCAGTAAATGAAATTTTCAGGTTGTTATGAGGTAAGAATTTAAAATAATTTGAAACTCGGAACATTCAGAACAGAAAATATTTCGGTCATGCGCATTATCAGTTTGAAAAAAACATTAATATAGAACATAATAGTGAAAGATGTAATTTTTTGTTGTTATTCTTATTTTTATATTATTTCTTGTGTGAACGCTTCCATGAAGATGTTTATGTTTAACTTTCTTATAATGTTTTGTGCCTCATTATTATTTTATTTGTTGCCTAAACTGTTCTTGGGAGCTCACAGCGATATAAACTCTCGATAGTTTTCCATTGAAATGGAAGTTTTCCTCAACAAGGTACGTAATCTAAAATATTTCTGAATTTCTTTCATTAATGGTCATGGGTGAGTTTGCTTGAAGATATACGATATTCTGCTTGAGGTTTCGTACACCCATCGTAGGTGAGAATGGTATAAGAAACAATAGTAGTTTTTTTGGTAATCATCAAGTACTTGCTAGTTATTCAATGCACGGGTTGCATTTAGGTAAACTATAATTAAACAAAATATTGTTCATTCAAAGATATCCCACATACCTGTGGAAAAATGAATATATAGGTGCAGATTATTTACCTTTTTGAAAGAATGAAGGTTCGATCATTTATATTCACTTGATTGCTACTCCTAATATCACGAGAGTCTATTCATACTTCCTTCATCACTCATGACCGATATATAATCATAAAAAAAGTCACCAAATTATCCGCCTCACTTTATCGTGCTGCTTTTGCAAATAATTTACTTCTATTTATTGGACATCTAGTATGGAAGAAGTTAACGGTATTGTGAACGATGAAGTTGGCGGCACTCAAAGATTAACGGTGGATTTACCAATCATCCACCATCTCGAGTTTTTGCTGGTGAAAGAACGAGGTAGCACGGTGGGCACGACTGTTACTCCCTTTTCTCTTCAATATCAGTTCCCCTCGCAAGGAGTACACTCACGCAAAAATTTCGTAAAGGCCGGCATTCAAATTCAGGATAAAGGCATCCTATAGAAGTAACCAATACCTGAGTTCACGCCCGGTCCGCATTTTTGATGTATCGGACCCAGATTCAATTTTTAGCTGGCGTGTGATCGGTCAGGAGGGTGTCGGCTACGAGCTATTCTGCTCTCACTCTGTAATAATATTAAAAATAAAAACAGTATTTATAAAATATCATAATCATATCAGATTTGGTTGAAATTTGCTTAAGTGATTTGAAGTAGTAAGGCGCTCATTTAGCCCTATCTCGACTGAAATTGTTAGATCCAGTGGCGTGTCAGTGGGCACCACAGCCAAGCATATTGGACAAAAAAGTTAGCCATTGATTTTTTTTTCTAGTTTAATTTTTTTTTCAGAATAATCAACCGAAAATACAACTCTTCCGTCGCTTGTGTTTTCTTCATATCTAGCCTTTTTTGCGAGAAAAAAATTGAAGGTACTTTCCATATCATGAAAACCTGCTTTGGAGACCAGCTAAGAGTTACAATGTTGTCACATTAGTGAAAGTCAATCATATATATTAGCTTCGTTTAAATTCAATCCATTAAAATATTTCTTATGTTTTCAGCGACAGCTTTAGCAAATGACTAAAACGAACGGGAACCTTTCTATAATATGCCATTCCATGTGAAAAAACGCACCTTTGATACAGCTGCTTTCATTAAGCACTCTCTATGTTTGCAAATTGGCTTAATCGATCCCCTATTGATACAAAAAAATCAAAAACAATTTTCTATAACAGCAGTCCAGTGACAGTCACTGTATATTAGCTAATTGAGAGAAAGAGTACGTCCAATCTACTCTGATTTAAATTCAATACATGAGTAGAGAGAGAATTCGAAATATAACCCCGTTTCCATGTTTATGATATCCAAAATGTATAGTAGTTTTCACAATAAATGGTATTGACTAAAGGATTGTAATAAAACCAATTAGACCCTTGAGTGGTAAAATCCGAGATGCACATCATAAATGTAAAAGGACCGGATTCAGGTAATTCTGTTTCTCAGAGAGGGATTAAATTGTAGAGGATTACAGCTTACACTTCTTGTTCATTTTAGTCTTTGTATTTCATTGGAAGTGTTCACTTGTGTTACGGCGTGCAATAATTTTAAAACATTTATTTGTTATTACAGACATTAATAGCAAAGATTTTATACCCCAACGTACAGAATAGGCAGTATGTGGCGTCCGTGGATAAAAAGTAATAGTGCTTCTTCCAGTGGTTCGTTAAAGAAGAATCACTTATCTTGTGACGCGAAAATCATCATAAAAATGTGTATAGTTCCTTACTTCAGCAAGGATATAACGCGGGTGCTGCAGCAAAAGTAACCAGTAATTTGACGAAGGTGCCTCTCACTTCAGTTAGACGGATTGTTGAAAATTCCATGGAATCAAGAAAAAAGCGTAAAGATTCCGGTGTCACAAAAAGTCTAGACGACTGGGAAAAAGATTTGATAAGGCGAAAAATCTACACTATGTACGATGAGCAGCGTGTCCCTACAATCAAAAGTCTGAAACAGCGGCTCATCAATGACGAAACTCACATCAACTGTGGCCTCACTACTCTTTGGCGAGCTCTGTCTGCAATGGGCTTTAAATATCGCAAAATTGACAAGAGACAAGTAATAATGGAATCGACACGTTTAATAAATTGGCGTTCTGAATATATAACGTCAATAAGAGAAAACCGGTCTGACGTGGTTTGACACGCATGACACCCCTTCCAAAGGATGGTCTTATTCCTCTGATAAGTGTAAAACAAAAGCACCATCAAATAAAGGGGAAGAGAATCACAATATTACACGCAGGATCAGAAAATGGTTGGATCCCAAACGCTATGTGGCTTTCTGCCAAAAATATTAAGGACTCTTGTGTTGATTATCACGAAGATACGACAGCAGAGCTTTCTGAAGATTGGTTTAAAAATTGTCTGTTACCCAACATTCCGCCAAACAGCGTTATAGTAATGGACAACGCAAGCTATCATAGTCGACAATTGCAAAAAATTCCTGGCTCAAAGAATACGGAATTGGAGATTCAAAACTTCATGGCTGCAAATGACATATATTTTGAGGAAAAATATACAAAAAAAGAACTTTTACAAGTGCAGCAGTCATTTTCTTTAAAATAACGGATGTTTGTGATACAATTGCAGAAGAATTGGGACATACAGTGTTACGACTACCTCCCTACTACTGCGTGTTCAATCCCATAGAGCTTATGTGGCACCAACTTAAATCGAGCGTGTGCGGAAAAAATACTTCTCCGACTTTAAGTGGTAGTGAGGTAGAATTAGGAACTGTATGAATGACATTCCTACCGAGAGTTGGAAAAGTTCTGTTAGTCATGTTATAAATGTTGAAAACTCGTACCTTTCTGTAAAATCAATTGTGCCAATTACAATTAATTTAGATGAGGATAGCGATAGCGACACTGAACTAAATATAGAATAGAATTGTAACATTTTAATAAATTACTTGTATATCTCCTACATTTTGCAAAATTCAAATTTCTCAAGTACGACCCTGTAGCACATTTGCATCTTTTACCAGATGATTTTCTACACAATGGAATTAAATCGGGTAGTTTATTGCAGTTAATAAGCCAATACCATTTACTGTGAAAAATACTATACCTACACACCACTCCTTCCACTTTTGCACAAGATCCGCCACTGTGTCGAGAGTTAGGTAATGGAAATTACATATCGTGTCGAATCTTTTTATCAGTTTCACATTCGTTTTGAATTCTAGTTAATGATTGGGCAGCCTTGCTATCGGCACGTGAGAATCTGCGGAATATCTATTATTTAGTGGTAATGGATTCCAGTAGAAAGTTCGTGAACCCATCCCCAGAATTAAAAGCAAACTTCTTATCCAAATTATTGTTTTGGTGAGTACTGAATCTCGCAAGTAACTAAGATAAAAACTAGAAACTGAGTTTACATACAGTAATGATCGAAGTATTATCTTATTTTATTAATTTGCTCTACCTTATGTGACGAAAAGGCGAGCGGTCCTTGAGATGTTAAATACCCAGTCGCACATGATTATTTTTAGTTCGTGAATTCTTGGTGGAAATAATAACATTCGGCGGAATTTTCAACAGTTTTTAATTTGTTTATGATAAGCGGCCTCTCGAACATTCAGTTATACATCAAATAAAGCGGGGAATACATAAGTAATAGGCCAACAACGATGATTCCGTAATACAAGATACGTCGGCAGGTCAATAGAACTCACATAATTTCGTTCATTACTCTCGTACAGACATGGTACATAAATAATCAGATCATCGCTTCGACTTTAACGGCTAGACTTACACATTTTGAGGAGCGATTCTAGTACACTTCAGTTTAACTTCAGCACTTCTAGCGACTGATTTATTACTGCACTGAGTTGTTTGGTTACCATCTTTACTGTACTTTCAGGTATAAATTACATCACTCACTTGAACAATAGAATTTTGATACGAGCCACTAGACTCATGACTACTGTACTGATCTTGACTGAACTGAACTTTACTGACTGACTGACTTGACTCTACTCTACTCATGAATTTGAAATTCGCAAATGTTTTTATATCCCCCATCGAACAAAGAAAGATTCCTTTGAGTTGCGAATTTCGCAAACTTTAGGAAGTGGCTTGAACAGCTGCCTCATTAGATTTTATGAGTTTCAAAACAATGCATAAATAAGTCGTAAAAATTGCGACATTAATTGCCTAGCTCCCCATTACTTTTTATGGTTTTCAAAACATCGCATAAATAACTCGTAGAAATTGCGACATTATTTGCCACGAGTTTCGGTATTGAGGTCACACGTATTAATTACCTCCCCCACTATCAACTCGAGAGTGGAAGGCTTTTATGTTTCGGTCCATTTCGTGTGTGCTGGTATGAAGGTAAGGATCGAAAATTTTAATATTCTGTATAATTCTTTAATACAAACTTCATTGAATATTTCGGCCAATTGTCGAAATTTTGATTTAGAATTAAATATGCAAGCGTTTCTGGATTTTTTCAAAAGTGTTAATACTTTACTATGATTTTGAAAATATAAACAAAGTTTTCCTTTTTGTTTCACTTGAGTGAATACATAGTTTAATTTGAAGGTTCAACATGAACGGATTTGGAAACAAAACTTGATTAGAAAACTTTTCCTTGAATGAAGACTTTATGGAATCGAGTATTTTTTGTGAATTTATTTCCTTTGTTGACGGTGGCACCACATTACCTCCAATACCCCAAAAAAAAATGGTTTGCCTAATCTTGAAAACCATTTTTGATTCAAAAGATAATATTTTCAACTCTCATGACTTGTTAAACAGTAAACAGAATTTTTATCGTTTTATCGTTAAATAGAAATGCTCCCAGAGACTCTTTGTTTCAAAAGAACTCAAAAGTTACCCATCGTTGGATTCCAATAATGTCCCAGGAATATATACACATATTATATCTATACATATATAAGAAAGATAATAAGCAAAAAAATATTCTACTGGCCTTCATCCATAGAACAGCCAAGTCAGTTCAGAAAATTGTTATATGATCCATTTCATATTCCGAAAAATGCTTATTACTAATGAATACATCCAAAAATCTTAAGGTAGTAAAATGGTTATACAGAAGAAATAGTAAAAATGGCTATACGTAAAAACCCTTGAAGTAATATATAGAAGAAAAAAAAAAAATATTCAAGATGTCTATATGCAAAAAAACTCAAAGTAATAAAAATTGTTATATAGAAAACATAAAAATGGCTATATGCAAAAAATCTTAAAGTAGTTAAAGGTTATAAAAAGAAATGTATAAAACAAATGTCATTATCAGTTTTTCTCAAATATTCACTTACACGTACACAATTATTGTTCATTCGACCTCATCGAAAGGCGCCGCTCTTTCCTCGCTGAAACCGGAGCTAGGGGTGGGTGGCATGTCGTGGACTACCGCGTTCCGCTCCGGAGGCGTCGGACTCCGGGGTTCCCGCTGGATGAGAACCCTGTCGTTGGCCAACTGTCCATTGGACGGGTCAGGAGAGGGGTTAGCTGCTATTATCCCTGCGTCATCCCTTGGAGATTGAAGCGGGGATGTTCCATACTGTCGGGCATGAAATGCTTGATTGGGCTCGTCTTGGAATCATCCCTCAAAAACTCGAGGTGGGGGCGGTGGGTTGCATAGTACGCAACGGCATCCTTCGTCTAGAAGTGAAGTTGGGAAAAGTCGTTGTGGGTTGATACTTCCTTCTTCTGTTGCTTCTGGGCCAGGGGTTTCTGGATTCTGCGTACACCTCTCGCACGGGCATGGTGGTCTACCGGCTAATTTGCACCATAAACAGGTACAACTGTGCTTCCCCAGGTATACGGACACGCGAAATAATTTGGCATGAAAATCATGCTATATAATATGTTGTAACCCAACTGATAAGCTGCATATACTCCAGTTTCACGTAAATAAGGTCTCTCCCGCACTAGTTGGGTCACTATCACTATGAGCAATGCCCATTTTTCCTCAATGTTTGGCATGGATCTCACTAAGTCAATCAATTGATCCATACTAGAATTTGTGTATATACCACTCACGTCGTGAACTACTACTAACTGTCCCCGTACGTATCGAAGTTCTATATATGGATTTTCCTTCCAGGCAAAAATGATTTTGACTGAGTCTGACACTTCACTTGAGAATTATTTATTTATACGCTGGAACTTTTGTCTATGCTTTTTAAGTGTTTTTTATTATAAATATTATTTTGTTACACTAAGTCCGACCGAGCGCTTCCTCTGATGTCCATTCTGCAGATTTAGCTGAATTAATATTTACGCTAACTATACGCTGGCGTAGGAGTAAGGCCTTATGTATTTCAAATAAACAAATATCAATCAAGCGTTCTTCGTAGTATAAACATTACTTTTCGAACTGTCATGTGCTTCTAAATGGATTTCCTGTGTTATGTAATTCTTCACGCAATTCCGAAAATGCAATTACAGATTCATCTTTGGGTACTATTGATGCATTTCCAAGCTCTGCTAGCGGCTTTTCAGGAGAATGATATATTTTATTATCCGTTACCGTTGTCGGTTGAATTTGTTTATTTGTCCCATCATTTCTTGGTTTCATTTTTAAATCATATCGGCGCGCGCGCCACTCTCAAGTCTAAGACAGAGACGATCCTTGTCTAAAAATCAATACTCGGTTCCTCCTTTTGACACTAGTGGTGCTATATCCCGCAATATGCATCTCGGTAAAACGGTGTTGTCGGCTTGTGGAATCATTTCTTCCTCATTACGTTTCGCTTTTATTAGAAACGTTTTTTCAGGACCCAGTCATGTTCTGGTACTGCCCTTTCGATCTTGTATGATGAGAATGGCTAATGGGCGGCGTTGGTTCATTTTCGATAATAGATTCTGAATCAGAATCTACATTTTCAGGGTCGGCGTCGTTAATTTGTTCGCTAATCTCCTCGGAAATATTTGTATCGGCATCGCTGTTGGATTCATTCTCCGAGCACTCGCTAAAGGCATGTTGGCTTTTTTCGATATCTGCAGGTTCGGGCGAAATTTGATATTCGTCATTCGCATATACTGGGTCATCCAGAATTTGTTCTTCGCTGTCGGTGTTTTCGGAGGCGCTACTTAACTCGTCTTCGTAGGCGCCCTTATAAAGTTTAAGTCGATTGGAATGAACTGTTTGTTCTTGTGTTCCTCCTATAATTTTTATAATATAATTCACCGGGCTTATTTGTTTAATGATTCGGTAAGGTCCGGTCCATTTGGGATAAAATTTGCTTGCTATTTTGTTACCTTTCTTTGCTGGGTCGTTCAGGTACACTCTGTCTCCAATTTCAAATTCCTTATTCTTGGCTTTAACATTAAATTTCATTCTTTGTTTTTCCGCAGTTTCCTCTAGCATTTTTCGAGCTTTTTCGTGAGCTATTTGGATTCGCTGAGTCATTTCGGTGGCGTAATTTTCGTCCAAGTCGTATTTGACCCTATTTTCTCGTATAGTTGGATGGTGAGGTAGGATCATGTCTCTTGCAATAACATAATTTCGCTGAATTTCTAGTTCAGTCTCTAAAATATTCATAACTTGAATGGGGATGTCATCCTGTAATCTACAAACAGATCTCGCAACCATAATTCCTTGTTGAGATTCATCTCCTTCTATTATTACATTTTCCGAAGTCAGTGCAGGACCTTTCTGCAATTTGGCGAAACAATATAGCCACACTCCGAGCAGGAATAATTAAATCCTTGGACAAATAAATTCCTACCCCATCAGTAACGACTTTTTCGGTTTCAGAATAGCTTCTTGAAGCAGTTTCTGTCTGTCCGTCGTTGTCGTTCTTGAGATCGACTAAAGTATCGCTTCCTTTCATTTCTGACTCTCTTGGAATTCCTCGTATTCTCTCAATTTTCTCAATTTCCTCTTCTTTTTCTATTTCACTGTACTCTCTATTTCTCGTTTCCTCATTTACTTTATCTCTTGTTCTCTTTTTCTTATTTACTTCATTTCCAGTTTCATTTTTCCTATTAATTTTATTTCCACTGGTGATTGATTTTTTTCTAGAAACTTCTGATGAACTGCTGGAACTGGCCAAGTTCCTTGTTTGTAGTATAGGTGAAAGATTCATACGAAGTCTGTTGTTCTCGATTTCTGAGGGGTCGTCACACCCCGACGTCGCGGAATCCTCAGTCATTGACGGTGACCTCGAACTCGCGTCGCTCTTGAATTTTTCACTAACTAATCTTTGCATTTTCATCATTTCAATTTTCATTTCCTTCAATTCGTTTTCCATCTCTCGCATCCTGTCATCATAAAATTTTCCTGTGTTCCTTATTAATCTTTTTTCTACCATCAACTCAACTTTTTCCTCTAACAAATACATACATCCATTTCCCCAATCAATTTTCACTTCGAATTTCTGCAGAAAATCCAATCCTAGTAATAAATCTGCATCGAAATTTCCTGATTCAATTATAATGAAATCGTGTTCAATCACTTTTTCTCGACTTAACGTGATGGGCATCTTCACGATTCCCTTATCTGGTATTTTTCTACCCTGTATATCAATTATATTAAATGCGGTTGTCCTATCTATTCTAAACCCCTTGACGACGTCTGGCTTTATTAAGGATACTTGTGCCCCAGAATCAATCATAGCAGTATATAATTCGCCTTGAATCCATATCTGCGCAATATTTCGGGGTTTTTCGTCTTCCTGAGTACAACTAAGTATCCTTGCCAATCCAGTATCTAAGCATCGTTCTGAGAGGGAGCAGCTACATTGCGGGGTTGAAATGCAGCCGCTTCGTGGTTTAAATTCCTCGGTGGTGGTCCATTTCTTTGGCGAAAGTTCCTTGTTGCAGTATATGCCTCACTGTATTGTCCTGGTCTCCTGTTTTCAAAATTTCTGGGTTGATTGAAATAATTTCGCTCGTCTCTCTCTGGTCTGTATGCTCGAAGTTCCCATGGTTTGCCTTTTGCACAATCTCGAATTCTGTGGCCTGGTTTATGACATTTATAGCATAAATTTTTGTTCCTGTCATTTTCATATGTAGGACAATGTCTAGCAATATGTCCATTTTCATCGCATTTGAAACAATTGATGGTTACATTTTCCCTAGGCTGTTCTCTACTTGTATCAGCAAAAACTCCACGACATTCTCTATTCTGAGGTTTTGTCATTTCTTCGATGATTTCTTCCCGTTCGGCTGTTTCAATGGCTTCTTCCACTGTATCGGGTTGTGATGATAAAACAATCTTTCTTATTGGATTCAATAAACCCATGACAAATTGGGTAACAAGGCTTTGTTCCCATTGTTGTCTCAGAATGACGTTAACGGCTCGATCTTCTGTAACTTTAAGGTTTCTGAGGGCTATTACCTTCAGCCTTGCTAGGAATTGCCGGCACGTCTCCCCATGTCGTTGGCGACATTCTAAAAATTGCCTAAGAGACTGTCCTGGATATTGTACAATGCCAAAGTGGTTTTTCAATTCTTTTTTCAATTCTTCCCAAGATTTAGTAGTTTTCAAGCTGGGTTCTGATTCCAAAAATTGCTTTGCAAGCCCACGTTATTTCAATCTGACTATTGCGACTTTTTGATTCTCCGTCCAATTTGCGATATTGGCAGTTTCGTCAATGATTTGTATGAACTCAGTTATATTTGTTTTACCATCAAAATTTGGAATAGAATCAATGTTGAATGTAACTGGGAAAATTATCTCTTTCTTTTCCTCCTGAACCGGTTCGTTCTCCATTATGAATTTTCCTTTGTCAAATATTTTTTTTTCCTCGCCAAATGTTTACGTGTTAATTATTTCCGTATATTCATAGGGGTTACCTATGAATTAACCAAAGAATTCACCCCACACAATCTGACACCAAATGTGACGACCGGGTATCGTTGGTTGGCAAAAAGGCGAGCGGTCCTTGAGATGTTAAATACCCAGTCGCACATGATTATTTTTAGTTCGTGAATTCTTGGTGGAAATAATAACATTCGGCGGAATTTTCAACAGTTTTTAATTTGTTTATGATAAGCGGCCTCTCGAACATTCAGTTATACATCAAATAAAGCGGGGAATACATAAGTAATAGGCCAACAACGATGATTCCGTAATACAAGATACGTCGGCAGGTCAATAGAACTCACATAATTTCGTTCATTACTCTCGTACAGACATGGTACATAAATAATCAGATCATCGCTTCGACTTTAACGGCTAGACTTACACATTTTGAGGAGCGATTCTAGTACACTTCAGTTTAACTTCAGCACTTCTAGCGACTGATTTATTACTGCACTGAGTTGTTTGGTTACCATCTTTACTGTACTTTCAGGTATAAATTACATCACTCACTTGAACAATAGAATTTTGATACGAGCCACTAGACTCATGACTACTGTACTGATCTTGACTGAACTGAACTTTACTGACTGACTGACTTGACTCTACTCTACTCATGAATTTGAAATTCGCAAATGTTTTTATATCCCCCATCGAACAAAGAAAGATTCCTTTGAGTTGCGAATTTCGCAAACTTTAGGAAGTGGCTTGAACAGCTGCCTCATTAGATTTTATGAGTTTCAAAACAATGCATAAATAAGTCGTAAAAATTGCGACATTAATTGCCTAGCTCCCCATTACTTTTTATGGTTTTCAAAACATCGCATAAATAACTCGTAGAAATTGCGACATTATTTGCCACGAGTTTCGGTATTGAGGTCACACGTATTAATTACCTCCCCCACTATCAACTCGAGAGTGGAAGGCTTTTATGTTTCGGTCCATTTCGTGTGTGCTGGTATGAAGGTAAGGATCGAAAATTTTAATATTCTGTATAATTCTTTAATACAAACTTCATTGAATATTTCGGCCAATTGTCGAAATTTTGATTTAGAATTAAATATGCAAGCGTTTCTGGATTTTTTCAAAAGTGTTAATACTTTACTATGATTTTGAAAATATAAACGAAGTTTTCCTTTTTGTTTCACTTGAGTGAATACATAGTTTAATTTGAAGGTTCAACATGAACGGATTTGGAAACAAAACTTGATTAGAAAACTTTTCCTTGAATGAAGACTTTATGGAATCGAGTATTTTTTGTGAATTTATTTCCTTTGTTGACGGTGGCACCACACTTATGATAATGTATTTGAGTTTGTGCTAAAATACATGTTGAAACATGTACAGTGTGTTATGTTAGTACATGGCCAAACTCAAAGGGGTGATTTTTTTGAGTAATATTCCGAGATGAAGGATTCATATAAAAATAGGTCCGCTAAGGTTTTGTCTAAATATCTTAATAATCCTCTGGCCGAATTTGTTGAAGTTCGACAGTGTTATTCAGAATTTTGGGGTCTGATTTAGGTACTTTAACCAATTTTATTTTAGATTCTGCTTTGTTTTCGAAAAAAAATATATCAAACCACATTATTGAATATCCAAGGACAACAATACAATATTTTTCAACGAGTAATGTTTTTTATTTCTGATAATAAACTCTATATAAAAATGTGCTACTGATTTGAATAAAACAAACCACTCCAGTTGTTGATGGTCTGGTCATAAAATTTTTTTACCCCAAGAATATGCAAAAAACTAGTATAAAAAATCTGTTTATGATGAAATGATTAACAGAGTGAGGATAATTTATATTCGTGAAAAATGAAAATGATGATCTGATAACAGATATCACCACTCTTGATATAATCATCAATAGTAATAGTATCGTACTAGTTTTCCCGTAATTGATTCTAGAGTCGGATAAAATTTGAGGAGACTTATTATAAATACCAGTATGTTTGACGAATAGACTAGTAATTGGGAGTAATTGGCGAGGACGTTCTAGATAGACATTTTGTCTGACAGTTCTTGAAAATGTCTTCGAAATGCAAGTTGAAACTTCGAACAATTCGGAAGAGACTAGATATATATATATATATATATATATATATATATATATATATAGAAAGATAGAGAGAGAAGGGTAGTCTCTTGACTGGACTAGTTGAAAAAACCGTCTGAATTTGGAAAATCCTCATGCAATGAAAATCAACCTTGGGGTTGCAGTCATAAATTGAGTTTGGCCTGATATAGTAAAACTCTTTATTAAATTGTCGAGCTTTCGAAAATCTTTACTTTCTTTTTCAAGACATCTGAAAAACAGGGTTTATTGTTACATAAAGCACTAAAACATGTTAAAATTGAACTTACTAATGTGAGATTAGATATAAAACAGCAGGCGAAAAATCCTTGTCCATCACAAACAGAAAAATGTTTCTGATAAGAAATGTTTCTGATGAGAAATGTTTTTTCTGTTTGTGAAGTACAAGGATTTTTCGTCTGCTGTTCTATATCTAATCTCACATTAGTAAGTTCAATTTTAACATGTTTCAGTGCTTTATGTAACAATAAACACTGTTTTTCAGATGTCTTGAAAAAGAAAATAAAGATTTTCGAAAGCTCGACAATTTAATAAAGAGTTTCACTATATCAGGCCGAACTCAATTTATGACTGCAACCCCAAGGTTAATTTTCATTGCATGAGGATATATATATATATATAAAATGATATACTTCTTGGGGATGCAGTCAGGATCAGATCAGATCAGAAGTGTTCTCTTTGGTAGGTCTGAGCTTTCAGAATACTTTATTCCATTATCAAAGACATATCGTGAGATAGCAAAGTAAGACTTGCATTAACACAAGAAACCAAGAAAATTTTGAGATAAATTCAAAGAAAAGAACCCAAAAGGGAAATTGAAATTATCTCAAAATTTTCTTGGTTTCTTGTGTTAATGCAAGTCTTACTTTGCTATCTCACGATATGTCTTTGATAATGGAATAAAGTATTCTGAAAGCTCAGACCTACCAAAGAGAACACTTTTAATTGTGGCCATCTGATCCTGACTGCATCCCCAAGAAGTATATCATTTCTTACCAAGTTCAGTCAAGATACTCCTGAATTTTATATATATATATATATATATATATATATATATATATATATATATATATTTATATATAAAACAGGCTTCATTCTATCAGCCTTGGTTGCCTAGTTACAGCTGTTTCCAGGTTGGGAGGTAAAATATTGCCGAAGGGGTTAAGGGGGGTGACTGCACGGGAAGGGATGGCAACTGCCCTCAAAATGATCCAAGGGGTCCATATAACCTTCGTACAAATGTGGCGTTCCTTAAACTTTTTTTGCAAGGTTGAAGCTATATTTGGTCGTTTTCCTTAGTATTAACATGCCGAAAAGATTATATTGGATACAATCACTAAATAGTTCATTATGCATGTTAAAACGTATTTTACAATTCAGTTTGGCCAACTATTACTGATATGAGTCGGTTGGATATTCTGTAGCAAACCAAGTGGAAGTAATTATTACATGACTCACATGAGATAATTCAAAAAGGTGCTGCCAAGAAAATTTGATTCATTCTCAATTATTCGAGAGCTCTGGTATTTCTGACTTCTCTGAGGATGTAGAGTGGATAATTATTCATCAAAAAGGAAAGGTTGCAAATATTACTTCTTCAATCTTCGCTTAACATCTTCCAAAATCCTTCTATTATTGTTAATAACCCTTTCGGGTATTATTCCGTGTGCGAGTGGGAGAAAAGACTCTAGCTTTAGAGTCGAAAGTCGAACATTTCTTCAACTCACACACGGATTTTCAATATTCCAGTGTTCGTGAAAATATTCATTCTATTATTTCGAAACGATATATTATCGTCCTATCACTTTATAAAGAAATATATTTCGTTCAAATACATTTTTTGTCGAGAATACTCCATATAAAAATAAGTTATAAACATTGCTCAATTATAGAAATGATAACTTATATATGATTGGCAAGTCAAACGCTATCATTTCAAACTACGAAGAGTTGAATGTTGACAATTCCAACCTCTTGGAATACTCACGAGACTATGACATTTACGAAGAATGAGATATATCTTTGGGCTTGATGCGAATTGTTCCATCGTAACGGTTTGGTCTTCAAAAAAAATTCGGCTCTCAATGTTCGGAAATAACAGAGATATAATTGAAAAAAATAGAATAACTTTTATCCAAATTCCTAGCTTTTCAACCGGCTATACCGTACTGTATTATAAAAAAGCTGAAGTTATTCGAATTACTCATAGGCATACGAACAACACTTCCAAGAAGAACGTTGAAAAAACATAATTTATTTGAGGTCTCATTCAATTTCACATTTGCAAACGCAGGCAGATATTTTATCTTCTATGCAGCAACTGTTCAAACATTTCATGTTTGAGATAAACAATCCTGTCGGATCGAACTTTCCCATGGGTTGAGAGATTTATTCAAGAGATCATTTACTCTAAGACCAAACTGATATACTTGCACTTGACGTGCTAACGACGTTAGCATGTTGAGGAGAAGAACATGATATATTACGAATCTCGAAATGATTGTATTCACTGATCAAATGCCAGAATACCGTCAGATATTTCAACCCGCCAGAAGTGTCATCTGTGACATTCTACAGGACTTGCGAACACAAAACATCCCGAACCGTCTACTACTGAACTGAATAACGGAATCTGGTGCAGATGTTGTGAACTTATACACCAGGTATAGAAGACCTTCAACAACGAGCACATCGTACGGCAGATAGGGTGAAAAAGGGCCTATCCCTTTCAGACCGCTATTTATTTCAATGCTGAGAAGATTATAAGAATAATCAAAAGACGAACTCCTGATTGGACCTAGGCAATACTTCTGTAGGTAGTGCTGCACTTCCTCAATTGTAGTTTTTGAATTCAGTGTCAATGATCTGTATACCATTAAGCGTGTTAGCGAAACGAGCGTCGAGTGCCAGTCTCAACTTTTACACGAACAGTTCCATTTGCATCGTATATTTCGTATACCCACAATTGTCTCATAATCACATTATATACGTCACTTTTGGTCATTATTACAAAAGTTATTCACATTTATAAAATAGTGCGAAACGTATTTATCATTCGTTCCGTAGTTGTCTGGGTTTGTAACCTACCGCAATTTGAAGAGATAACATAAAATATTAATGTGCACTGTTGTACGTTAAAGACCAATACCTCAATGTATACAAATTGTAACTTTTTCTAAGGTAGGTACATACCAATTTCGAATTGACTGATCTGAGACAGTTGAAAAACTGGATCAAAAAGAAATATTACTAAGTATAAAAAATCTTGAATATCCAAAATAAGTTATTACGGTATAAGGTAGACACGATTAAATTTCCACAAAATGTATTGTCTTCGCGACATGTTTCGATACACTGTATCTTTATCAAGCGAATGTATTTAAACACTGAATTATTCTTTGTTAAAAGCTCTTTAAATACATCAGGGCCTACTCTAATTATCTCCGATTCCTAGATTAATACCACTGACACTGATGATGATTCCTAAACTTATTAACTGATGCTAATAACTGATATTGATTCCTAGAATTACACTGATAATGATTATGATATCGGACCATAGTTAGTTATGGTCCGATATCATAATCATTATCAGTGTAATTCTAGGAATCGATATCAGCTATTAGCATCAGTTAATAAGTTTAGGAATCATCATCAGTGTCAGTTGTATTATTCTAGGAATCAGAGATAATTAGAGTAGGCCCTGATGTATTTAAGGAGCTTTTAACAAAGAATAATTTAGTGTTTAAATACATTTGCTTGATAAAGATACAGTGTATCGAAACATGTCGCGAAGACAATAAATTTTGTGGAAATTTAATCGTGTCTATCTTATAGCGTAATAACTATGGATTACCATCAAGTAAAGGCCACCTCAATCCAAAATCCAAAATAAGTGATGAATTCAAGAAAACGAGCAAGAAAAACCACGTCAGTTCGATACAGTATTATCTGAACGAACTCAATCTGAAATTGAATGTAGAGCTCAAAAATGTTGAAATATACAAGGTGTTCCATTTGAAAAAATTGAGTTCCACTCATTTTTTCATGAGATTGATCTGCATTTTTTGAAGACCCTGTATGAGGCAAATGAGAAGATGACTCGGAGTGAAGATCCTCATAGTATCACTCCACTCCATTTCAAAGTTGATCGTTTTTGTGCACCAGAGTTCAAGATTATCAGCATTTATAAAAGTTCATGTTTGGTAAAAAAAAACTCGAAATTAATTTATATCTTCTGAACGGTAATAGATAGGTGTAGGGAAATAGAGTATGAATTTGTTGACGAAGTGATAATAAATCATAATATGATATTATATACGGGGTGTTCTATTTGAAAAATCAAAGAAGCCGCTACTTTATGGTAGAAGCGACAACGCCGCATCGTCTAAAATATTTTAGGCGTGTAGGTCATATTGATTTATGCATACTGTGAAATTTTCATCATGAAAAGCCCTGTATAGTATATCAATGGAATGGTGGCGCAATATTACAATGGACTGATTCTGAACTCTGTAATTCTTCGACAAAAACTATTTCCTTCATATTTTTATGTCCTGTGAAGTGAACTGTCACCTATTGATGAGTATTTCTGAAAACATATATCCGAAAAAAAAAATGTTCTGAGCTGAATATTGTAACTCATACATTAATTTAGCCAAAAAACTTTTACAAAAAAATTATCACCAGACTTGTTTTTTTCAAAGTGAGCAGAACAAATACTTAATATAATAATTAACACTGAACAGATCCATAGTTTAGTAATGTAGTTGAATACTGGAATATAACTGACACACAAAAGACAGTTGTCAAACACGTCATGATAAACATTCACATATATCCGAATTAGAAGATTTAGAGATCATTGATGAAAACTAAATTGGGTGAAATTCTATTTCGAAGATAATCAGACCATCTACTTTACAAAAAATCAATCTTTTACCTCCGTTCTGTCGAAAGTTAGAAAAAAACTCTTATCCTCGACTATAGAGTAATGTGCCCATTGTACGTCTGCTTGCTCGACTTCAATGATACCCATTATTCATTAATGAATTATGAGTCATTACTCGATGCTGTCAAATAATACTTCCTTGATTTAGCTATAATATTATATTGTTTAGCTACAAACAATCGGTTTTTGAAATTTCATCGTGTGGACCACCAAATATTTACAATTCAGTTCTTTACTAATATCATTTAGACTAAAAGTGAGTTTCACTACTATTCAAAATTTTTGGAATCAATACATTCCAAAGCAAGAAACAAACTTTTTCTTTGGATCAAATCAATATCTTCAAGCTATCAGATCTACGGGTCGTCCTTCCATCTAGATAAAATGCTTGCCACAAAAAAAATCATTTTCTGACAACACAGTATACTATAATTCCGAGATGATTGAGTTATAATCCTTTTTCGTCGGGACAAAAGTTTCTTGAACATATTTGATACATATTTTTTTTTCACTAATTTCAGCTGGGTTCTTCCATTTTTCAAAAATGCCTATGGAAAAGATATCGATATTAAAGATATTTACAATGCCAATGACACTGACACAGCTGAACCATGGGCAGATCGCTTAGAAAGGTAAGATGTTCGTCTTTTGGAATCCAAGGAACTATTACACTTCTTTCCAGATCTTGGATGGACGAAGTAGAAAAAGCAAAACAAAATAATGGGAAACCTAGCCTCAGTCGAGCTATTAACAGAACTTTTTGGAAATCATACTACATATATGGAGTGTTTCTATTTTTCCAAGGAATTGTTATAAAGTGAGTCACAACAGTATTTTACGTCACAAGTTAGGAAAATACTGTTTTTAAAACAAACATGTGTTCCAGAGCGAAATTTTTCGTCTCGTTTCATCCCGAACTTGATGTGTATGAGGTGCTTTTCTTTAATGACCACCCCCCTTGAATTTTTTGAAAGGGTCAACTCAAAAAATTTAAACTTTTGATAATGAAATTGATGCTGAAATACTATATTGTGGAGTATAATTGACAGATGAAAATTTCAAAATGGCGACTGGGCGTCATCTGAAAAAATTTAATGGAAGGGGGGTTCTGTGATACATAATTTTTTTGAAGTACCTGACGAATACTTCGCAACCCTAGAATATGAAGCTTAAATTCTGGTGGAAGGTTTACTCAACACTTCGAATTTGAAAAAATATATCGATTTATTACCTTCTTGAGTTTCATTACTTTTTTTTTCTTTTTTTTGTAGTTCATTGATATTCTTTTTGTTTTCCTTATGTTATTGCCACATATCATGTTATTGAACTGCAAATAAATTATCATTATTATTTCCATCAATGCGAAAAACTGATGAAAATGTTGAACCAACCCAAACACAGAATTACAGCGATAATTCGCTTTCCCCTAGCAGTGATAATTTTGACCTTTTAAGTCACGATAGATTTTGTCGATGAAATCCTACTCTTGAATTTTTGTTTTGAGAATTTTGTTTTCAGATTGATGTATACAGCTGAACATACCACTAGACCTGAGAATTTTCTCAGATGAATATCAATTTTTCCAAACTCAAACTCTGTTATTTTTCAGAAATGCCAATCCAGCAAACAGCTACAGATAAAACCAGTTGTCCTACGGACTCGTGGTTTTTTATCATTCTGGATGCTTTCTTGGTATTTTTTATATAACTAGGTTTACGTTTCAAAAATAGAACACTATATATCGAAAAAATTTTGAGTTCCTGTGGTATCACTTTCGATAATTGGCTTCCTCCCAGCAGTGATAATTTTGGCTTTGACAAATGATAGCGCTCTCTGCCATGAAATGAACATCTAGGTACCATTATTCTTGAATCATACGTTAGTAATAGGACCTAGTTATGCATCATTATCTCATTTCCAATGACTGCCATAAAATAAAATCGAACCAATAAGGCAATCAAATATTCAAATATGATAGTGACTGAATATCAAAACTTTGCATACCTAATTGCTGGTACACAAATGCTTAAGCTCAATCTTCTATTATGATTATAACAGTGACTGTGATAATGACGAGGATGCATACATCCTAACTCCAATGAGATAACTCAGATGATTATGTGGGTAAATAAAATGAAACTCAATCATACAATACACAGTCATACGGGACAGATATGAATTGACTAACTCCATTCATTCACATAACCTCGGGAAAATCTAACAACAATCTTTCAGTACAAAATTCACCTTGAATATTAGAAATTTATATACGATATTCCGAAATCTTGAAAATTCAATCGAAACTTATTCATCCAAATGGTAGCAATTTAATTTTAATTGAAAAGAATATACGTTAGGAGTACGACGTGTCTCTGCGGTGTCATTTCAAGGCACGATAGATTTTAACGATAAAATTTCATCGTTGATAAGTACAAGCCCAGTCATTTTACCTACTATTACTGCAATGATCAAAATCACTTCATATTTATCATTTTGATATAGTACTAAAAATAGATTGAGAATGAATATTTTATGGAACTGATACTCAAGAATATCAATATCGTTTGCGGATCATTAGGAATGATGTAACACTAGTCGTGAGAGGTAAAACTATTTTTCTACTAGATAATTCAAGTAAGCTAGGTACCTAGCCTACAATAATTGTAGTTTCAATTGAAAGTTGGAATTTCTCGTTACTCCGATAATGAAATTGTTGATTTGAGAATGATAACTTTTTGATGTTCGTTGTCTGCCAACCTGCTTGAACGTGTAATTAGAGTTTTTGCCACAGCATGAATCTGTTTCGGATGGTGATGTGAATGTGATACCTGAACGCACATTCACATCACCATCCGAAACAGATTCACGCTGTGGCAAAAACACTAATTACACGTTCAAGCAGGTTGGCAGACAACGAACATCAAAAAGAAGAGCGGAACACGATCGAGGAGACTCTACGAATGAATAACTACTCGGAGAGAATTATAAAAACGGCTTCCAAGAACAAACCGAAACAGCAGAAAACCCCAGAAACACCGGTCATAACAACCAGACTACTATACATAAAAGGAACCACAGATAAAATCAGCAGAATTCTCCGCAACCACGACATAGCTACTTCGTTCGTACCAGAACGTACAATAAGATCGATACTCCGTAATACGAAGGACCAGATACCACTGGAGTCCCAGGGAGTCTACGAAGTACCATGTCGAGACTGCAACAAGTCCTACATCGGCCAGACCAACAGACGGATCAACGTACGCAAGGATGAACATGAGCTATCAGTGAAAGGAAAAGTCACCACATCTTCCATCTTCCAACACGTATTGGAGACAGGACATAACATCAATTTCGAAAACACGAAAACATTAGCGAGCGATGAAAACTTATACTCTCGAACAATTAGAGAGGCTATCGAAATTGGGAAACGACCGAGTAGTATGAATTAGAGAGATGACGCCCAAAAATTACCAAGAACGTGGAAATCCATCCTATCACAAAACAAAAACAAGCCGATCATACCAGAGGGACAAGGTCGGACCTCATCAAGTAATTACCATACGGATATAATGAAAAATGCAGTCGGACCAACGAAAAAAGTGGGAGGGGCCCAGGTCAAAGATACCATCATTGAACACCCCTATATATTGAGAAGCAGAACTCGAATTAATTAGTCGAGTTCGGAGGTCGAAATTCAATCATCACCTAGAAGATGGCAAATGAGACTTTGACGAAACGTTGTGACAATTATCCTTCAGAGGATCATATTTCAAAGAATAATCTTGACGAATACCACTCGATCTAAAAATTTTCTAATTTTCCAATGGATTTCCATTTTTTTTTTAAGAAAGAGTGATTTTCGAAGGATTTCAATCGAGCAACCAACCAGCCATAGATCAAACCACTCCTACAGACTCTTTGTTTCATCACGCTGGTTGCTCTCTCAGTATTGCTAACAGAGTTTTCGTTACAAAATGGAAATTTATCGAAGGCAAGAGAGAATTCACAAGTTGAGATTGCCAATTAATTTTCAGGTTTAACACTTGTTAAAAACACACCATTTTGCATATTCTATTACATATTTTATCAACATGTCAGATTAACCAGACTGTGACATAGTAATATATAAGTAATATAAGTAATATGTTGTTGAATTCAAATTTTCCCATTCGAAATTTGAAATGAGCTGATGAGAATTGGAAGTCCCACAAAAAGTATCGACTCATCAGCAAGTATTACTCTATTTCAGACTATCTTAACAAATGAGACGACTCACAAAGGTTTCCCAACGCCTGGAAACCATCACTGTCCTTTCGGAAAAATTTTCAATTGAACCTGCTCACACCACCCCAACATTCTACAGCGTCCGTCCCGCATGTGGTTATAAACACCAGACCTCCATCCTCACAACTTCAGTATATAAATAATTCGAAAAAAAAAAAAATTGAAAAGGTTCCTCAAAATAGGTAGGCTCCAAAAAACAATCATTGATCCACTTGTCCTAATCTACAAAATAACAATTCCCTTTTCAATATAAGGAGATCTCCCAGTTTTCTCCCTTTTTATAAATATATAACAATGTTTGCTTTCGACCACATTCTGGCAATGATCAGATGAAAATTTTATATTCTAATGAATAGCAAAATGTTTCAGAAATCTTCAGCCTGTGGTGATTGCAGAATATATCAGCTACCATAAAGAAAAAAAAGAATACTATGATTTGGGAGCGTGGCACATACCTTATGAATCAGCTGGATGGATACTTGCAACAAGTATAGTAGTCCTAGCCTTCCTCAGCGTGATAATAGGCCAATATTCCATGTTTTCATGCAGTAGAGTCGGAAACAGAGTCAGGGTAGCTTGTTGTTCCATTATTTATAGGAAAGTGAGTATACGATTCAAAATTTCAAATAGCCGAACCATTCCTGCAGTCTTTTTCAATTATACTTTTTTCAAAATAATAGTATTTTAAATATCAAGACGGAAATTGAATCATTTCTCTCGGGAGAAAAATGTAGCTTTCCGAGGCCGGAGGGCGAGTTAATGCAAAAGCCGACAAGTCACGCTTTTCTACAAATCATGTGTACTGTACCAAAAATATAGCTACTGCTAGCTGATTTTTTCATTTATTACAGAATTATATCAAAAGCCATCATATAAATTTTCATGCGGGGGAAAATGATGTATATTGATTATTTTCTTCATTTCAAGAAATTGAAGTTACACACTCTAGCATAGAGTGTATAAGGGACGCTCGGAGGGGATAATATTTGTGAAAGTAGAAAAGAAGGGGAATGAAGTGCGACTAGATAAGAACAGCGAAGGGTTTTTCACTTCGGAAATCCGGTGTACAAAATCCAGTAGAAATCTTGTTAAAATCTATGAAATTTATGTTGAAATCCCACCTGAAATCTTGAAATCCACCAAAAAATCCTGATTTCGTGTACAAATTATACGGAAGTGTAACACCCCTCTCAGAAGGGCAAACGTGGTCAGTCGAAGACAGTTTCCAACAGGCAGTAGGATAGTTAATGTCAAACATTTAATAAAAATGTTTGCGTCTTTTGCAAAAAACAACAATTGTTCATTCATAGAGTGCAGTAATATATTAATTGCTCGAAAAAATAATGAACTAGCAGGACATGCAAAAAAACTTTCCCCACATGAAAACAACCTTCAGATGTACCATAGTGAATGTTTATTGACCCTTTATTTACGGCTTTGCCACCGAAGTATCGGAAAGAATCAACACCACCTCCTTCAAGATTACCGTCTGTTATTTCAATATTTCCTATAATAATTGTTATTATCACCATATAAAGCTATTTATAATATAGTAGAAATACGATATTTGCTTCATGTGAAACATCACTATATTACTTACTTTCAACATCGTAAATCGGACTAGTAATACCAGATCCGGCTGCGAGATTATTACGTTCATCAGGAAACTGTATACAATTTTGCCAGGTTGCGAAATTATTTTCAAGATAATAATTATTTAATTTCAATTGAAAAAACGTGTTACCAAATATTTATTGAATTCTACAATACATTTATTGTTGTATGATTTGGTTTTATTTGAAAACTGCTTAGGAGTTATAAAATTAAACCTCAATTTTCTTTGTTGGTAGCGCTAGTTGGCTACTGGTATGTAAAAATTGACATTGTTAACATTGGCGTATTCAACGAGCGTATAATGATGACTATCATTCGCGAGGTGAAGTTTATTGCTGCAAGCCATTATACGCGAGTAGAATACTATATACTTTATTCACGACTAACAATAAAAATTATTGAAGTATTTTTGTTGGAAAGTCACTCGAACACCGAACTTAACGCACTTGACTGCCGTAATATAAAGCTCTGTAAATAAGTTGTCTATTATGAATTTTTAGAACCTATGTTCAATAAATAGTGGCGTATATTAGAACCAATTGAAAAATTGAAACTTATCGGAGATTCCAAATTCAACTATCATAAATTTATTTTTTATCTTCGCGCGTACGCGACAAAAAACACTGTGCTATTCAGAGAACATTTTGTGAACCAAGAGAGAAAGAAACAGATTCGGGAGGTTTCCAATACCAGTGGGAAAAATTTACTGATGGAATCAACCAACTGTGATGAAAGTGCCAAGGAAAAGACGATTGCTAATGAATCAGGAGAGCAACGGTGATAAAATTCGATAAGAAAAGGGATCAATTGCCGATTTTCCATAACAAAGAAGTTAGTGAGTCCGTGACTCGAGTATCATCGACGAGACAGATTGCCAAAAAATCATTGTGTATTTTTTCTTACGAATATGCCAATAGAATATTATATATTTTCCATAGATGTCACCATTTCTTATCTGGAGAGTATTTGAAGAAGATGACATATTTTTCATCAAAAATCTTTTGTTAAAAAAAGGTGCAATTTTACTACACAGTTATATTTTTTCCATTTTCGCATGGAGAGGTGAGAGCGTTAGCTGATTAACGAAAAATCCCACCATGAACTCTGGCAAAAAAACCGATTTATGTTTCGTTTTGAAATAATCAAAATGAATTGTGAATTGATTAGTGAAACAAACCCAGCTTTTTTCGCGTGATTGTTAATTGGGAGTTCAATTCACGAAAGTAGAGAATTTGTCCAACTCTGCGTTGTAGTACACCACAGGTTAATTCTACCATGTGTCTCCATACATATATTCATCAAGATATCATTTCCAGATGCTCAGGTTGAGTCAAGCATCATTGGGCGAAACAGCAGCTGGTCACGTGGTGAATTTGCTCTCCAATGACGCTGAAAGGATCGTGATGGCCGCAGCTTTCCTTCACTATATTTGGCTCATGCCCATATCATTCGTAGTATCCTTCTATATCATGATCGACAAAGTAGGGGTGGCTGCCATAGTAACGCTGATATCAATAGGACTGCAAACCGTGCCATTTCAAGGTATATACCATTCAGATTAGTTGATTTTGTTTGTACTCGATTTTTGTGGGGACTGGGATGGCTACTGGTTCCAGTTGAGTATCTTAGGTTAGGTTAAAAAACGCTTTTCGTGGCTATGATCTGGATGACTTACCGGATCTCGCACATACTTTCATCACAACTTATTCTCGCCCTTGCTAGGAATCACACGTTGAATGTTGCGACCTTGGTAATTCTCAGCTCGCAAAAGTTTCAACTTTTGAGGGTAAATGTCGAAGGGTTAACGAAAGAATCAATTCTGAACCAATTTTTGGAAATCCATTTTTAGATGCAGTTTGTAAGTCATAATTTTGTGGTGAGTGATTCTTTTCTTCATAGTTTTTTGAAATGTAAACCCAGTGCAATGTGGAAAAATTAGAAATTGAAAAATAATTCGTTTCGAATAGTTCGTCACCACACCAGGTGAATACCTCATAAACTGATTAGATTTCTTTTGTTGAAAAGTACATTAAAAGCGTTGTCTGGATATATTTGAGAGGCGGATAACTCGTTCAAAAAGTGAGATTTGATAGGTGATACTGAACAGAGATTTCGCCTGAAAAATATATGATTTTTCGAGTGACACGGTTATATCCAGTGGAGTAGATTCACTTTTCGACATCTCAGACAATTTTTATTTTCTTTCGTTTTTTCTTTTGTGAAATTGAGTTCATTAACTTGAAATAACTGCTGCTTTAACCCTCCATCACATCTATTTCTTGTTTGGTGAGGAGAAGGTAAAGTTCGGAAAATGTAATGTTCTGTAGAAAACGTCGCACTCGTGATTTTCATTTAAATAACCAGTTCATACTTTTTCATTAGGTCGGTCGAAAATTATTATTCATATTTCATCAGTCGTTAATACCAAAAGTTATTATGTATAAATATATATATATATATATCACTAACTCTTCTGTTACTATATCTGTAATTTCAGGATACCTTTCGAAACTACAAGGAAAATATCGAATGAAAATAGCTAAGAAAACGGACTTCAGAGTGAAACTTATGAGTGAAATTGTTTCTGGAATACAGGTCATCAAAATGTATGCATGGGAAAAACCATTCGGAAAATTGGTGGAAATATCTAGAAAGTGAGTTCATTTTGAGATAACGAGTAACAATAATGTGGTTTGAGTTCGATTGGAAGGTATGCTGTCTCATGAATATTGTACGCGTTATTCTTTTATTGCCAATATTTATTATCTGTCACTACCTTCAAGGAGACGTACCTATCTAATAACTTACATAATCTAGATACGGGTGCAAAGCCCGAAATAGTTAGGTACTGAAACATCTACTTCTTTCAAATGTTTAAATATACTTGAGGAACATCAACAGGTGCTCACCAACGGATGGCAAGAATCATATGATTTTTACGATCCTGAAATTCCTGAATATACGCAGACTGTAGCTAGAGGATATCTGTGAACGACAAAGTGCTTCCTATAATGTCATCGGCTCGTTGGGGGTGTACAAAAAAAACGAGACGCAACTGTGCTTTAAGAGAATGGTTTGAGAATTGTGGCCATAATTTATTCCACCGAATTGAATTCACAAAAACAATTAATAAGTCACAATTCACTGGGGAAACAATCGCAACTCACAATTCACTCTTTTCAAAGTGAACTGAAGCCAATGAATTGAATTAACTGAAAATGAATTGAATTCATTTCAAATGAATTCAATTCACAATTCTGTCTAAATCTTGTCTGTGGAAATAGGGTTTTGGATCCTCCTCATACAATTTTTGATTTCTTCACTCTTTCCATAGTAAATTATAAATAAAATACTAGAAGAATCCTTCTGCTTGTATTATGCAATGTCAATAGTTCAATCTCATAAACTTCATTTTTTTTTAAATATTATTGAATTTTCAGGAACGAAGTCAACTACATTACGAAAAGTCTATACATCAAAGGCGTCATGTCGTCATTGGCGGTGGTTACTGAAAGATTCAATCTATATTTGACCATTATGGTGAACTTACTCATGGGAATCAAACCAACAAGCGATGTAGTGTATTTCATGGCCCAACTAATTAACACTATCCAGATGTACATGTGCATCTTGTTTCCCATGGCACTTGCTGGGTATGCAGAGGCCAAAGTCACAATGAGAAGACTTGAGGAATTTCTGATCCTTGAAGATACCATCATACTATCAAATAACGACATTGAGGATGGAAAAAAATATATAGAAGATAAAACTGGACTAGGACTCATTACTATCGAAAACGCTAGTGCTAGCTGGTCACCGGAACCACTGGTTAACACTCTGTCAGATGTTAATTTGAAAATTCCAACAGGCACACTGTGTTGCGTGGTGGGAAGTGTTGGATCTGGAAAGAGCTCTCTTCTGCAGATAATGCTCAAAGAGTTACCTTTGAAGAAAGGACACTTGGATTTGAAAGGACAAATATCGTATGCCTCCCAGGAACCGTGGTTGTTTGTGTCGAATATTAGAAACAATATATTGTTTGGAAAACCGTATGTGAAAGAAAGGTACGATTCCCTCCGACATTCCATCCTGTACAGGACAGTTCGTAGTTTATCTTCTGCAGGATGATTTTTTGTTGTTTATTGTTTATATCAAATTGAAAAATGACATTTTCGAGTAGAGGACATGGTGGAAATAAACTACGGACTGTCTTGCACGGGATGGCGGCTTCCAGGTAATATCTTTGTCAAGGACAATATCTCTATTGCTTGGCCTATTCACTTATCGACGCCTAAATTACTGACCGACGTCTTCATAATGTAATAAGTTGAATCCAACCAGTGATTATGTTTGTCAATAAAGTTAAATATTGTCATGGAAATGTTTTCGAGAGCCACCTTGGTTTTTGATAATAAATGCAATTTGTACAGTGGAAAAATCAATATATATATATATACTTTCGACTTCTCGATTATCAGGTGGGGATTGATTCATTTGAATCACGGAAAAATGCTAGATTCGAGAAAAAAATCGCTATAACCATTAGACAAAAATTGGTAGTCGTCGCTACGCTCCGACTTCGAATAATTGTCTTCTATAATAATCTCTCTACACTTTGAATTTTTGAAGTTTGTGAGCCTCAGGAAAAATGGATGGAACAATTGATAACGGTTCAGAAGAGCACCGACCGTGAAAATATCTATAGAAGAGAGACAAGTCTCTGACCCTTCTACGATGCTCCAATGAAGTGATCGAGTCTGTGAGCGAAGAATCACCAAAATGACGGATTGTCTCCGAATACCTCTGAATAGAATTGAGAAGCTTCAATGAATGTTTTGGTGGCAAACTCCATACATGAGAACTGTATTCCAAGACAGGTCGTATCTGAGCCTTATAGATCATTAGAACCTGACGAGAAGTGAAGTATTTCTCCGAAAGAAATAGAAATCCAAGTTTCTGGGAAGCACCTTTAGCGATCGATCTCACAATGTTTCTCCAAGAGAGATTATTACTGATCGTAATTCCTAGCGTCGAGATAATTAACTTTATAGGAATAGTTACTCCTGCGACATCTGAATATTTGATGATGATAGACATGCCTGGGTTTTCGTAGCATTTTCACCAAGTCATCGTTAATTTCATTGACGTGAATGTTTCTTTGAACTTTCGTTCCTCGAGCTGGTATGGGAACTCTGGAAGAGAAACTAGAATGAAGAATACTGTCGTCCGCAAAACTATGTACTGAAGAAGAAGTTTTCTCGAGCAAATCATTGATATGAAGCAGAAACAAAGTGAAGTGAACTGAACCCTGTGAAACACCTGCATTTATTGGTAGAATATCAGATGATACTCCATCAACAACCACATACAGAGACCTATCAAACAAGAAACTCTTCAACAAAGCACACAACTGAGGAGGTTAACCATAAGACGGCAGATGCCAAACTCGATCAAACGCTTTCGAAATATCGAGTGCAACAGCTATCGCTTCTCCGAATTTTTCATTGAATGCTACCAAATATGAGAGCCAAGTCACTGGTTAATGTTTGATGGCGGAATCCGTATATTGATCATTAATTATTCCTGATTTCTCTAAATATTTGATAAGCCTCATATTGATTGTTTGTTCCATGACTTTGGGAATGATAGAAAGCAATGCACTTGGTCTATAATTATAAGGTAAAGTTTTCTTACTTATTTTAGGAACTGGCTGAACTATTGCCTGTCCTCCAGGACTTAGGAAAAAACCCCCAAGTTTCATGAAAGGTTGAATAATTCACAAAGTACTGATGTCAATTCGGGGACACATGCTTCAAGAACAATTTCTGGGATTCCATCAGATCCGAAAGCCTTATTCGTCATCAGGTCCATTGAAATATTTTCTCTATTTTGTTGGTGAAAAATTATTTCAGGCATATGACTGTCAACAGGCATTATATTCGGGGAACTTTTCCGGATCAGTCCAGAGTAGAATTTCCATCAAACATATTCGCAAATATCTTTACTTTTTGTTGGGCAGTGGTGGCTTGGATCCATCTTCTTTCATTAAAGGGGGTAATGAACTAAAAGTGGAATTTTTGGAGATAGCCTTGGCAAATGCCCAAAACGAACGAAAAGCGTTTGGACATTCAATAAGTTTTGAACGAATTTCATGATTATGTGCTTCTTTAGCAGCTCCAATTGTTGCACTACATCTATTTCTTGCGTAAATGTACTCAGATCTCGTCTTTTAACTGGGGTCTCTTATTACTACTTGGAATGAATGTTTCCATTCCCAGAATGATGGTACCAGATATTTCTTGGGCACATAGAGTGGAATCACCAGATGAGAAACAGAGTCTTCTTCAAGGAAAATCAGAGAAAAACATTCGAAGACTATCCCAGTCTGCTGACTTGTAATGCCAGACACAACGTGAGGATGATAACAATTCGTTGGAGCCACATACGAACAAGTTGTTGAAATCAAAGTGTGATTAGAATTACCCAAGGGGAAGTGAATTTTGATCTGATAAATATCAGGATGAGTAGTAAGAAACAAGTCCTATGTACTGGCAATTGGTTATTCGTATTAGGAATACGAGTGGTTTCATCTATGAGTTGTTCCAGATCATTAGTAATAGCAAATGCCTCTGCTCGTCGTCCTCTTTGATCTGTTCTATTTGAAAATTTGAGCCATGAAGAATTATGTACATTAAAATCACCCAATATGGTGACATCAGCAGTTGAATGTTTTTTTTATGAAGTCGATCTTATCCGAAAGAAATTCGAATAGTCTGTCAAAAGAGTCATTGTTAGGTAATAAATAAAAACAACAGATAAATATAATCAGTTGATGATTGACAAGCTCAAACCACATCACGTTAAAATGTTTCGGTTCCAGCCCTTCTTCGCGTTGGCACGATAAATCACTCCTAAAGTATAGACAAACACCACCCTCGTAACGAAAGCGTGAATAGAATTCATAACCTGGACAAAGCATTTGTACATCATTCGTATATGAATTGACCTGAGTTTCAGTTAGAATAAGAATGTCAGGTTTTTCGGTTTGCAGATGGTGATGCACATCATTGCTATTTTTGTTCATACTACGAATATTACAATAATCGATTCTCAATACTCCCGATTACTCCACACCCGGAAATCCGATTGGGGAGGTATTTTAGTTCCGGAGTTTTTTACTCTGGCATTATCATCATTTTCGATTTCAATAGTTGGAAAAACACGGAAATACCATCTGCAACCTAGGTTATCCTTTAAGTCGGCTTCTACGATAGGCAGAATGTACCCCAGGGTTATTCTAATCCGACCCCATGCATAAGGATATGTTTAATGTTTGTCGATTGGTACATGTAATAATTATACTATTAGCACAGGATAATTAAATTACTATACAGAAGCGAATCCAATGACATACTCGATAAAAGCCACGCCTTCCCAAAGTGCAGCATTAAGATCGTACCAAAATATTCTATTGCTTCTGCTTCAGCGAGTTGGATGAAGAAGCTAATTATTTTGACGCATGTCACTTGAAATTTCTCATTGTATTTTCCCAATGTTGGTATATATTGTCAGATTTCTCAGTGTCGATGAAAGTGCCAAAGTTCAATTTAGGTCAAATATTCTTGGGACAATTGTATTATGTTGCCGTTTCGCTTCTGTGTATAGTAATTAAGTGTTTGTCTTATGAAGCTGATGGCAGATAACCTCCTAGAGTTACAGATCAAGCGTTTCTCTTGGAAACATTAAATATATTGTTACGTTTTCACTCTGAATTCGAAAATAAGTGACCACTGATTTGGCAATATCAAAGAACTTCATTGCAGTTAACTGAACAAACCACTAAGCATCTAATTCATAACTCAATAAATAACTCAACTGTTACTGTTTCGCCTATTTATTCACTTGATCGCTGTCTGTGATCAACTAACTCCATTCTGTTCTCCGTCCGCTATATATAGGTCTATGATTCTGGAATTTTTCGTATTCGAACGGGTATCGACATGTCTGAAACCTTCGCGATAGTTCTCTGTGCGTGTAAATAACAAATGCGGTTGGTATCGCTCTCATAAAATAATCGATGGATCGCGATAACGGTAGATGGGCGTGGTCTTCTCCGAATCACATTGGCCTAGGCGTAGAGGAACTCATGGGCGTAGAGAAAGGGTTTCATTGTTTCGCAAAATTTTCTTAATAGACGAATTCCTAACAATACTGTGTTCAGCTCAGATAATAACTACGCACAGTGTTATATTTTTATAGTACATAGCTTATTTGATGCTTCAGAACTTTTGGGCCAACTGAACTTCAATGTACCACTTACTGGAACACGAATGCACGACATCCACTTTGACAGCATGGGTACTATATACCTTCAAATATTCAATACGGGAATGACTAAACATTGAGTTTCCTTTTTTGGGCAATTGAAATCTATTTTCAATTATTTATTTTAATATCTTCTCTGTTCCAGATATAACGACGTGGTAGAAGTTTGTGCTCTTACAAAAGATTTCGAACAGTTTCCCTACGGAGATAAAACTGTTGTAGGAGAAAGAGGCGTTTCTCTGAGTGGGGGACAAAGGGCCAGAATCAATTTAGCAAGAGCAGTATATGCAAATGCTGAAATTTATCTTTTTGACGATCCACTGTCAGCGGTTGATACACACGTTGGGAAACATTTGTTCGAAAAGTGCATCAAAGGATACTTGAAGGATAAAACTCGAGTTCTCGTTACCCATCAGTTACAATTTCTAGAGCAAGCTGATATGATCATCGTTCTGAATAGTGTAGGTACTGCATATTGCCTATTCATTCTGATGTTTCATCTCATAATGTGATTTGGTTGTTGAAAGGAAGGTCCAGTGCAACTGTTTTCAGTGAAAACCGTGAAAAGTCTCATCGAAAATCACATTTACAAATCTCACATATGGTCGTTCTGCTTTGCTTCCAGCGAGAAGATATTGTGCTTTACGAACTACTTAGGGCTAGTTATACGTACTCCAGTGAACTGTGGTCCAAGTGAAACGAGTGCAGTTGTGAAGCAACAAACCTATTGTATGATGCTCCGCAACTGAACCTGGTACGCTTAAACCACAGTTCACTGAAATATGTACAACTGGCCCTTAGTTCTACAAGATATCCAGTTTGATTGTGTGATTTCACTATGTAGGCATCTCTTCAAATTGATAATTAGGTTTTGGCTTCTCCAGAAGCCATAGTATCCCTCTATGAATCATTTATTAATTCATTCATTTGAAAATACAGCTTCCAGTTTTGCTATGAGCATAATATCCACTTCATAAAATAATGTAATCACAAGCAATTCATTAACAGTTTAGTATAAGATTATTCGGTGAATATCAACATGTAAACGGAAATTGTTTTAGTTTTTCAAGAGAATTCTAGTACCTATTATGACTATGTATAATTGATTTTCTACGATATAGAATATCCATTGAACAATACATACTTTTTTGTTTTTGATTACAATATTACCAAATCGTGGTCAAATATATCTTATCTGAGAAGAAATTCAATAATTCTATATCAGAATCTGAAAATATCTTTATTTACTAAATGTATTCTTCTAATTGCTCCTAAAAACGAAATAATACATTTTTCAATATATTACACCCCGAAATGTATTTTGTGTCAATATTCATGACTTTGAACTTGAGTAATAGTCTTTTATTTATTTTAATATTCAGTTTGATATAATTCAATCTGATACTGAAATTTGTTAGTTTTATCCGGTGTCCAAATAACTCTTTCATTTTAAAACTCATGTTCGGAGTCTGTACATTTTGCTATGTCACAAATATTTCAGGGTAGAGTCGAAACAACTGGAACCTTCCGTGAGTTGTCAAATAATATACTCGAACATCTCAAAGAGAACGAGGAGAAAAACGATGACGCAAGAAGTGTGACTAGCGAGAGATCGGAGAAAAAAAGGGTCAACTCAATAGAATCTATTGAAGTAAGTATCTGCAGATGAATCTAGCCTTGATAGTGCTTGTAGGAAGGTACACACAAAAAATTATTACTTCAGAGTTCACCACAAGAAGAGGAGGAAGAAGAACCAAAAGAAACTCAGGAACTAATGGAACGTGGAAATTTGGCTGGATCTCTATACGTAAAATACGTCAGGAGCGGATCAAATATATTCATACTAATATGTTTGGTTATTCTTATATTGATCGCACAAATATTCAACACTGCTTGTGATTTATGGGTCAGTTATTGGTGAGTTTTTATTCTCTAAAATCTTAATGCTGACTCGACGTTTATGAGAATGCCTGTTCATTATTCGAAAAAAAAAAATGGATGGATCTTGTGAATGGGGCACACAGTTTCCAAGACAAATGAAAATTAAAACAGTCAAAATGTGGTGATTGGGGAATAATGATTTGCAGTGATCACGAAAATTCGGTCTTCACACCTAACGAAGAGTTCTGTTTTGCAGTATAAATATATAGAGTTGAATCGTTGATCACTGCATAGAGCCCAGATTGTGATTTCGTATCTTAAATGAGATTCGAACAGAGAGAAGTACACCACATTTGCTGGGGATGAACTCAATTCTTCTGAAATAATTTTAAGTGCAAAACAGCTCGGAGCCAATATTTTGCTATTTAATTGAAATCGTTTATTCGTAATTCAACTCAATACTACATAAGTACAAAACGCATGTATACCTTTTTCTTAATTAGAATTTTTAGGTATTAATGTTACATTCTTTTTCAATAACAATTATGAAATTAAAATAGGGTACCTATGTTTATATGATTGAGTTTCTATAAAGGAATATCATGCACAGTCAAACAGTTTCAAACTGAACTTTATTTTGATTACATATTTCATTGAATAAATTTTTTTCCAGAATTAGAAAGAAACAACAAAAATGGAAACAAAACAAAATACCGAAACAAAGAAAGAATCTATTGAATTTTGTTTTATTATTAGGAGAAAATATATTTTTATTTTGATTTTAAATTCATTAATAATTTTATAAATTTTAATACCTTCGGGTATTTCATTAAAATCAGAAAGTGCTTTGTGAGTGAACCTTTTCCGGCCAATTACAGAGTTTGCGGAATCAAGGTGAAAAAAAGTTATGTTACCGTGTAAGCTAATTTTAATTACTGAATTTCTGATTAATAAAATTAGATTTATTGATACTTTGCATAATGCTCCTCCAAAGAAAATGTGTTCGTGATTGGATAGAGTTGATGTGTTGGAGTGTCAAATAGTAGACGATACAATACTTTCAAAACATCCCTGTATAGAGCAGATATTCCACTGAAATTCTTCTCAGAACAAGATCCCCATATGAAAAATTGAATATTTGATTCTATTGTGTATATAAGAAATATTGGCTATTCTGACACTTAATTTGGGACATCTTCTTACGGCACCAATGATGGAAGATATTTTTTCAATTAGATTTTCACTATTTTTCTCCCACCTCATCTTATCATCATTCCAAATGCCATGATATTCCATCAAAGCACATTCGCCTTTCAAGCGGAAGACCTAGGTTCTCTTCCACGCCGGACCACCGTGCTGGGTAATCGCACGTTAAAAGGTAAGACCTCGTTGATCCATTGCTCGTACAAGTTCTCCTGAGGGTTGACGCTCGTCAGCTGGTTAACGGGAAAAAACCTTTTCAGAACAAAGACGTTTGTTTCAATTGTTAATTTTTAATTTAATTTAATTTAATATTCGGTTAATTTTTTTTTTGATAAATCATATAATCAGTTTTTTAGAATGAACAGAGAGGAGATTGGAATGAAGTAATTTTCAAATTCCAGTAGGCCTTCGTTTATCGTTCCTTCTAGAATTAACAGATTTTTATTTGCACTATATCATCCTCGTATATGGTATAATGACAAGATAAATTGATTTGGGAAAAATTTTGCTCTTGATGTTTCTCGAAATAATCTTCTATCGATCCTATCATATATTTGTTTTCTTAGGGTGTGATAAAAATGTCCCATTCATTTCAGGACAAATCGAGAACAGGTCAACGAAATGGAATATCTCCATTCCACCTATACCACTACCCCACCATCAAATCATCTAGACCAAATGAAACTCATACTGAGAAATAGCACAAATGGAAGTACATATGGCACGGAAGACCAACCACCAGTACTGTGGAATTGCGTTATCATGTATACTTTCTTGATGATAAGCTCCAGTGCATTTACGATAGGAAGATCGTTCCTATTTTTCAAAGTTTGCATGCGTTCTTCAAAGGAAATCCACAACAGAATGTTCGCCAAAGTTTTGAGGGCCCCTATGAGATTTTTTGATACGAATCCTTCTGGTGAGCTGGTTTTATTCGTTTTACGATTTTGGCATGTTTTTCGGTATTGTCCAGTGAAATTGTTTGAGGCTTAGGTCAGTATTTGCCATTTGTCTCATAGCTGTAGGTAACTGTAGGCCAAGAAGCAGCGTTAACAACTCACCATGCTCTTTTCCACTCAGCTATGATTCACGGATTACTGACTTGGAGCGATACAAGTTTTACTCATCTTCATAGAATTTTCGTCTTCCAGAAAGCTGGTGTACGAAGCCTAGTGAGAGAAAATATGATGCAAACTGTAAACCTATTTTTCGAAGTCTTGGTATCACGACTCTCTGCTCACGAATAGTCTATGTGAACCTCATATTCGTTAATTATAAAGAACAACAACTTACTCACTAGCTATTTCGAAAAACACTTACAATATACACGAAATGGGCACGATGTTGGGATTCCAAGATAAGCGATACGCCCTCTTTTGGAAAGTTTCAAACAATGTCAAAGTGGAGCTGCGATATTATTCTGAAATTTTCAAATATGAGTAAAATCATTGCTAATATTTATCAAGCACAATTCATGGTTAACGTTCACATAAAAAGTGAAAAAGCACTCAAAACTGTAGTAGTCGCTCACGGAATTTTACGGTTTGGAATTTTCGGACAACGTCAAAATCCTAATCTGAATTAGCGGTTTCATTTGAGATTCCAATAAGTGCGATCAATTATTTTCCTTGATGAAATAAGGATCTGACTCGCAATGCACAGAGTTCTGAAAGTTACCTATTTCCGTCGATAAAATCACGCCACAGATAAACAAATTAATAAAAGACAAAATATCTGGCAGAAGAAAGTCATTTTTGTGTTTATCAGTAATGTACTCTCGATTGAAAAAGTAGGAAATAAGTTGTCCTATGATAGTACTTGTTTCATTGGGATTTTTTTTAAGATAATTTTTTGTGGCCAACCCAGTCTACGGTCTTCAAGCTTTTGGCCCTTATTATACTGACAGACAGAACTCTGCACCCCTTTTTCCCTTCAGAGTAGGAACTGTCGTGCACTGTCAAGTAAACGGACATATCCACATTATACTGTAGATGGCGTAACAAAAACGCTTCAAATCCTTTTTACGCAGGCATTGACTAACTATAGTCGGGCTGTTCAAAAGATAGAATTCAAGGACGCGTGAACAGTGAATGCCTGCATAGCCACGCCTTCTAAACTGAAATAAATGAAGAACTGTTTACACTGTACTGTACTCATTTGTGCTTTGTATTTACGTGTGTTACGTCAATTAAATAATATGGATGGAAACACTCTTTCACCTCCAAGAAAAAGATAAAGAAAGACATTTAACTGTAGAGGAAAAAGCTGTAATAATGAACACTTATAAAAAAGCATCCCAAGAGTTGATGGGAGAATGACGCGGCGACGTTTTTATTGAGTGGTGTAAATCGGACTTGTAACATTGGGGAGAGGAACATTCAAAGAGTGCGTGCCGTTCACGTGATCATTCTATTTTTTCAGCGGCTACACTATAGCTTTGAGTTTGATTTCTTTTCACTTGATAATGCATGATAAAGTTTCCTTCTTTGATTTCTTATAAAGATAGACCTCATGTTACAGTACTGCCAGATAATTCAGTCGTTCCGATTTTACTAACATTCACTAGCAATGTAGTTCCAGAATACCTTCCTCAAATTGAAATACGTTGAGTTAGGTTATGTTGAAATTTCAAATGAACACTATCAACAGTTTCTAATCTAGTCAAGGATTACAATTACAGTCGCGAAATTCTCCAGAGATCCATATTGGCTAAAGTGAATAAATCTGAATAAATGCTGATACTCAAGTAATTTCAAGAATTACTTAGTTTGAAATGAATAAAAACTTTTCACTAGGGTGAGTATTTGCTCAGTTTTCTCGAGCAAAAGAGTGTTTGCTCTGAATTTATGTGAATAAAAATCACTAACAAATTTTGGTCGAACTATATTCTCGAATTATTTGAAGTCTAGTCCAACCCATGCTCACTTTCTATCAGCTGAAATCATGGCGATGTACTCAATTGAAAGTACGTGAGGAGAAAGTTTATAAGGGGAGAAGGAAAATGAGTGATGGTTAGGCAAAACTTTCGTGACAAACCCTCTTCAATCTCCCCCACGGTCATAGGGGCTGTGGACTGCACTTCAGACAAGAGTCTGTAAGACCATCAGTTGGCAAAATGAATGGAGTATGGTCTTTTTTTCATGCGACTACATCCTCAAAATTTTTTTGTAGTTGGAGAATTCATTCTGCAGCTCGAACTAATTTTTATTCACATCGTTTTCAGAAAATGCTCCTAGCACTGAGCAAATACTCTGAGAAAATTCTTTACCCATTAGAGCTTGAGCTATCTGATTTTTTCTGAATCTCTTTCGTTTACTATCTCATCTAATAAGATTTTACCAACAACAACAAAATAATATGGGTTTTATTTACACCCGTACTCTAAAAATACATTGAGATCATAAAAAACATGTCGGCGTAAGAGTTTCTTTAGGTTATTTAAATTTGCTCATACCAGCACTCATCTTTAAATTATTAGGGAGATGATTATATACGGTTATACCAGTGTACAGTGACCCATTACGTGTTCTATTGTACCTATAGGTAGGTAAAATAAAAGATTGATTTCTTGTCAAATATGCGTGTCTATCTGATGACTTAGTGAGGTTGCTGCGATATTTATATATCAGTATTGAAATCTTATAAATGTATAAGTTAACCAATGTGAGAATCCCAGAATTTTTGAAATGGTCTCTACAAGAATCCCTATAATGAAGACCGAAGAGAGTACGAATAGCTTTTTTTTGAATTGTAAAAGTGGTTTTGGCCAAGACCGCAGTCCCCCATTCGATACCATACTGTAAATGACTCTGAAAATATGCATAGTAAACTGATCTGGCAGTTTCTAAATTTGTGTTTTGTTTCATTGTTCGAATGGCGAAGATAGCTTTGCTCATTTTTATGTTCAGTTGATTGATATGTGACGACCAGCTGAGATCACTATCAAAAAGAAGTCCCAAGAATGTCGTTGAGTCTGTAGAGTTTATGGTTATATCGTTCATGTTAATACTAGGGTTTTCTATATTTCGGTAGAGATTAAAAAGCATGCTATATGTTTTGTTGAGGTTAAGTGCCATTTTGTTCGCTAAAAACCAGTCTGATATTCCATCTATTGATTTTTGTGAAAGTGATATAAGTGACGGAAATTCCTTTTCATGAACAACAATACTGGTATCATCGGCGAACAGTCTGAAAGAAACTGTGGGAAAGCTTTCAACTATATCATTCATATATAACAAAAATAAGGTTGGCCCGAGGATTGAGCCTTGTGGTACACCATTCTGAACTGCTGCAGAGTCAGAGAACACATTTTTAATTATATTGTTGTCTTCATGTTCAATTTTCACAATGAAAGATCTATTACTTAAGTATGTTTCAAACCATTTACTGGGTATGCCTCTAATACCATGATAGTGCAATTTGTATAGCAGTATGTCATGGTTGACGCAGTCAAATGCCTTGGAAAGATCGCAAAATATCCCCAGAGTGTGTTCATGGTTTTCTAGTATTTCGTTTATGTGTTCCAACAAGGCATATGCTGCGTCAGTAGTATTCGTACTCTCTCGGAATCCATATTGTGAGTCAGTTAGTATTTCATTTTTTGTTAAATAACATTTGAGTTGTCGATTTACAATCCACTCCAGTAATTTGGAAAAGCTGGGTAGTAGAGAAATGCCACGATAGTTATTGATATCCATTTCATCACTTTTTATGTAGTGGTATAACAATCGATTTCTTGAATATGTCACCAGTGGAAAGAGACATGTTGAATAGGAAAGTTAATGGAGCTTTGAGGATATGAACATTTTTTTACAATAGTTATTGGGATGTCGTCAAAGCCTGCCGATGTCTTTGGTTTTACTGCCTTAATACAGTTTTCGACGTCAGTTTCCGTTACCGGGGTAAAAAAAAATGAGTTGGTAAAGTTTAGGTTCATATTTTTGATGTAGTCTTCGCCTGATATTTTGCTGTTTGTACTAGGTATAGTGGATTATATTGGCGAATAAGTATTTGAACTGCTCAGAGACTACAAGTGGATCGTTTACTATTACATCATCTATTTTAATCGATAAGTTCTTTCTGGTGTTTGATTTATTTTTTCCATTGAAATGATTGACTAATTCCCAAGTAGTTTTCCCTTTGTTATTTGAAGAATCCATAGTGTTATTGAAATAGCTTTGTTTAGCCAACTCGATTATATTTTTCAAGATATACTGATATGAGGTTATTTATTTCAAAATGGTTGGGTTATTTGTGTGTTTTTTCAAGATCATCAGAAACCGTTTGTTTTTGCAAGAAATTTTTATGCCTACTGTAATCCATCCCTTGAACTTGCGTTCTTCTTTCAAACTCAATTTTGTCAAGGAAAACGCCGCTTGAGAGGGAGAGTTGAATTTCTCGTAAAATATTTTAAATGTCTCAGACAGATTTGTTGTTTGGTATAGCTGTGTCCAGTTAACAGTACTCAGCTGTTCGGTGAAATTTTAATTGTTTTTGGTGTTGTATATTCGGGTGATTTTTTTCAGGGTATTGTTATTTTTTTGAGCTTTACTTTGTAGGTGTAAGAATTGTGCTGAGTGATCATGTTTTTCAAGTTCGACGGCATGAGCCGACCATGGTCTAGATGAATTTATCAGAATATTATCAACAGTGGTGGAAGATTATTTTGTTATTCGTGTGGGATCTGCAATTGTTATCGACAACTCAAACATATTAATGATGTCTTGGAATTCTTTCAAGCTTTTGCTGGCTAGGGCGAAATTAATGTTAAAATCACCGCTTATGATAAAATCGTATTTTTTGAATTTATTGTAGAGTCCGTTCATCGGATCGAAAAACATATTCAAGAAGGCATCAAACTTTCCCTGTGGACTTCTGTATATACAAATTACACATATTCTGATGTCTGTATTAAGACTTACTGTGAATTCAAAATCTTTTTCCTTTGGTTTTATCTGCGTATTTGGTGCACTCCACTGTTGGTTATCCCTCACGAAAACTATTGGGAAGAATTTCTACCGATGAGGGCGCTGATGTCTGTTCAAAAATGTCGACAACAAACCGTAATCAGCTGATCGTAATCTGTCAAAAACATATGTTTACTATTGTTTACGTTGTATTTTGTATTGTACCTTGTGATTTTCGAATTTTGGCAAAGTTCTGTGTGAAACAAATGTGTAGACTAATCAGTGTGTGAATGTGTTAGAGAAGTGTACCATAATTTCACATTCAGAAGTTTGTTTTTGTTTTACGTGATGAATTTTTTTTTTTTTTTTTTTTTTTTTTTATTTCAAATTCAAATTTATTTTCCTTCACATTAGAGTACATATTATCAAATATTTACATAAAGTTTTTTAGAATAAATTTCGCGATCGACCACATTAGCCTAGGCAGGATTGCCTGTCTGCTATGTGCTCGATCAGAGAAATTTCGAGTAGAATGTACATTTTTTTGACAAGTGAGTGATCAAAATAAACTACATTTCGGATATTGCAATATTTTACTTCCGTGTTAGATACAGGGGAGAGGCGGCAAAAACGGTGGTAACTTTTTTTTTACAGAAGTATACTAAGTTGATATTGTATTAAGTATATCATAAAATTTCTTAGAATGATTCATAACATATTTCTTCGTTTCAATATTGTATTTTTTCACTTTTGAAATCTGCTTTAGGTCAATTGGTAAGGTGTTGAAAAATTTGGGACCGAAAAAAAAGAATGTTCTTTGTGTTAGTGTTTTTTTAAAAAATTGGATATCAACATTCATGTTTGTGGTAGACCTGTTTATCCTAGTATTTTTCTGGTTGAATTTCTCTTGATTTATGTACATTCTTTTCAGACATTGGTGAGTGTATAATAGTTTGACATTCAATACATTTGCTTCCTGATATAGCTTATCGGTGGAAAAACGTTTATTTTTTTTCAGGAGGATTTTAAGTAGTGTGTTTTGTGTTGTTTGTACAATATTCAGTGTGTTGTTGAAGGCTCCACCCCAGATTGTGATACAGTAAGACAGTATTGATTCGGCTAGGGAATTGTAGAGCATTATGAGGTTTTTTTTGGAAAGGATGTCTCTTAAAGAATAAAAGCTGTGTATAAGTGTTCTAAGGCGTTTGTTTACATGCATGATGTGATCAGACCATCGTATGTGTTGATCTAGGACTACCCCTAAATATTTAATTGATGACACTTTTTCAATAGTAGAACACTCACATAAATTTTTGTGACAGTTTATAGAATGTAGTTTCAGAGACAAATTATGTGGTTGACTAATGACCGTTGGTGTGAAGGCAACAAATTTAGTCTTATCAATATTCAGAATAAGCTTATTTGAATTCAACCATGCATATATCTTCTGTAAATTTGTTTCGGTGATATGTTTAACATCCTCCCAATTCTTTCCCGTGCAGATCAAAGCTGCATCGTCAGCATAACAAATAAGGTGTCCTAGACCATCTATTTTTGCTATATTGTTCATGTATACAAGAAAGAGAATAGGACCCAGTACTGTTCCCTGAGGTACCCCGATTTTCACTATTGACTGTGTACTAACCTCATTCCCAATTTTTACTCTCTGAACTCTATTTGTTAAATAATTGGACATAAGAATTTGTGAGAGACCTCGAATACCGTAGTGACTCAATTTATTAAGTAGAATTTCGTGTGATACTGTAATAATAGTTCAAATATTTTCCGATAGAGGCGTATCTGGATGATGAACTTCCCAATTACGCCGCCATGTGTATACAAACTACGTGAGAAATATGACGATGGTTTATAGCCAATAGGATGAAAGTAAGCTATTTCGTGAACTTGCATCCAATGTTCACTCAAACATATTATGTCAATTTCATGGTGGTTTTCATGGTATTCTTCCACGAATAGAGTTAATTCTTCTAATTTGTTCCGAATTGATTGTATGTTGAGGTGAACGATGGTGAGGTATGATGAGTTGTGATGTAATATCTCCGGATCCTATTTATTTCTCCTTTTCTTGACCATGTCCGCCACAGATGATCCGGTTGCTATATGGGATAGTGTAGTTGGTTCATCTGTACTTGAACCTTCTTCTTCAAGTGGATCACCTTTCAATTGACTGAGGGTATATTTATCACCGCCGATGATTAGATATGGTATGCTTTCTCTCCACTTTCTTTAGCGTTTATTAAATGTGGTATTAAAAGCCTACGTACTTTCATTACACTCTGAGGGAAGTTTTCTGCAATCGCAAATGGGGTGTTCTTTAAGAGTTTTGCTTGCATGAATAATTCGTGCTTTTTTTATTATGGGTAATTTTCACCAGGACAGGTCGGGTTTTTCCGTCTTGCTTTGGACCTATTCTGTATACATCCTGTATATCTGTACTATTGATCGTGACCTGCATGGCTGTGTTGCAAAATTTCGGCGATTTTTTGTTGGGATAAATCATTTGTTGGGAATGTTTCCTCGGGAATACCGTAGAAAATAATATCATTCTTTTTTTGTTGCATTTCAAAAAACACCAGTCTATCCTCAAGTGTACTCACTCTCTTTTTCAGATCCGCATTTTCTTGCTTGATGATATTCATGGCATCTTTTAATTCATGTATATCGTTTTTCAGTTCCCCGACGGTTTTATGAGAAGGTCCAGTTTTTTCTCCATTCTGGTATTCTGCTTTATTTGCTATTAGATCGATATAAATTAACCTTTGATAGTGGTTTCCGCCAAGTTCCTATGGTTGGGTTAAGAAGATTACAGTTCACCAGGATGCCCTGACTCACTCGTATTCTGATACTAGAGTTTCCTTATTCGCACTTTGGTTATATATATATATATATATATATATATATATATATATATATAGAGCTCTATACAGCTCGAATGTCAGAGTGTGCGGACGTTTACCACGATTGCTCTATTTTATCTACCAAAAACAGTGAATAACCAAAGTGCGAATAGATTTTCAACCGATAGAAACCCATTATTTTTCAATCAAGCATGATGTGCATGCTCTGCATTTGACGTTTGTCAAGTCAAAATCGGTATAGGTATTGAATTTTTGAAGAATATAGCCAAACTTCGATAGTCATAACAAAATGTCTGATACCAGCGATATGGGAGAATCACCCTCGACGCCTTCACCGGCAGACATACAGTTAGAATGATCAAATTTTTCATTTGACAAATGCATGATTTATTTCTTTATTTTTTCAATCAAGTTTTTTGAGCTCTCCGTAGGCGAGTGGTCAAAGGCGCTGAGATTATATTAGCTAGTTGGAAGAGACATGGGTTCGATTCCGGCCTCCAGTTATCTTTTTTTCAAATTTTATCTTCATTTCTCATCGCTTTATTTCTCAAAGTAATACCATTCATAACAATTTTGTAGAATTCTTCAAAAAAATTCGTTCAATTGGTATAATTGTGTGCAATACAAATATGAATGAAATATTTGTAGTTCTTCACTATTTATCGGGTAGCGTATGCAACTCTCATGTAATGGTTATTACATGATCGTTGCATAATATACTATTATCTACACCCGTACTCTAATAATACACTTATATGCCCACAACCCGTTTTATAATGAAATCCATTACGATACAGATTTTTATTACGATACAGATTTTCAACCAATAGAAACCCATTATTTTTCAATCAAGCATGATGTGCAAGCTTTGCATTTTAACGTTTGTCAAGTCAAAATCAGTAGGTATTGAATTTTTGAAGGATCTAGTCAATTTTCGATAATCGAATGAAAATGTCTCATAGCAGTGATATAGAAGAATTACCAGCGACCCCCCACAGATATCTTAGACAAGAAAAAAAATAAATCGAAAGGAATATATTTTTCATTTGACATATGCAACACATATGTTTTTATTTTCGACCAAATCCAATGAGCTACCATGGCCGAGTGGTCAATGGCGAGGGCAGTGAACAGAAACGTCCTGGTTCAAATCCTGACCTTGGCAGAGTTTTTTTCTCAATTTTTTTTTCCTTTCTCATAGTTGTATTTTCCGTGGTTATACCATTAATTATAATTTTGTAGAATTTTTCAAAGGAATACGATTAATTACCTACTATTATTGTGTTCAATATAAATACCTAATAATATAATATTTTCAGTTCTTTATTATTTATTGGCTGTAGATAAAATAGCGTATGCAACTCTCATGTAATGGTTATCAATACACTCGCATCAACCATACGAAACTCACCTTCGGCTCGTTTCGTATCCCGGTTGATGCTCGTGTAGTAATAACCATCATTACATGATCGTTGCATAATATACTATTATCACACCGGTCACCGCTGACAGTGCCCTTGATAGATGTCCGATAGCTTGGCGATCCGTTCCAATATTATCAGAGCGGGACTCTGTAAGCTCAAAATTATAGCCTAGCGATAGCGATTCGCTTAGAATATGACTTTGTGTAAACTGTCATAAAGTAAGAGAGGGAAACAAAGTCGGTCTCTTTTGAATGTGAACGTTTATGTTTTATTTGTGTAGTACATTTTTTTTCTGGTCAAAACTTCATGGATACGATTGTATTTCTTGAAATTTCACTGTGAAACCGTTCCCAAATCCCAGTCAGTAATATCAGCAATATCGGAACATGAGTAGTTAGTTGGGGATACACACATCAGTTATGCAACGGTTCAAAATACGTATCACATCGATATTTCCTTTATTTAAACAAAATTTTGTTTTCAATATCTCATTGATAAGAGTTACAGATGTTTCCTCCTCGATATAAGACTTTCGCTCAAGCTGAAACGAATAAAATTAGCTACAACGCTACATTCATTTCATTTGTTTTGTACTTACCTTAGGTGATGAATAAAGAAGAATATTTGGATCCCCAGATTTTGACTGACCACACAAAATACGAAATCTTCTACACATCGTGAAAAAGTATACTTGTAATAACTTCAACACTTATTCTACTTATATAGACTTTCAAACACTGTTGAATGCGAAGAAATAATTTCATTGACAATTGACAACAATAAACCTCAGAGTTACCTCAATTTGTCAAAACCGACGTTTGACAGATTTTCGAAAATGCTCATATAACGCCCCCTATACAAAAATTAGAAAGCTTTTGTAATCGTCGATTGTGTTTCGCCAAGAAATTCTAAACAATATCGAATCACTAGATACACCAGGGTTTCCTAGGCATCCGAATATTTCCGTTTGATTGACAATGCACGACAAAGTGTTCTATTCTGTACGCAGAAATAGGTGCAGAGTTATGTCTATCAGGGTGACTGAAATGTTGAAAGGAAGATAATGAAGCATCAAAATAAAGTTGACGATAGAGGTTTATGAAGGAAATGAATGTTTAGGCATTAAAATAATATTCAAAACATGAATGCTCTACTCCATTGACGAAAAATCCCCGTGTTGTTGGTACAACACAAAAAAATCTTATGATAACTACAGTGAGGTAAGAAAAACCGAGAAATGTTTGGCTACAGCTTAAAAAGTATTCACTCCACGATTTTTTTATGAATCGAAATATACTAAATATCATTTATAGGTTTATTCCATATTATGTGAGAACTGGAAAATACCAAAGACAAATCAGTCACCATGGCACTCGAGAAAAAGGTGCGCCTTTGTGTTTGTAGAGCATACGCCGTCATCAGTACTTCATATCCAAGCGCGAGGATAGTCTCCGTTTGTATTGTTTGGGGCCGTTCATAAAATACGTCACACTAAAATCAGCTTTTTTTGACCCCCTCCTCCCCCCATTGTCACGCTGTGTCACACTTTTTGTGACCCTCCTAGAAATATTTCGTCACAAAATCTAAGACCCCCCTCCTGCTGAGTATGATAAATTCTAAATGATAGTACACAAATTCTGAAAATTAAAATTATTTATTTAGTTATTATAATAAAATTTAAATTTATTAATAAATATCTTTCATAACGAACATATAATAAATAATATTTCTATTATTCAGGAGTCCAAGGATTTTCTAATCAAATAATCAGAATATTCAATACTCAATAACACAATGAAACAGTAAAAAATCGCTTTATTTTGTTTCATTTGTATAGTGAAATACAGTGTACTGTAACAAGATTATTTCGCATTCCCAATTGAAAATTCATTCGCAAAGATGAAGTCACTATAGATTTGAATAAGAAATCTGATGAGTTTAAGAATTCGCTAGAAGATGTTGCACATGTAGATTTCTACCAAAATCTACTGAAGATTTCTTTCATAACAAAATTTTTCAATTTTCGTCAGAAATCTACTAAAAAAGTAGATTTCTACCAAAAGTGGTCACGCTGGCTTCTAGCGCTCATGTCAAAAAATAATAAACGGTGAACGTCACGTTGCCGTATACCCCCCGTCCCCCCTTGTCACATCTTGTCACACTCAGCCAGACCCCCCCCCCTCCTTGTATGCGAACGTATTTTATGAACGGCCCCTTTGTTATAATCGAATCATTCAATAGACAAGGTAAATTAATTCTAATAACTGTGGTGAAATTGAAATTCGTAATTGTGATATTGAAAAAGAACAGCATTCTTTCATATCGATTTTGTGCGGCCTTTGAGATGTATATTTCATCTTTGTTTTCGTATATCACTAGATCTGTTTTCGAACCTAATTTGTTTTCAGGGAGAATACTGAACAGATTTTCCAAGGATATAGGAGCAGTAGATGAAACATTGCCGAATAGTTTATATGACGTCGTGCTAGTAATTCTGCTGATGGGTGGAATATTGGCAATGAATTGTATAGTCAGTATTTGGACATTTTTACCGGCTGTGTTGGTTGGTTTGATCTCCTATTATATGAGACTGGTTTATTTATCATCTGCACAAAACGTGAAGCGACTTGAGGGAATTAGTAAGTATGGTATAAATAGCCTAATGAATATTCAAATATGAAACCTAATCTCTTCAGAATCACTAATCGGGTTTAGAGATAGTTTAGAGACAGAATCTGAAACTATTCACTTTATTGTCGTGGGTTCGAGTCTCAGCAAAACCTAGTTTCTTGCCATTTTTATAATTCGACATTACTAATCTATTTTGTATCGTTCAATATTGAATTTGATAAAGTTAATTTCCTTTGCTTATTTTATATATATCGAAAGAATACTCTACACCCAAAATTGATCATGAATATGATACTTGAAAGAGAGTAATTTTTGTATCAGTTGAACATAAAATGTTTTCCCAACCGCTGATTCCGAGAGTTGTTGTAAAATTGATTTGACACTCAAACTTGGTTGAAAGAAGGTCTATGCTAGCACTATTCGACGATTCTAAGAGGTGTATAATTGATTATTTTGTTGGGAAAAATTCACTATCAATATGCATTTTCCACTTAATCAGTTAATATTCTGAATATTCTGCCACAATAATACTTCAAGGTATGATCAATATTTATCAAGCAAATGCTTTCGAATTCAACATTTCATGCCAAATTCTGGTGCCCGATTACCAGCGTGGCCAATCTCAAGTTGACGGGATATCAACGTATTAGTAAATCAAGTTAACATCAAAATAGTGTGGATGAACTGTTTCTTGATATTTCAAATCGGAATTGATATGACTTTTAGTAAAGAGATATATTACAGATACCAAATATTGCCGGAAACAGATATTTTTCTTCATTGGATGAATAGTCATTTCATTTTTTGTATCAACCAGAATTTTCCACACTTCGGTACAATAACCACGGCAACCAAGCAATATCCTGAAGAAGCATACTTTTTTATTTGATATAAAAAAATTGTTTCAATGAGTCATTGAATTTGGCGATGCTTCATGATAATCCATGATAATGTTATTGAAAAACACTCCACAGTGTACTGTTTGAACGTCATTATTTGGTGTTGGATAAATATTTGTTCCGTATTTTTCTGGGTTTCTAACCTACCACAATCTGAAAAATGAGAATTAATATTGGAATCTAAAAAAGTGTAGAAGGGCAGATTTTCAAACTACCTACCCAAAAAAGTTGCTGCGTCAGATGAAAAAGAGTTTCTTCTGTAGGACAAAATGCTATGCCAGATATGAAATATTTGACAATTGTCAATTACGAAGATTGTCAACAAGAAATATTTGCATTTGAACAGGAATTTGCGTATAAGTTTTGAGAACGGAAGCGGATTCAATTTCCGAAATGTTAACAATTATTATTTTCATATATATATATATATATATATATATATATATATATATATATGATATATATATTCATATATATATATATATATATATATATATATATATATATATATATATATATGTAATAGATGAAAAAATACCTCTTATATGTATATTTGTCGACCTATCGAAGGCATTTGATACGGTGTGCCACAAACGTCTAGTACGAAAACTAGAAACCTATGGAATAAGAGGACCTGCCTACCAACTAATCCAAAGTTATTTGTCAGATCGGAAATAAGTTGTAGAAATCGAAGGCATAAGAAGTTGTTCAAGAGTGGTAACCTATGGAGTCCCCCAAGGGACAGTACTCGGACCTCTATTGTTCATAATGTATACGAACAGTCTCATGACATTACAATCTGCAGGTAAAATCATTGGTTTTGCTGACGATATGGCAATATTATACGAGGAGAAAACCTGGACCGATGTGAAGGATAAAGCTGAACAAGGTTTTAAGTTTATATGTGATTGGTTTAAGTTCAATAAATTAACAATGAATAATGAAAAGACCCACTACCTACCCTTCACATCATATTCCAATCATCTACCAAATCTTGGACCTCTCATGGTGGATAATGAAACATTTATTTTGGAAAAAGACCGATCGAAGTATCTAGGTATAATCATTGATAGACACCTGAGATGGGACCTTCACGTTGATTATGTGAAGAATAAGCTTAGAGGTTTGCTCACAAAGTTCAGATATATCACTGACTTCCTGAGCGTAGCTAACTTGAAAACATTGTACTTTGCATTAGTACAATCCCAATTAGCTTATGGAATTTTAGGATGGGGAGGTGTATCCTCGAATAATTTACATAACTTGAATGTTATACAGAAGTGGATTTTGAGAATCATTTACAAGAAAAATTTGAATTACTCCAGTGATTCATTATTCTTGGAAAGTGATATCTTTGACATCAGACAAATCTTTTGTCAAAAAATGCTGATGAATATACACAAATATATAATTAGATTGAAAGACATTGAACACTCATACAATACTCGAACAAGAATGAAATATAAAAATGAACCGACCTGTGGAAAAACTATTGGTCAACGTTCGGTAGAGTATTTGGCTCCAAAAGTATACAATCTACTTCCGGATAACATAAAGAAAATAAGATCATACACATCCTTCGAATTCAATGTCAAAATATGGTTGAACATCACCGACAGAAAGATAATCAATAATCTAATTGACCTTAAATTCTTGAAGTAACAAATACATGATTATAATATAGAATAACCCACAGACTAAGACTTCACCCAACGATTTGAGACTAACACCGGACAAGAGAAAAACAAAACGGATATGACAATATACAAAACGGCTATGACAATATAAACTATGAAATTTTGAAATAAGCTTCAATGAAATGAGAGCATAAAATTGATCATTATTATTTCTACTTTTAACATTTTAGTAATTGTACTTTTTAATCTATTTTGAGTCTATTATACATATTTTATCGTATTTTATTTATTTGTTTGTATTGAGAATCACGCACAAGCTCTATGAGCTTCAGTGATTATCATGTTTATTTTCTCATTGTTATAAAATGACTTACTTGTGAACTTTTCGGAAATAAACATTATTATATATATATATATATATATATATATATATATATATATATGATGAATTGTGTTTTCGGGTTTCATTCCGTGTTCTGTGGTTTTGATAATTGTCACAACTTTTCGGCAAAGTCTCATTTGCCATCTTCTAGGTGATGATTGAGTTTCGACCTCCGAACTCGATCCCAATATTAATTCTCATTTCTCATATTCTATATGGTGTGATTTCAAATTTTCACTGAACAGTTTACACATCCTCAGCATGTGTTTCATTAATATCTAGCTTCTTCATACACATGTTGCGGTTTTGTAAACTATCTAGTAGAAATTCCACTATAGAGTGTTTTCTAATTCTAAATTCGTTATAAATATCCAGAAACAAATAATGAAATATTGAACTCTATGATACCACGAAGATAAAGTCATTAAATCGAAGTCACGAAATTTTTTTTGATATTTTCCTGCTCTTCTTCCTGGATTCTTTACCTCTAGAATCTAAAGATATTTTATCTTTCATTGATAACAAAATAAACTATCAAAAATGTACATTTGGACAAATAATGTGATTCCAATTATAATTCATACTTTTGGTCTCAATTATTAGTATTTATCCATGTTGAGTTTATGAAATTAGTTTTATTCATTGTTTTATTTCTCAATTAATTGATGTGGTAACATCATTCTATTCAGCCACAGACACACACAAGAGCGAAAGATCCACGCAAAACGTCAAAGTCACATTCTTCATATTGCGCATAGGATAATTTCGGAAGCAAGATTCACGTTAGCGTGGTCGTAGACACGGTCCGTCTTAAGATTTATTTATTTCAGCACGTGCCCCGGTTTATTCACATGTAACGGCTACTATGTATGGTCTAACAACTATCAGATCATCCAAAGCGCAAGACATGGTCACCAAAGAGTTTGATATTCTTCAGGATCAGCACACCAGTGCCTCATTCTTGTTCAGCGCTTGCAGCGCAGCATTCGGATTTTATTTGGACTGCGTCAGCACAGCATTTTTGGCGATGGTGACGTACCAGTTTCTATTTGGGATTGGTGAGTTGAAAGTACTGAAAATTAAAATATCTCAGATTATGTTTTTGGAATCACTCAAGAATCGTGATGTCCATTAGTAGTAGAACAATTCCATTGATGACCACGACAAATTAGCGAAGATTCGAAACTTGTAATATCTACCTAGTATATTTCATTAGGGGTAGAGAAAATAGGCTTTTGCCGTGCGTACGCGACAAGTGGAGGCGCGGCCGAACACGGTGTCGTGCAAGCACGGAAAAGCATTTTTCTACTCACACTTTTTGAACCGTCCATTAGGTATTTGACAGCTATTCGGTAATCGCACATTTAGAATAAGCGTGTATTCTAAATTTACGGCGGCCGCTTTCGGCTTTTTTTTTAATGATGCGATATGTAGCATTTAACCTGAATATTTCCATCTTATGTTAAAAATCCCATATGAAGCGGGACATTTTTGATCAATTACAGCGATAAAGTCCCGGCGGGACATTTTTGGGCTGGTAAATACCCGGTAGGTATCGAAAAATACCCGCTCGGTCCGTGTATCTATGGTAACGATTGTTAAAATATACATTTGTCATCTTGACAGGCATAAATACTGAATTTTAAACGTCGTTGTTTCAACTCCGGAAATATTCTACCGAATTACACTCGTGCATCAAAATAAACTCCTTCGGAGTCGGGCTCTTTCGACAAAATATGAAAATAAACTCATGCAGTTTTTAGACAACTTGCTTTCATGGAAAATTATCGGTAATTTTGAAGCACTTGTGTAATTACTTCCGATAAATTCCCGGCGGACATTTTCGGGCTGGTAAATACCCGGTAGGTATCGAAAAATACCCGCTCGGTCCGTGTATCTATGGTAACGATTGTTAAAATGTACATTTGTCATCTTGACAGGCATAAATACTGAACTTTAAACGTCGTTGTTTTAACTCCGGAAATATTCTACCGAATTACACTCGTGCATCAAAGTAAACCTGATAATTTTCCATTCAAGCATGTTGTCAGTAAAAAAACTGCAATCGGTTATTTTCATATTGAAATATGAAAATAAACTCATGCGGTTTTTAGACAACATGCTTTCATGGAAAATTATCAGGTTTACTTTGATGCACGAGTGTAATTCGGTAGAATATTTCCGGAGTTAAAACAACGACGTTTAAAATTCAGTATTTATGCCTTATGTAATTTTGAGGCACTTGTGTAATTACTCCCGATAAATTTGATCCCATGACTACATTCAATTGTCCAAAAACCATATTGATCGAATTTTCGTTCCAAATTCTTCGTGAAATCGATTTGAAAATCAAATATACAGAAAATATATTGTTCAACAGTTTTTGGAAAATTATTGTATCTAGTTATATCCATGAAGCAAGAAATTGTTCAGCTACTTGCTGTCATTCAGTGCCTCGTCGATAATTGGAAATGAGTGATAACGAAGAAATTCATGTAACACCAGCAGAAATTACCGGTCATGGTGGAAGTAGAAAAAGTAACGCAACTCGAGATTAAGGCCAATAACATGCACTCGCAAATTGCCCCACTCATCTAACGCTTCGCGCTCACAATTTCTCGCTCTTGCGTAATAGGCTCATTACGGACGTGTAATGAACGATATTTCTCATAATATCAATCTGTAAACCCCAGATTATTTAAAATTATTTATTTTCAAAGGTCATTGAACAAAAACTTGTATTTTCATCAACCCTATTGCTGAGGAAATATACAAACAATTTGCGATTTCTAGAGAACTGTCATTAAAATATCATTTTACTTTGAAGAGTAAGTATGCAGTACTGTTTGAACGTCATAATTTGTGGTGGATGATTATTTTCCGTAGCTTTTTGGGTTAACCTACCACAATTTGAAGGAATATTGGAATCTATAAGAGGGCAGATTTTTAATCTAACCGGAAAAGTTGCGTCAGTTGAAAAAGAGTTCCTTCTCGATAAAACACGTCCATTTAGTCAGCAACTTCTCGTATAACTCAAATTTGCCAATCAAAAAAAAATGTACACAAATGTTCCAATCTCATCGTCTATTTCCATTTATTTAGAATTTTTATTTCTTTCAGCTAACTTTAATAGTGCTGAAGTAGGATTGGTGATATCGAGTAGTTTGGTTATAGCGAATACGTTACAGTATGCCGTTAGACAAGGAGCTGCGGTATCTTCTAACATGACCAGCGTGGAGAGGTTGTATCAGTACATCGACCTCAAAACAGAGGATGACCTGAGGAAACCTCCCACGAAGAAACCTGTCAACTGGCCGAGTGACGGCAAAATCACTTTCAAGGATGCCTCTCTGAGATATGCTTCGGATGAGGCCCCAGTTTTGAAAAATTTGAATTTCGTGATTGAAGCTGGGGAGAAAGTCGGTATTGTTGGAAGGACCGGCGCAGGGAAATCGTCTCTCCTTCTTTCGCTGTTCAGACTGGCTCCTATCGAAGGTACCATTGCTATAGACGATATAGACACGTCAGACGTCAGCTTAGAAGACCTGAGGTCCAACATTTCGGTCATCCCTCAAGAGCCCACGCTGTTTTCATCTACGATACGTCATAACTTGGATCCTTTCGATAAAACTAGTGACGAAGCTATCTGGCAAGCTTTGGACGATGTGAGTCGTTTTTTACTCATTCCTCCGTTTGGTTGTTCGAAGTCAAGATGTATAGATTCCTGGTGCGATCTCCGATTGGATATTGTTTCGTCAAAAACTCTAGACACCATCAATCATATCGACGGAATTTACTGTGATTTTCAGTAGGTGGTGCAAGAATCGAAAAATCGAATTCTGTCATCTTTTGAAATTGTTCTGACGTTTTGACAATAGCATTCCAATTTATTCGAATTGTACCCGGTTTTCCATAATTCCACAGTTCTTTTCAATCAGCTATTTGTCGTTTCCAGTTTAATTCTCTACCGTAGTTTTCTTAGTTATTTGTTGTTTATCTACCGTTGCTTTCAATTATTATTAGTCGCTTTCCGTTTGTTTACTAATTAATTTAGGTGTTGTTTTAAATTTATTCGTTAATCGTTTTCCGTTTGTTCACCATTTAATTTAAGTGTTGTTTTGAAAAGTGTTTCATTATGGATATCAAACGCTTTTGTATTATTTGTGGACAAAATAATCATACCATCTATTCATTTATATCAAGTTCCGATGGTTAGTACATAACATTCTATACGTGTACAGCTCATCCAATTCATTTTGGCACAGAACTAATAACGTATATGCCCAGCAATCTCTGTGAAGTATACTAAGATAATAAGACACCTATTATATGTGTTCACTGTGTTGAAATTTATTCCTAGGTGTTCTTTCCTCATTGTCCAGACTACCAGTGTACAACTGGAAAAGTATATGAATTTGTGGCAAGATGGATTGGATAAACTGTAATCAAGTCCAAGTGGTCAATATAACGCGAGATTATTCTGACGCTGATTAAAACAAAGTTCATCTTTCTCAGTGTTCACTTCGGTAGAAGTTATATTTGTGTTATTTGCTGATTGCTTTGCAGAATTTTCCAGTTTAACATATTCCAAATTCCAGCATTAGTGACAATGGTTATTACATGCCCAGTAAAGGTAGAGTGTTTTCAATGCGATCTTTCAGGTAGGATTTTGAACTAGTGAATTCTGAAAAAAAGTCAGTGTTGAAAAAAGAAAGTAATACACTGATCCTGCACGGGTTCCTCCAAATTAAATCGCCAAAAGAAAATCGTCAGAATCAATAATGTCATGTGTCTAGAGTTGCTGCTTGGCGCCATCTGTAAACAAATTTCAGGAATGTGAACTTCTCCGGATATCATTATCAAGTGAGCCGTAGGTCTAGTGTTTTTGACGAAAACATCAACATTGTACTGGTATAGAAGTCATTTCACCAGGAGTATATACATCTTGCTCGAAGTCTATCATTATTTGCTTGGAAGGGTTATTGTGTAGAAAAACTCGTGTCGTGGTTTTGTGAAACATATGTTAGTGAAAAAACTTGCAGGAAACTCAATAGGATTTTTTTCCGTGGTATAGTCATGAGAGGTGCCTTTTCAGACGTGCCTATCGACCTACAAAAAAGTAGCTTCAGTCATTCCGGAGAGACTTTTATCGACTCCGACCCCTTGGATCTATCTGTCGTGATGAGGGAAGACTCAACCGCATTTCATGTTTGACATGGACAAACATACTGCTCCTGGGGTATGACGTAGGAAGTTAGTAACAAGACCTCATTGGTGACAATGCCAGCTAGGTACGTTACTACGACGCGACGTAGCTACGAAAAGACCTTCTTGGAATAGGGGCTAGGAACAGGAAGATTGAATCGTAGAGCAGGTCATATATGTGACTCTGCATACTTATCAATAATTAGATGACTGTTCAGTGATATATCATGAATGTTTTTTTGTATTAAATCATTTATATATATATATATATATATATATATATATATATATATATATATATATATATATATATATATATATATATATACAGGATGACCCAGGGGTGCGTGCATGGTCCATAACTTTTTTTCTATCCAAGCTATCGACTTGATTTTTTGTTTGAAACGATGGGTCCGACAATGAGCACATTCTGAAAATATTTTTATTCATATACATGATGTCACAAAATGAAATACACGACCAAGTTCTGTTTTTTCAATGGCAACCCCCCACTTTCAATACAGTTTTGAAATCGCCACTAAATTATCTATACAACGCACACTGGTTCCATACTTATCTGCAAAAGTTTTTGACTTATGTCAATTTATGTGTTGAGATAGCGTCATACATGGACCTACAGATAAATCCATAATTTCAGAGCCATTGAGGATAACTCAACCAACTTTTATCCAGTCGTTTCCTTAAGCTTCGGAGCATCTTTTGAAATCCGAACGAATTTGAAATCGATGTTCCATCGCCTACTACGATTTTTTTTAAATGACAAATTACAAATGGCAATAACTCGACTTATTCAAATGCAACACCCTGTATTTCATTGTTCCAATGAATGGCACTTCTCAAGAGCTTCCCGTCGATATAGGGTTTGTTGGGTCTACTATTTGAAGTTTGTGAAGTATGTTGCAAAATGATAAATGTGGATGGTTTAGGTTAGGTTAGGTTGGGCAAGGCGTAAGCTCCAACCCATTTACTGAAATAATCCATGGCAACGAAGATGTATTCGTTGCCATCATTCGTCATCGGGAACGGTCCAGCTACATCGATGGCGAATCGTTCGAAGGGAGCACCAACATTGTATTGTTTCATCTCGCCCCTTGTTTTAGGACCTTTGCTTGCTTCGCAATTTGGGCATATTCGGCACCATCTCTCGACATCTTCTCGACATTGGACCCAGTAGAACCTTTGCTGTATCTTATCCAAGGTCTTGTTAACTAGATGTCCACCTGATTTACCACCAGAATCTCTAACAAAACATCCTCTATTCTCGACATGGGCACAACCAGTTGGGAACTCACTTTCTTGCTATCGGCTGAATCCCAAGCCCTCTTCAGTAGGCCATTCTCCACAATCAAGGAATCCCATTGGGCCCACAATGCTTTGAACGTTAGCGATCGATCTGAGATGTCCTTCCAGGTGGGTCTTTCCGCTCCATTTTCTTTCCATTTAAAAAATTCTGCAACGTTTGTATCATTCTCCTGGTCTTGTCGCATTTTAGCTGTCGTCCAATTGTCGTCTACTATCAATCTCACTTGATTCCTTCGCGACGTTCAATTTGCTCACAGTATTTACAAGTATTTGAACAAGGTCTTCTAGACAAGGCATCTGCGTTGTTATGCAATCGTCCTGGTCGATGTTGTATCCTGAAGTGATACTGGTTCAACTTCTCAATCCACCTTGCTACTTGTCCTTCAGAGCTGCATGATCTGTTCTGATGAGGAACTCTCTTCCGTACAGATATTTGTGGAAGCGGTCTACAGCCTTGATTATTGCCAGTAGCTCTTTTTCCGTTACGCAATAATTTCTTACTGGCTTGGTGAGTACTTTGCTGTAGAACTTTTTCCTGACCATTTTGCTCCTGTGATAGTACGGCTCCAATACCATTATTACTGGCATCTGTGTCCAAAATAAACAAGCCTCGTTGACGTGGGAAACTTAAAATGGGGCTGGAACATAGAGCAACTTTCAGTTTCCCAAATGCCCGTTCACTTTCGTTGCACCAGACGAATTTGACTCGATCTTCTGTCACCTTATGTAGGGGTGCCGCAATATCAGCAAATCCTTCTACGAAACGACGGTAGTAGATGCAGAGACCTAGGAAACTCCTCACTTCATGTTTGTCTCTTGGTCTCGGCTAGTCTCTTATCGCCTGTATCTTCTTTTGGTCTGTTCGGATACCGTCTGATGAAATTGTGTGACCTAGAAAATTCACTTCTTTCTGGAACAATGAGCATTTCTGAAGATTCAGTTTGAGGTTGGCGTCCCTGAATCGTTGAAAGACTTCTTGCAGATTGTGCCGATGTTCTTCGAATGTCTTTCCCATGACCAAAACAATTTATATATTTTTCATGTTTTTTCTTTCTAAATTCAAAAATAGCTATGTATGAGAAAAGTGGGGTTTTATTATGTGAGTGAAAAAGTTTGCGATACGAGCGTATAGTGAGTTGAGCAATTTCACGAACAAAATAAAACTTCTGACACAAATATCATACAAAGTTTTCTGTTCAACTGTCCTGTTCTCAAAATGAAATTGATAACTTTGATATTTCTATAAAAACACATTTTGAATGTCATCGCATTTGCTGTGAAGTAGTGGCTGTGTCAGGTGACGCCGAATCGCCTGGTTGCCAACAAACAGTATTGCTTATTATAATTCGAAGTCACATTCAAAGTTCTTGGTGGTGTTTAATGCCTTGCATAATAAGAACAATAGTGAGGAATTGTCTGTTCCAGATTATATTGAAGAGGCTGTTACCGAAAAATACTAAAATTACTTTTAACACTAGTGTTAAAAATATTTTAAATTGTAAGAATATTATAATAATATCATAATAATCAGTAGTTTCGATATTATTAAAATTCACATGAAACCTAATTTTCTCTATAATGTTTAGCATTTGAATAACTAATCTGTTGGTTGGTTGGGAAGAAATATATGTGATATCGCGAAGGAATTTTGAAATATTCTAATTCGAGTGAGCTATTTATTTTAAAAATGTTATCATCTATCTTGAAAATGAAGAATTATCGGACCTATGTTTATATGAACTTTTCGTTTTAGAATCGCCCCTTCAAATTGGACCACTTACCATGCTGTACAATCTTCACAGTTTTTCTGTTCTCACTGATCAAGGTGTATCTACTAGAAATCATCCCACTGCTGTCCTGCGTTATTTTCTTTACCATTATTCATGCACTTTTTTGCAGGTTGAACTGAAGAGCGATATCGGAACTCTCGACCAGAAAGTAAATGAAGGTGGTTCCAACTTCAGTGCCGGACAGAGACAGTTGGTTTGTTTAGCCAGAGCCATATTGAGGAATAACAAAGTTTTGGTAATGGATGAAGCCACTGCCAACGTTGATCCAGAGTAAATACCGTTTTTTATTCTATCCCGTTTCAAAAATAACATCAGATTCTTATTTATTTATTATAATTAACTCGCTTGTAACGGAAAGTTTGAACGCAGTTTTGACCAACTTTGAGTTTTTGGATACTTATCAAGGACCAATGGCAATGCTAACATATGCAAAAATCGTCCTGATATCTTTTCTCGGACCCTCAGAATTAACGATTTGTTTTTCTAGAGACCTTGAATAGAACAAAATTTTTTGCGATGGAGCTAGGTTGCATTTCTTGCTAAGACTCCACTCATCATCAATTTTATCGAACTTATTTACATTCCATTATTTTAATAATAGTATATGCTTCTGTAAAATTTCTGCGACTTCTAGACGGTATTCATGTTGCACATTTTGTTGCTGATGGTGATAATTATGATCTATAATGCGGGTACAACCTGATTAACAATCGGTTGAAATAATCGGAGCCTAGGCTGTGCCTTCACTCTAGCAACTATCAGTTTGTGGTGTCTATTCTCAGCACAGAATATTTCCATGGACTGCTGATTAGGTCGTACAGTACCCGCCCTGAAAGCATCATAATCTGAATGATAAAAACGGTGCAGATTTCTGAGTCTGGTCTGTGTCACCGGGTATGTGACACATATAGTCAAACTGGAAGGATTATCGTCGAAAAGGTCACCCACAAATCACAGAAACAAATTTAGATGGGCAACAGCATAATTATAAAAACCAAAAAGTATGTGGCGCAATTCCTGCGGCCGTTCTCGACCCCAACTATTCAAAAAATTGTATGAATCAGAAAAAACTGTAGAAACTATAACTGTATTATCGACGAGCTGATGACTGATTTTCCATAATCTTATCGCTCGATACAAACCAACCAAAAATGAAAATCATCTCGCCACCAATTATACAACACATCTCCTGTGCGAAAAGCACTTTCCTTCAGGATAGGTGGTTCAGGTCACGTACTCTTAGACAACTCACATTATATATAATAATAACAGTTATTTATTCCCAAGAAACTACAGTTTATAAATAGGGCATATTTATATGATACATTCATTAAAAAGCTCAATCAGAATTGTTTATTACTCGAAAATAAAAAAAAATAAAATAATTTTTCAATGAAAATTATTCTAACAAATAACGCTCCATAGCAAATTTGAATTTGTTCATTTGAGAAAAAAAATTTATTCCAGTGGGTAATCCATTATATGTGATAACACCTTTAAATAAAATAAATTTTCTGCAAAATTCTGTCTTGAGATTTTTTGTTAACAAATTATTGAACTGCCTCGTTTTGTGGTTATGTACACTGTTATATTTGAAAAATTTCATAATAGAATGTTTCATTTTCAGTTTATAAATAGAATTGATGTCGAGAATACGATTTGGTTTATAAATATTTCTTGTTGGTTCCAAATAAGGTAAATGAAAACTGCATTTAATTGCTTTATTCTGTAACGACTTCAGTGATTTCAGAATGGTATTTGATGTAGTACCTCATATGCTGATTAAATATTGTAATTTCGAATAAATTAGTGAAAAATGAATTAATTTCAGATATTTCAAAGGTATATAGCTCCTTATCTTGTACAAAATTCCAATGGCTGGTGATATTTTTTTTCGGATCAGATCAATATGAATATCCCACGAAATATTTTCATCAATATTCAGACCTAAAAATTTTATATTATATGACCTGTTAATTTTTTGTTGTCCTAGCAAAAACAATTTCGATTATGATGAAATTGTTTTTTTAACAATGAACAAGAAAGATGATTTTTCGAAATTTAAAGTAAGTTTATGAACATTGAGCCAAATAAATATTTGTTTCAAATCATTTTCCATTTGACATTGGATCACTTGCAAATCCTTATTGAAATATATTAAAGATGTATCATCACCAAATGAAACCAACTTTCCAGTGATGTTCAATTCTGAAATTGAATTGATATATATTAGAAACAGTAGAGGTCCTAGTGTGGATCCTTGTGGGACTCCGAAAACAATGTTTTCCAATGAACTCTCACAGTTTTCCAAAGATACAAATTGTTTCCTATCATTTAAATGATTTTGTAACCATAAAAATGTATTACCTCTGATACCTATATCGAATAACTCATTCAACAAGATTTCATGATCAACAGTGTCGAAGGCTTTACAGAGATCTAGCGATAGAAGTCCACATTTATTTTTTTCTTCTAATGAAAAGAAATCATCCAATGCTGCACACTCTGTATCACTAGATCTCCGAAAGCCGTATTGATTTGGGTGGAAGAAGTTAATAGATTCGAGGAAGTTCAATAATCTAGTATACATTGCTCTTTCAAATATTTTGGATATGACTGATAAAACAGATATTGGCCTGTAATTACTGATATTATCTTTTTTTCCGTTTTTGGAAACAGGTGTTACTTTAGCAACTTTCAATTTATTTGGCATTTTACCGTGACCGAAAGAAATATTAATTATTATTTCGAGTAATGGTGACACTTCTGATTCAACTTGTTTTAAAATTTTGGCACTAATTCTGTCTAATCCAGGCGCTTTCTTCCTATTGAGATTATCGATGATTTCCTCTATTTCTTCACAAGAGATGGGGTTGACGAATATGGATTTCGAATTATTTGTTCTTTTTATTCGATGAGTGCTGATTATTTTAGATCAAAAGAATACATTAATTTCTTAACTCACCTGGAATTTTAAGAGGAATGAGAGCATTATGCAAGTCTTCTTTCACTAGTGGCAGCGTGATTTACGAAGAAAACTTTACAAAGTAAGGGTTGAAAATTCGATTCCAAAGATATTTTCATAGTTTGTTGGTTTGCTCCACTGATCTAAGTTTGGGAAATCACTGGGTGATTCTCGAAATAAACGATGATTTTTCAGCGCATTTTTCAGAAAACATGGTCTTCATCTATCAATGAATAAAAACAGCTCACAACATTCCAATCGTAGACCATAAGTTTCCAAATGTTACGTAGGGAGCCGGCTGTTACATTTCTGAATTTATTTATGTGTCCTGTGGTGTCAATGCTATAAATAATGATGATGTTTGTTCATTACAGGACGGATGCCTTAGTTCAGAGAGCCATCAGGAAAAACTTCAAGGATTGCACGGTGCTGACGATTGCCCACAGACTGAATACTGTAATGGACTCTGATAAAGTTCTCGTGATGGATTTCGGAGAAGTGATTGAATATGCATCGCCTCATGAATTGTTGCAGAATCCTAAAGGCCACTTCAGGAAAATGGTGCAGCAAACCGGTCCTCTCATGGCGACACATTTGAAAGAAGTAGCAGAGAAATCGTATCACGAGAGAAAAAAAAATCCGTAAATGCGAGGACGTTGAATTACCGAGCATCTTCGAACTGTGATGCTCAGAACCGGAATTGAGTATCTCCCTATCCCAGTACGAATGCAGATTTCTGCAAGAAGTCATCAACCAATCAGACAAGATGATACAGAAAAAAAATGTATCTCGCGCACTAGTCATTGCCCTTTAGATCTCCCGATATGAATACTATAGATTTTTTCAATATTTTGTCAACATCAAAATGTCTAAAAAACGCTGGTGTTACAATTGATGCAATATTATTTAGAATTATATGACTTTCACGGATGATGTGTTTCTCGATGTCATTGCTAGTTGCAAGACAATCTTCAGCCATTACATACATTGAATAATTTGATGCCAGTTGAGGACTTCGATCCAAGTTGCCAACCTATAATCAGTGTTTCCAAAACATATCTGTCTTTCCTGAAACTGATATGTGATTAGTTAGGAGCAAATGGGTTTTGACATAGTACTCCTCGTTAGCCCATGCGCTCTTACATTCAGTTTGGGTTCTTTCTTTACTACATATTTGGGTATACCGTGATTTGCAGCCAATCGGATATCAGCTTGATGAAATATGTTCATTCCTCTAGAAATACTGGTTTCAAAGAAGTGAGTAGAATATTCTAGTCAAGGATTATCTTAACTGACTCATTCATTCGCAATAATTAAAAGTAAATATCAAGTAGGGGGAAACCGGATTTAGACACGCACTGTAGTGTGAGGAACTCTTTTCAAAAAGTCCGTGACACTACCTTTCATCAAAGGAGTCACTGACATAATCAGATCAATTATAAGAAGTGTAACGCTATGAAATACCCTTTCAAAGTAGTTGCGGAAAAGCAATATTCTGTGGGTTTTTTCTTCTTAGGGATTGGTGTGGCCTGACTGAGGTTTGGTTATTTGTAGCGAGTTATATTGTTGTAATTCACATGTTTTTCTTTCATTTCGGGCACTCTGGATTTCAAGTATCTTGGTTGTTCCAATTAGGCATTCCAGATACTTGTCAAAAATGTCAAATTAATCTAAATGAACCAATACGGCGGTATCTGCCCCCAGAAACTTTCGTTTGTTTTCTTTTTTATAAGTGTGTGATTGGTTAAAACTGGTATTTGCCCCCCAGACATAACCTCATCTGGAATGCCTAATATTAATTCCATTCCATCGTTTCGATGCATGTTTACTAGTATATTTTTCATAAAATCTAAGGTTATAAATAGTTTGCTAGTTGTCAAGTTCATGACAAGTATCTGCAATTCGTATGTTGTTCGGTGGTCAAAAATCAATTTGGCGATTTAAAAAGTAGTTCCTCCCGTGATCAAATGATGGGACACCACTCCGAACAAAGCGTTCTGTTCCTCTTTGAGACGCACTCTTAAATCTAGGGACTTTTATTTCCCCAAGCTCAGCATGAAGAAAGTTTCTGTCATTTAATTTTCAAGGACGTCAACGATAGCAAAAAAATGTAGATGTATAAATATGATTTTGAGGTGTATTTCCGCCCTTTTGGCATTTTTGCTGTTGAAGCTCAAATCAGAGCAAGCACGCCGTAAAACATTTTGAATTTAAATTGCATTCCTGTGGCCATCCAGTTAAATGAAAGGTAAATGAATCGACCTCTTCTTATTGAGATTTCTTTGAAATTAATAATAGGATTATCACATTATCCCTGATATTCCCTTTCAGATTCAAGGCTGAAATAACAGGAAGATGGCTGACCATCAAAGCTTTTTATGACTTCCATGCCAGAAGTTAAATGAAACCCAAAATTTTCATTAGAACAAATCATGGACTAAGGATTATTATTTTTTGAGTTAGGAGCAATCTCTTTAATATTTGGAAACAACCACTGCTTGGAGTCCATAGTGTGCTGTTTTGTCCATTTATGAATTATTGAAAAATAGCTGAGATCTACCACCATAGTATTCCTATGCCCTTTATGATTGAGAATACCAGGAAACTGAAGAGCCATTTTTCTCCACCATCAGGTCGTATGACTTCTCTATTTTGAGTGACAGCAGACACACCGCTTTGAAGCAATTCATCACATCATAATCAACCTATTCATTTAGGCAGCAGCCATAAGTTGTATATTTAAAATGCATTCTCACATAAATTAATGAAAAAGCTGTGGTACAGCTCAAATTTGTGTGAACCTATCATAGATCTATAATCGGGGCCCATTAACAATCTTATCACTTGATATATAAAATAATTCATGAGTAACAGTTTTAGAATTCACAGCTGCTTTTTAAATTTATATCTCATATCTTTTGGGGGAACAACTTCCCGAATAATAAACATTGTTTCCTAGTCTTAATTAGTGTTTGCATTCAAGGGCATCGATTATACAAATTTCCTCTTTCTTACTTTTGAAAAACGGTGGCGCTCAGTAAGGTCTTCACAAAATTGTCGTAATTCTAGCCCAGCTCTCCGACACATTGAGTTGCCGTGCTCTATAGCCTTTCATTGGGGTTTTCTCAAGTATTGGTTATAGAAATTTTTGGCGCCCAACGTGGGGCCAGGCATTTTGTGGAGTTGTTACAACTATTGGTCTGCTTATAACATTTTTGATTTGGGGTTGAGTTGCGCAAGTGACTGCTGAATTTAGTCATCCTCAGTCTGGCTTTGCTGTTCCTGTGGAGGAGAAACAACAGAATTGAGTTCCAGGTATCACTTTTGAGATATTCGATGAGTTTCAATTAATGTCAATAATCTTGAGTTAACTTGGGACATAGTGGATCTCCCTGCTCGTTTTTGCTAACAGAGTTATTTTTTTTACACAAGAACCTCAAAGGATCATATGTATATAGAGATGGATTTTTTCACGGATCTTCTTCTTGCGGGGTTTACATCCGTCGATTTTTTTTTGTTTGGTCGAGTTCCATTTTGAAGTCATGTCAATACTTCCTGGCAATAGTTACCCCTCCAACGAAATAAACAAGCAAGACAGAGCATTGACTTTAATTGTCTGTTCTGTGTCAGAGATACTGGTTTTTTATAATACTGCCCTCTTAATATTTGTGGGACCTTGAACCCTCTCACGAGATGTTTGGTCCGTTATTATTGATCCATAATATAAATCACCGCTCTCTAAGATACCCTGCCCATTCAGGTGGAAAGTAGAATTGGATGTTTTCACGGATCTTCTTCTATGCGAAAATTGTTCCTTCGGGGTTCATATCCGTTGGTGGTTTTCCTTCGATCGTTCGACGTTTCGACTTCCTTTTGAAGTCATCAAGAACTGTACGTCGATACCGTCCTGACGATTTACGAAATAACCAAGCAAGCCAAATAAAGCATTGAATTCAATTGTCTGTTCTGCGTCAGAGATATTGGCTTGCTAAAATACAGCTATCTCAATATTTGCCGGACATTGAACTCTCTTACGAGATGTTTGGTCCGTAATTATTGATCGATAATATCAATCACCACTCTCTATGATGTCCTGGCCATTCAGGTGGAATGAAGAATTGGATGTTTTCACAGATCTTCTTCTATGCGAAAATTGTTTCTTCGGGGTTCATATCCGTTGATGGTTCTTTCGTTTATTCGACGTTTCGACTTCCATTTTGAAGTCATTATCAAGAACTATTTGACAAACATATTGTCAATACCTTCCTGGTTTGTTACTTCCCCCCCCTTGCGGAATACCCAAACAAGAAAAATAAATCATTGACTTCAGTTGTCTGTTCTGCGTCAGAGATCCTGGATTTTTATGATACCTCCTCTCAATATTTATCGGACAAACTCTCTCTCTCTCTCTCTCTCTATTTATATATATATATACATATATATATATATATATATATATATATATATATATATATATAATATATATACATATATATATATATATATATATATATATATATATATATATATATATATATATATATATATATATATATATATATATGTATATATATATATATATATAAATATATAAATGAATGAAATAATAACGGCATTCAGACAAATCATAAGAATTTGAGAAAAATAAACGTCTTCAAGAGGGATTCGAACCCATGACCTTCCGTTCTCTAGGCTGATGCTCTACCACTGAGCTATCGAAGACCCTGAGTTCTCCATCGCAAATTTCGGAAGTCATTCATCTCAAATTCTATTGTTAGTTGTTATTATTCAATCGAGAACCTTGAAAGGTACAATTTGGTACTAAGACCATATGATAATGAATGTGTATCCTTTCCTTCTAACACCTCCGTCAGTCGAAAACCGCCCAAGGTTCTCGATTGAATAATAACAACTAACAATAGAATTTGAGATGAATGACTTCCGAAATTTGTGATGGAGAACTCAGGGTCTTCGATAGCTCAGTGGTAGAGCATCCGCCTAGAGAACGGAAGGTCGTAGGTTCGAATCCCGCTTGAAGAAGTTTATTTTTCTCAAATTCTTGTGATGTGTCTGAATGCCGTTATTATTTCATCCATTTGTTGATTATACAGACACCAATACATCTGTCGTTTATTAATATATATATTTATATATATATATATATATATATATATATATATATATATATATATATATATATATATATATGATGCGTTGTTTTTTCGGGTTTCATTCCGTGTTCTGTGGTTTTGATCCTCTGAAGGATAATTCTCACGGCAAAGTCGCATTTGCCATCTTCTAGGTGATGTCTATATATATATATATATATATATATATATATATTTAATTCCATATTATTGGGAAATATAGCCGACTGCCTGACTATACATTTCCTGGAAAATTTGCGACTCTTTTCAATGCGAGCGATATCTGAACTGATTTAATGGAAGAGGCTATATAGCCTATCATAGTGTTTTCAGGCATCTTAGTCAACATTTGAATAATTCATCACCACTGAAACACTCTGAGTTCAGATATATAATTTCAACCTTCGTTGTGAATGTGAAACGTTTTCGAAAAAGCTCAATTCCCCAACATTATCGAAAACACATACCAACGCATGTTTCGCTAACCAAGTCAGCATCTTCAGGAAAGGAACACATTTCCGAAAAATATCTCCTCTTGAAAATGCTCATTTGGATAGCGAAACGAAAGTGTGATCTCATTCCTAATTCATTTCTTATTCCGCCAACGGTAATTTTTCAGTTTCCATTGGCATGCTTCCTGGCAAATGAAAGTAATATGTTGTTCGTGCATGCAACCGGACGCGAAACAAGCATTTTGCAGCCGCAACAGAGGCTGGAAAATGAAATTTTCCTGCAGGGTGACGTCCTGAAAAAAAATTTACGGCCGTTGCCCAGAGTAACTGCCGGCAAACTGAACGTTTGTATTGCTTAATATCTCATTTCCATAGAAACATCGTGACATTAACGTCATCGATTTACTTTTCTACATTCGCGTTGAAATGCAGTATTCTCGAAACGATAATGATTATAGAAAATATATAATATTCACGGTTGCACGAAAAATATTGTGTATAGTATGGCCGCAAAATGTTTTCGCGACCTCGAGATTATCTTTTTTCTCTCTTGACGCGAAATAGTGGTTTGTACAATAAGAGAGGATATGGACAATATCCATTCGAGTTGTACAGTTTCGATATTTATGAAAAATTAAAGGAAAGAAACTTCATTGAACTCGAACCCGCACGAGTACAGAGTGGATCGTCACAGCATTAGATCTAAGATATCAACCATTTATTATAATAGCATTAAGTGTTGGGTATTGATAAAACAAAAAAAAAATGTTATTAACCCTCAGGGGGTTTGAATGAGAGATTATTACATCATTAAACATTTAACATGAAATAAGGAAATAATTTACAATAAGAACTTCAGTTAATCAATTAATCAATCTTTGGTTTGAAGAGTAAATGTGAGTCCTTCAATTCAACCATGAAAGATCAATTGTGACAATTCAAACTTGACTCAATAAACTAGAAATCATTTCAGATATAAGTAAATTTATTTATGCTCACATGAAACAACTTAGAATTTGTGTTTGTAGGTAGACAGATCAGAATTGTGACGTTTCCTCAAGGTTGCCTCTGGTAATCGAGTATTTTACTCTCTGATTGGTGGATTTCATATAGTACCTTCTGTGGAAATGAAATCAAATCCATTCAGTTGATTGGAATCGCCCACTTTTATCAGCATATTTACGGGTGGATGTAGAAAAAAGAATTTTGCGCCCTTAGTATACAAATAACTATTACGGCGATACTTCAATAGTATATATATATATATATATATATATATATATATATATATATATATATATATATATATATATATATATATATATATATATATATATATATATATATATACCGTGTGCCACAGACGCATGGTACACCCCCGTTTTCTCCTTTGTTTTTCTAGCTATATTTTTGAAATTCGGAACATTGAATATGCTCACTGAACAGCATTTTTCGACATATCTGAAAGAAAAAAACAACTTCCAATTTTTCCGGAAATGACATCAACTTTCGATTCTTGAATGGGACACCCTGTATATTGTTACATGATCGGCTAGGGATGATCATGAGGAATCCAACGATACCAAGTTTTATGGTGTTATCTCCAATGACTACGGAGATATCACCATTCATTTTATTCATAAGCTCAATGAGTGGGAGAGAGAATTGGATTGACCCGTCAGAAAAAGTTTCTCTCTCCTACTCATTGAGCTTATGGATAATATAAATGGCGATATCTCCGCAGTCATTGGAGATAACATCATCAAACCTGGTATCGTTGGATTCCTCATGATCATCCCTAGCCGATCATGTAACAATATACGGGGTGTCCCATTCAAGAAACGAAAGTTGATGTCATTTCCGGAAAAATTGGAAGTTGTTTTTTTCTTTCAAATATGTCGAGAAATGCTGTTCAGTGAGAATATTCAATGTTCCGAATTTCAAAAATATAGCTAGAAAAACAAAGGAGAAAACGGGGGTGTACCATGAGTCTGTGTCACACGGTATATATATCCTTGTGATGAATCTTGTGATTAAAAACAGGTATTTCAATGTTTATTTTTTGCAAACTGCCAAATGAGGAAGAATTGTATATAAAGTTGTTTTTAGTATTATGTGTGCTTTTGGAATATAATTAACATAATTAATATACATTTTCTACCGATCGAAGACAAATGTTTGGAGCAGGAGCGTACATATGACTCCAAATATTGTCGATCCTAGCATTTCTACTCTTGATTCAAATAAATTAATTTCCACCGTTTTATTTCCCCTAATTTTCGAAATTCCGTTGTTTTTATTCTACATCAACTTCTTTGCCCTACGGTTTCATGGGGACAAATGATACAGCATCACACCTTTTGCATACTTATATATTTGTCGAATCCTTGACGAGAACAACCGGCATTGGTATCGAAATCTTTCATTACCACTACACGGTTCCATTCCAACATTGTGCACATAAACATTTGAAATTTTCAAATGTCATATCGCAATGCTCATTGAATATTGAATACCTGCTTCATATTGATTTCGACTTGTTTACACAGCACGATCATATTACAATTATTGTCTCGTATCAGCTGTTTGGGAATTTTTGAATATTTCCGACCGAGGTACGCAGCGACAATTTTCTTTTTTGCCTGTACATGGATTAACATTATCGAATTTTCTGTTGACCGTCGCATGCAACGTCATCGAAAATGAATACAGAGTTTGACCAGGCTTCATGGGGGTTTATAATTTCCTCGTTTTCTCTGAACGAAAAATATCCCAATCCCTTTACTTTTTCCATTATCTCTTGAACCGCTCGATATTTCGGGATACAATAACTTTGAATATACGTAAATTTTCTCGAATTTAGCGCCGTTCGGTGAAACAGTGTCAACCAGGTTTGCCAATGTGTGACGAAATCCCCAATTGTGAGGATTTTCTGTGGTGTTGGGGATTTGCGTGAGGATTCAACATTTGTGAGGATTTCTTAAAATCGAAAAAACAGGAATTTTTATTTGAAAAATTGAGCAACGAAAAAGGTAGAATGAGGTGTAAAGGCATCTTGTGATTAAAAACAGGTATTTCAATGTTTATTTTTTGCAAAAAAAGAAGCTGGATATGCCCCTCTTCCCACCTTTGAAAAGCCGTAACTTCCGAACGAAGACTGGTATTCAGCAGCTGAAAATCCTCAAGAACCAAAAATTTTTCAAAATTTGCCAATGTGGGTATAACGAACATTTGCCAATTTATTTATTTTATTTATTGTACTCATTACAAACACCAACTAGGGTAATTACAAGTAATGTTGAAGATACTTTGAGATATACCCAGTTTCTTCTTATTCTTTATTACTTCTTTTTGTAGACAATTGAATGAAATTTATTATTTTTCACAAATGTGTTTCTATATTGATTCATCCGCAAATTGGGAGAAAAACTAAAATGTACATTTTAAGGGATCGAATTGTAAACCAAGTTCTTGTGTGGTATGAGCTTTTGGTGAGGATTCAGAAAAATTTATTTGGAGATTTTTGGGATTTGGTCACAAAAAATTGGGGATTTCGAAAAATTAGGATTGGCAACCCTGGTGTCAACATGGCGTAAGTCTTTCCACGGCCGCTTGGCCCTCAAATGAAGGCACGAAACGAAATGGGTAATAATTTACCGTGTTTTCCAACCACACACCCGCTGTTGACTTCATTCAGACAGTCCAAATTTTCGATAGGTACTGACTAGTCTACTCTAGTTGGACGACTTTCATGATGTGATGCTGGACGAGTGCGCCATGATTATAAAATGAAACGATTGTATACCCTTTGTCATCCTCAGTCCCATACAGCACAATGTCATTCATAGAATATTCATAGAAGATCCTCCGAGAATATTTGAAAATTCTCAGAACATCACAACATGATTCAAATACTTAAGATATGTTCTATGCATATTCGAAATGGACAATTATAAATATTCTGAGAATATCTCTAGAATATACTAAGACTTTCCACAGTGATTCTATGAATGTTCATAGAATATTCTCGAATAACATATAAACATTCTCAGAATGTTGTGAGGACATTTAAAAACTGATTAATAAGAGAAAAATTGTCAGTGACATCATTAGGCAGATGCGGACACCCATCCAAACCCTAACTGCGTCTATTGTTGCTTGACATATGTGATTGAACCTTCCTCTGCGTTGTATGATGGCTGTTCTCTTCTTATCGATTTATGTTGATAATTCGAAGATATTTGAAAAACAATGACCACCAATAACAATTTATATTATTTGGACAAGAGTTCCTGGCCGTCAATTTGGCATATTTTTCATCCTACAAATTTTTGTCTGATGATGGATTATAGGACAGTGGTTTTTTGATAACACTACTTCGGAAGTGGAAACTCCCATTGTGCTGGGAGAAGAACTAACAGCTGATATGGAATACAAAAAATAACAAAAAAAATATTTTGATACGATTCCTTATATTCTAAGAATATTCGAAGGAAATATATTGGGAACATATCGAAATGTATGTTCTTAGACAATTTGTTACAGGATGAGAATATTGTGGGATCATTCTCAGAACATTCTATTGGGATTTACGATGCAGAAAAACTCAAAGTCGTCTCCACAATTTAATATTTGAAAGATGTCAGTACGGTAATTCAGTACATGTTTCGAACCTACATAGGTTCATCATCAGCTGAATTCACATTGAATTCTACAATAAAGGAAGAGTAATATAATATAAGTTATTAGATAAATGAAGTATCAAATTTACTTACATGGAGATGAAAGAAATAGGAAATTCACATGGTGAAGTTCAAAGGGACATAAAAAATTTTGTAGTGAAAATTGCGATTAATTTGATATTAGGGGAATTTGGGACATCCCTAACACCATAAATGCATTAAAGATTGGGGGGCTTGGAGCCCTTATGCCCAATATGCAATATTAGAAAAATCCACATTAAAGAATACTTTGGGAAACACTACCGTTCACAGATTTAATTGAGTAGGGAATGGAGGAGAGTCAGCTGACAGAACTGTCAACTGTCGAAATTTTTCTATTGTCGAGATGACATGGAAATGCGCCACAGGGTCTGGCACACAAGTAACGAGAATCAAAGAGCTGACATTTCGAGTCATGTCCCGGGTGAACAGATCCAACACCCCACATACAGGCCCTCTCGTTACAAAAATCAAAGTGAAATATTATGGAAGATTAATATTAATATTTCACTTTGAATGTGGTTTTTTCTTATATTGCATATTGGGTATAAGGGCTCCAAGCCCCCCAATCTTTAATGCATTTATGGTGTGAGGGATGTCCCAAATTCCCCTAATATCAAATTAATCACAATTTTCACTACAAAATTTCCCTTTGAACTTCACCATGTGAATTTCCTATTTTTTTCATCTCCATGTAAGTAAATTTTATACTTCATTTATCAATTAATATTTTATTACTCTTTCTTTATTGTAGAATTCAATGTAAATTCAGCTGATGATGAACCTATGTAGGTTCGAAACATGTACTGAATTACCGTACTGACATCTTTCAAATATTAAATTGTGGAGACGACTTTGAGTTTTTCTGCATCGTAAATCTACTATACTCTTTGAGATACAATGGACTTCTACCACAGGTTCTATTGGGATATTCAAAACTATGTATATTCTGAACATTGTTAGAATATTTTGATACGATTGAACGAAATATTACAAGGATATAGATAGCGAATAAATGTTCATAGAATATATGTTACAGTGATATCCTGGGAATATTCTGGATACATTTCATTGGAATATTCTGAAAAAAGTATATTTGAACGTTGTGGGAATATTCATGGAATATCTATATCTATATCGAATGTTGAAATAATTTCGCCTGTGAAGTCTTACATGAACTCATTCCATCGTTCATCGACCAATACAACCACTATAACAAACTAGTAAAGAAATGTGTTCGCCAATGTAAAGAAAACTATTACAAAAATTTTCGTTGGTACCTCCCCAAAATGTATGTGGAATTCAATAAATGAGATCCTATATAATAAAACCAAAAGCGATGCTGATAGTATACATCACATTTCGATAACAGGAAGAAAAATCGACAATCTTCAAGAAATTTGTGAACAGTTCAATGACTATTTTGTTAATGTCGGTCCTAAATTAGCAGCCGGCTTTCCCACCAATAATGATTACCCAATGAAGTCTAAATTGAACTCCATGTATTTAAGGCCAACCGACACTGAAGAATATATGGAAATCATCAACCTTCTGAATAACAGAAAAGCTCCAGGATATGACAACATTAGCACTGAAATTGTCAAAGTAGTTAAATCAGATCTCGCGCCTTTGATGAGTAAATTAATTAATATGACATTCACAACAGGAATATTACCCGAAAAATCAAAAATTGCCAAGGTTAAACCACTTTACAAATCTGGAAAAAAAGATATTATGATAAATTATAGGCCAATTTCGATTTTGCCCGTGTTTTCTAAAATTATTGAGAAAGTGGTACATTGCAGATTGCTCGACTATCTTGAGAAATCAGAATTGCTTTATAGTGGGCAGTATGGATTTCGCAGGTCTAGTGATACTGAATCAGCTGTAATTGATGTTATTACCCAAATTCAACTTGACATAGATTGTAATAAAAAATGTGGCCTACTATCACTAGACCTTCGAAAAGCATTTGATACTGTAGATCACAAAATTTTACTGAATATACTTCATCAAATAGGAATAAGAGGAACCACTTACAGTTGGTTTCGAAATTATCTTTAAATAGAAAACAGTTTGTTTGGATTGGAAACAAAAATAGTTCACTAGAAACGGTTGTATGCGGTGTTCCTCAGGGATCTGTTCTAGGTCCATTGCTTTTCCTCATATATATAAATTCCCTGTCTAATTTAAAGTTGAATGGTAAAATCAAAATGTTTGCTGATGATACTACAATGGTATACACCGGGAACAATTTTCTAGAAATCAAAACTTTTATGCTCAATGACCTCCATGAAATATCATCATGGCTGATGAATCATAAGCTAACATTGAATATTGAAAAATCCTCGTATATGTTTATCTCAAGAAAATCCACCTCCATCCAATCGAAATATCCTATCAGATTCTGTAATGAAAATATAATGTATTCTCCTGTAGTGAAATTTTTAGGAATTTTAATTGATGAACATTTAGTTCGGAACAAACATATTGAGTTATTAAGAAAACAAATTTCTCCAATTATTGGTATAATTTTTAAAATTCGAAATATGTTACCTTTATTATGTCTGAAATCAATTTAGTATTCTTTAGTATATTCGATTTGGGGGCAGCTCCAAAAACCGTAATGAAACCATTGAAAACATTACAGATTAAAATTATAAAGTGTATTTACAAACTTGATCGAAAAGAACCTACAGCTAAGTTATACAAACAAAGAAAACTTTTAGACATTCCTTCATTATACACGTTTAAAATTTGCACATTTATTCACCTGGTCAAAAATAAATTCAAGCATTCAAATTTGATGTTCAAAATGAATAGTGATCAACACAATCACTCAACAAGGTTTTCAGAAAATTTGGAATTGATGAAAATTAAAACAAATATAGGACATCAATCTGTTTACCACAACGGAATAAAACTATACAATGGTCTACCGAATTCATTGAAGAAATATGGAAAATTTCGTTTCATAAATAATTTAAAAAAATATTTGATATCATAATTTTTTTTTTATTGCCCTATGAAGATCTGATTCGATTACTCATTTTTTTGTATTCTATTCTACTTTTATTGTATGGCATCAGTTTAATTTTCCCTACAATAAGCATGTATATGTTTCTTGGGAAATAAATCGTTATTATTATTATTATTATTATTATTATTATATGGTGTTGACTTACTTCGGTGAAGGCGTTGTGAATTCGCTTATCGATAACCTTCCGTTCGAATTATACTTTCTTAGAACAAGCGAGAGATTAGCTTTCAGTCAGAAGGGCATTAACGGTATAGATTCTTCTTGCCGCCGACACGATATAGCCTATTCTCAAAATAAGTCTTTGGAGGATCGTCATAAGGCCGATTCGGAGTTGGAAAACATGTGTGGGAGCGGTACAAGTCAAAAGACGCCAGTTTGAGGAGAAAGGCAGCCTCTTGGCTCGTGAACAAGACAATGAAAGAAAAACGCAAACTCGGTATGGGCATGTCCTTTCGACGTAATATTCTTCAGAAAATTATTGAAAATTGGAAGCCTCATCCAAAAAAATTTAAATTCAGTGTTTCAGCTTTGCTAAAATGGCTTTGAATCAAGTTGGAGGGCGTGAGAACATAACGTTACCGAGAATAACCCTTCGATGCAAAGTTTGGAGAACTCCTGCCGCTCATACCATATTTGCCAAAGAGAAACTTGAAGAAGATCAATGACATAATAAGCTGTGGAACATTGAGGTTCCGGTTTGTTCCTGTACGAGGTCTCTATTCGAGAAAACAAAATAAATCCTGTTAAAGCTACCTCATAGAGCCTCATATGATTGGGAAATTAAAAAATGTGCCATCAATTGAAAATTCCGCATTTTCGTGAAGTATTTTTGCGTGACATGTTGCCAAGGAATGAATATCTTCTAGAGGGAGGATTCAGGACTTCTATTAACTTGATTGGGGTTGAACAAATGATAAAAAAGGTTTTTTACTCTTATTATGAGTACATCGTTAATGTATTATGTGCTGTGTAATCAAGATAATGGGAAATGTCAAGTGCACGATGAGCCTAAAATTACTGATCATTTCATTATTTCACTGTCAATGGGTAACAATAATTTCTTAGAGTACCAGAAAATATAGAAATTTCAGTAAAGAAGGTTATACGAATTGAATATCAATCTCATTGACTGTAACTGGCTTCTTGATACTATGGATGTTGAGGTAGTTTACTCCGATATCATTCATAATCTAGTATCGAATGTTGAAATAATTTCGCCTGTGAAGTCTTACATGAACTCATCTCAGCTTTCATCCTTCGAGCTATCTCTTGAAAGTTCATTCATGTTTCAAGCTTTTGATGGAGGAAGGAAAGTGGCTGAAAATTTTTGCGCCGATTGGAGCTGGGGCTCTATAGGTAACATTGCGTTTAGAGAGTGGTAATCGTAAATCATCCTTACAACGTATGTTGCATTCGTGAAAATCGTTATCAACGAAAAACAATACACTATTTTTGAACACAAAAATACTGACTTCAAACACATAGAGGCCTATACAGGTCAGCATTTTATATCAACACTAGCTGACCCGTGCCCACTTCGTTAGGGTTTATTTTTCTGATGCAATTATATTGTGTAGTTAGTACTAAATTTTATCCAATCTTGCTATATGGAGATCCGATCCAACTGAGGAATTAATTGTTGAATTCAAATCTATCTAGTTTTCGGAGATACGAATCTGAGATATGGTTTATAAATGAAGAAATATTTCAAGACGGAGGTCTCACATCTGAAAGAATTCTTTCAGAGGTCTCAATATACCTTCCTCGTAGATTGAACTACAACCATTCATCCATCTTTTTCCATACATGTGGTGATCTGTTATATGATTATGAGCATAGCTGGGCACCGTTAATCAACTCATTAACTTCGTTAATCGTTAATCCGCTACAAAAAAAGTTAGCTTCGTTAAACGTTAAAGCGTTATATTTCGGAAGAATTAACGCAAGTTAATCGTCAATCCGTTAATATCTGTTGAAACCTAACCGCTGTTGTCATATGTCAAAAGTATTTTTCATACTTTTGAACATGAATGCCTGTTATGGTAGTTACTTACACCATAGGTAGTTCTCTGTCTGTTTTGAACCTGAAACTAACATGTGTCCTGAAATTAGGCACTGATTACCAGTTTCTCAGGAAACCGCTGTCAAAAAATCGGTTAGTAGCGGTTAGTAGTGGTTACTATCGGACCATGCCCTAAGCACCTGCGCTAAGTAATGGAATGATCAAACGTCAAATGAAAGAAATCTCCTTGCAGTTTTCTTTCTCGCCTCGGCAAAATATATCTAGTTTTGTTTTTGTTTCACCCGTTCCCCGTCACTTGACGTGCCGTGCGGAAACTATTCGGCATTGGTTTAACGATTAACGGACTTCTGCATATTGACGAAAGTTAACGTATCCGTTAACCTTTTTAAAAGTTAACTTAAAAGTTAATCCGTTAATCAAAATGTTAACTTCGTTACTTAACGATTAACGGATTAACGAGTTAATGCCCAGCTTTGATTATGAGTTGAGAAAGATTCATAATGTTACTTCGTTGCATTTCAGTTTTTACATTCCAAATTATTGATCGTGACTTAACTCAGTTCAACTTGAGTTCATCTTCACTCGCAATATGTACTAACCCAATACTTTCCTGAAGAAAACACTGGTTGCTGTTGTGTTTGAACTCACTACAACCGGTTTTTTGAATTTACGAAATGTTTCTAATGCAAAGGTGGCGACGTGTATAATGAAGGTGTTACATGGTATAGATGTGGTGACTTCGAGTTAAGTTTAAGGCAAAGTCACATTGTTAGTGAAAAATCATTGTAAGTAGAAGAACTATATAACACTTTGGTTATGATAAAAATCTACTTGGAAAAATACTGAAGGATTGCTGTTCCATGTAATGGCGGATCATAAATGAATCTCACTGTTCAGAAAGTTCTCTTCTGACATTGAAATTCTCTAAAGGTTAATTTTCAAGTTTTCGATATCTACATTTTTTTCAATGATAACTCCTAATCAATAATGTATCAAAAATAGCAGATATAGCAGTTTCAAAACGATGTTATAACGATTATAATATTGCTATTTCAGTATGAAAATAAGGCTCAAGCAATACCAGAATTGGCATATCTATATTGCAGTATTATATGCCATTACGCTACGTGGATTTATAATTCAATATTATAATCGACTCTTACAAACAATTTGGGTAGATATTGAAATTTCAATATTGAATATTAACTATTAATAATTCAAAGTGGTCGGGAGGTAGCATAGAACCAGAAGACGGACATAGGATATCCCATTTTACCGTGTTTTCATAAAATTCCACCTCAAACAGGCGCAAAACTTGTATGGGACGTGATAGAATCGATCAGATATACTTCAAATTTTGCATGAAAATTATTCAATAGAAGAAATGGGAGAAGTGTTCATAGATATTATGTGTAAAGGAGTGATTCTCAGGATATATCCCCCATTAACTTTTCAAGGTATCGAGTATATTATTATGATGCAGAACACATTTGGTTGAATCAAAGAAACTTGGTAATGTATTTCATAACATATCTCCTCTGAAGCCATCTATTTCAACTGAGTCATTAATAACAATTCATCATTCGTTGTATATGATAATCAATAACAGGGGAGAATCACATCAACTCTTGAGCGGTCTTCCCTGAAAAACACAATGAGATTTAGATATGGCAGAAAAAACTATAAGATATGTTGAAACTTTCGGTGTAGGAGTGAATATTCTGATTCACGCTAACAATAAACTGAATGTCACTAGCACTGGAATTTTGTAGAATTTTCTTTGAAAAAATACGAGTACTTACTATGGAACGCTACGGGTTTCATAAAAATGGGGAACCATTCAAATAGAACCAGAAGAGAGTTGTATGATATTATTGATATATGTATCGGTTTCATGAAAGTTTGGAAATATTGAAAATTCACTAAAATAATAATTGTATTTTCCATTGAAACTCTATGACTACATTTTGCAAATTATGATTTCTCATAAAATTTGGTAATACATTTGAATTCGGATAGGATAAAAATTCTCTGAAATTAAATGAAACAAATGTTTTGCATCACAAAAATGTCGTGTTTTGAGGTAATTGATTTTTTTTAAATGGACCGAATGGAAAATTTGGGAACAAAAAGATTTATTGAATCATTTGAATGGCACCGATGGCTCGTGCAGTATTCAAACAGTTGTATGAAAACACAGGTATCAAATAATAAATCTTCCTTTTGTCATGGGATGTACCGTATTGTTACGTATCTTTTCTTTGATTGAATCAAATAGGTTTCTATCAAACTCATAGAGCAATTTCTGGCATGAATTGAAATGGTGTGCAAAAATACATTCATAATAAATGTTTTAATGGCGTTTCATAAATAACTGTTATTGTGTTTGATATAAAGGACCCCGCACTAATCTTATGGAAAACCGGTTTCGGTGAAAATCGCTGAAATTTCAATATGATGTCGCCCATGCCATCCTGAATAAAAGTTATCATTGCGCCAACTCTCTGAATGCCCGCGTTTGGATTCTACAGGGGGTCAAAGTTCGATATTTTGACGATTTTTCAAAAAATCCGGAATTTCATTTTCATTGTATCGATCTGAATTTTTATAATGGAATAGTCCACAATATGTGCATCAAAAAGTTCAAATGACAAAAGTTTCTAGAATCAAAACTGGCGGGTATACAGAGGGTTGAACTTTGTTTTTGGTAATTTTTATCGAACTTTTTTTGAGAAAATATTCGTTTTCCTGCAGATCCATGTGCAATTGATGTTACTTACAGTACATAAGAGGGCGATCATATTTTGCATTTGAACTAACCATCCAACTTTAAATATTTGAAAGGTACGGGGCGATCAAAAATATATTTTCAATTTCGGAAAAATGTATCCCTTTGTATAGTCAGCTTTCACCAATATATTCAGCTGATTTTTTGAAACTATGTAGCTAACATACATACAAATGTGTCAACGTCTGTGCTCATTAATCTGAATCCAAATAAAGTTGCGGCGATGGTCCAAAAAATATGGAGAAGGGATGTTTCGGAATAATTTAGAAATGATTTCTAAAATCGTCCGTGAATTTCTTTTATTTTCTGATATAATGTAGATGAGTTATTATTGATCAAAAAGTTCTACAGTGCCTACCACGCGAATGCCACGGTTTGAATTATACAGGGTTTTGAAGTATAGTATTTCCTTGATTTCTGGAATAATCAATAATTTCTTTGTAACGGAAAATAATATTGTTTACTAGACAAACTTCGAAACATTTCAATGACCAAATTATCTGAAATGAGAATTTATGAATATACAAAGGTTGGTCCAAAAAAAAATTTTTTTTTCAAAAATATAAGTATCCGTTTACTATTCATATTTTTTATATATTCAGAAACTCTATTAGGACCAGGACCACCTTGTCTCCACCCGATGTTTTAGGAAAATCCAGTATGAAAACAATATATTCTCGAGAAAGATCGTGTGCGGAAGAACAAGTAGAGAGAAATGAGATGATTTGGTTTATATTCAGGTCTTCGCAACTGCCATTGTCTTCAAAAAATTGTGACCGCAACTGACAGATATATGAAATATGAATTAAAGTAAGTACATAACATGAATTCAGCACGATTCCAAGCATATGGGCTGATTCAGAGAAAACAGAAATGATGATAGTACTACAACAGCTACTGAACTGAGTCGAATCAATTCAGCAAGTACATTTTTTCCATGAAGACAGCCTTTCGGACGATTCATATTTCGTTTTCCGAAACGAGTTATACCGGTTTCGGGGTTTTGCCCCTCATCAGTGTAGGGTAGGTCTTATATAGATATCACTGAATAGAGCATGCGACATTCTGAAATAATTGGAAAAATCTTCCATTACAATGATTGAATCTGCAGTTAATTCAATTGCAATGAAGAATGAGGATGCAAGTGATTTCTATCGCAATAAAGAATTAGACTTCAGACGAAATGTCATGCATCCAAATTGACCACCTACATACCGGTCTTGGGTTTTTTGAGATGTTATTCAAATAAATTGTGAGGAGTTTATTCACCGGCATGACTGTCATCGTTTCACTACCCAACTATTTCAAGCGCACCATCAGGAACCATTTGTTGTGGTCTATTTGCCGCGTCCATTACTGAGTTTAGTAGGGAACTTGAGGGGTATCGACTGTTGGGGTCATGTCGAGCATGACCAAGATACCATAGAACACTGGCAACATGCGCACATGTTCCTAAAGTTCTGGCGCCGGTTTTACAAGTACAAAAATATCCTAATATGGGCTCGTTTGGTTCATCAGGTTCTTCTCCATCATTATATTTGATCCACAGTTGATATTTTGTGGCATTTCTGAACCTCGAAAAAACCCTGACTCTCATGAATCCAGGTTCCTCTTCGAAAATATCGACCTGAAACTCTTCATTTTCTTCCCTTTGCAATTTATCCTGTATATACGAAGGTGAAAGTTTAACTTGGTATATACCTACGGTCAAATCTCTTAGATATTCTATCGTAAGGCGAGGAAAGTTTGGAATCAGGTTTCCATTCATACGGACCCATTGACCATTTCTCAGATGAAGATTGTCCACTTCCACTCGAGCCTGGACGACATTTACCTCCTGTGATTTTCGTAACAATTCTTGTGCCAGCTGAGCATTGGCACCTCTCATTGAGACTGGGGGGTGGAAGCTGTTGATGAGTGCACCAGCGATTTGATATAGATCGCTAAGATTGTGTACGTGTGGCATTTCGATCGTTTTATCAAAAAACTTAAACATGCTTTTCAAATGTCCATTTCTTGCTTCAACTATCCATCTAGTTTTCGTCACTAATCGAGATTTATTTGCTTCCTCGGTGGAAAGCTGTTGTTGCCCTCGTGGAACAATCGCGGGCATTTCATATTGTATGCCAAGATTATTCAGTAAGGGTATGGCATCTCGATAACCCCGATCCACAACAAAAATGTCACCTTCATTAAACCATCCCCTCATGTCTTCTAAGTTTCTTTCAAACTGATTCTCCAAAATTCTTGCGTCATTGTTGCGAGCGTCTGAGAAATAAGGTCCTTGAATACTCAGTATATATCCATCCGGGGCCACAATCAAAACTGGTTTCACCAGATGATGTCCCTTGTACCGGCAGAAAGATTGGCGCAATATCCTGAAATTACAACTTTTATTTATGGCGGCGTATGATCCGTCGATGTAAACGATGGCCTTCGGGTTGGCTGGGGTCGGGTTATATAAAATATTGGAAAACTCACTCACATGCCTTCTAATATACACATTCCTATCGATGGCTGCAAAGCCGATATTCGATGGAACGAATCTTTGCATCAAAGACTGTCTTACTTTAGAAATTGCTAAGCTGGTGGCTTGCCTAGAGGGATAATGGAATATTACCTTCAAGAAATCATCCGACAGACCCTGACGCAATTTACAAAAGACTACGAAATTGTTCTTTGGTTATAGGAGATATTGCCTGAAACTCATCCTCACTGAAATTGTTCTCATCTTCATAGCTGGAGTGTTCAATAGCCACAAAACGAAGCCCTTGAAGGAAAATGGATAGTTGCTGTCCCTTTATCAGATAAGGTCTATTTACAAACTGGATTCCTGGTAATAGAAATGGCAAAATGAAACCGTTATCATCGAGATGATGTCTGCACGCCTTCACGTTATCCGGGATGAATATATTTCGATGAACAAAAATATTGGCCCTGCATTTATTGGATAGAGTTTGCTGATCATCGGCGGCATTGCAGATGAAGCATGTATGGCTCGATGTTTGTGTCAAAACATTAAGTCTTATACAAGTTGGATCAATCGTCAAGTCCCTTATTTCATTCATAATAGATCGATTACAGTTCAAACATTCAATCATTGTAATGGAAGATTTTTCCAATTATTTCAGAATGTCGCATGCTCTATTCAGTGATATCTATATAAGACCTACCCTACACTGATGAGGGGCAAAACCCCGAAACCGGTATAACTCGTTCCGGAAAACGAAATATGAATCGTCCGAAAGGCTGTCTTCATGGAAAAAATGTACTTGCTGAATTGATTCGACTCAGTTCAGTAGCTGTTGTAGTACTATCATCATTTCTGTTTTCTCTGAATCAGCCCATATGCTTGGAATCGTGCTGAATTCATGTTATGTACTTACTTTAATTCATATTTCATATATCTGTCAGTTGCGGTCACAATTTTTTGAAGACAATGGCAGTTGCGAAGACCTGAATATAAACCAAATCATCTCATTTCTCTCTACTTGTTCTTCCGCACACGATCTTTCTCGAGAATATATTGTTTTCATACTGGATTTTCCTAAAACATCGGGTGGAGACAAGGTGGTCCTGGTCCTAATAGAGTTTCTGAATATATAAAAAATATGAATAGTAAACGGATACTTATATTTTTGAAAAAAAAATTTTTTTTTGGACCAACCTTTGTATATTCATAAATTCTCATTTCAGATAATTTGGTCATTGAAATGTTTCGAAGTTTGTCTAGTAAACAATATTATTTTCCGTTACAAAGAAATTATTGATTATTCCAGAAATCAAGGAAATACTATACTTCAAAACCCTGTATAATTCAAACCGTGGCATTCGCGTGGTAGGCACTGTAGAACTTTTTGATCAATAATAACTCATCTACATTATATCAGAAAATAAAAGAAATTCACGGACGATTTTAGAAATCATTTCTAAATTATTCCGAAACATCCCTTCTCCATATTTTTTGGACCATCGCCGCAACTTTATTTGGATTCAGATTAATGAGCACAGACGTTGACACATTTGTATGTATGTTAGCTACATAGTTTCAAAAAATCAGCTGAATATATTGGTGAAAGCTGACTATACAAAGGGATACATTTTTCCGAAATTGAAAATATATTTTTGATCGCCCCGTACCTTTCAAATATTTAAAGTTGGATGGTTAGTTCAAATGCAAAATATGATCGCCCTCTTATGTACTGTAAGTAACATCAATTGCACATGGATCTGCAGGAAAACGAATATTTTCTCAAAAAAAGTTCGATAAAAATTACCAAAAACAAAGTTCAACCCTCTGTATACCCGCCAGTTTTGATTCTAGAAACTTTTGTCATTTGAACTTTTTGATGCACATATTGTGGACTATTCCATTATAAAAATTCAGATCGATACAATGAAAATGAAATTCCGGATTTTTTGAAAAATCGTCAAAATATCGAACTTTGACCCCCTGTAGAATCCAAACGCGGGCATTCAGAGAGTTGGCGCAATGATAACTTTTATTCAGGATGGCATGGGCGACATCATATTGAAATTTCAGCGATTTTCACCGAAACCGGTTTTCCATAAGATTAGTGCGGGGTCCTTTAATAATTATAGTTCATTAGTTATCAGGTGTAGAAAAAAGTGCCTATGCAACTCTCATATTCACTTCTTTAATGCCCCCTCTTTTATTTATTGAACGGATCAACTTAAAAAAATTGAAACTTGAAATCGATGCATGAATACTATATTTTGGAGTAAAATTGACAAAAAAAAATTCAAAAAAAGGCGACTAGGTGCCATTGGAAAAAAAAATTAATAGAAAGGGGGGTCTTGTGATACATCATTTCGAAGCTCCTGACGAAAACTTCACAACCCTAGAATATGAATTCAATGTCTTAACCTACAACAAAATGGCGGAATATTTGATAACTGCCCGCACACATCGACGTTTGACGTCATAATTTGAGGAAATGAAATGAAATGAGCCGAGTTCAGTTCAAAAGTTGCTCGAAATGGTTGCCTCAAACGTCTTGAGATAATAACAGCCTATTCGATATTTCACGTCGAACATTTTCGAACACAGCAACGTCGATATTTCTAAAAATATTTAACTTTCTCTGCTGTACATACAATATCGAAGCAGGTTCGGTTTCGTACACCTTCTGCTCCAAATAGCCCCATAAAAAAGTCTAAAGGTGTCAAATCTGGCAAGCGGGCTGGCCATTCCGTAGTACCTCGATGACGACCATGGATAGTATTATCCAAATAGATTCTTACTGGTCCGGAGTTACGTGGTGGTGCTTGCTCCATCTTGTTGGCTTAATAATATCCATATCGTATTCAAATTCAGAATTCACTTCGACGATTTCAGTGATTAGAGGATCAACAGTAGTTGCCAAATACAATTCCTCTGTTGAATTTTGTTCAATTGACCATTTTGGAGATAGTTTACGTGGTTCCTATCTATTGAAAGATGTTATTCCTGAGGCTTACAAACTTCAAAAATTCAAAGTGAATGATAATTTGCAACTCCTGTCCTTTGATTGACGCGGTGTTCTTTGAACATTACAGGGTGTCCCTTTCGTGTGAATCTCCATATAAAAAAAACTTATAAAATCGGAAACTAAATGATAATAATTGGATTGAATAATGATGTTCGTTGTACTGACATTTTCGTGTTTTTTTATGTACGAAAAATAACCTATCAAACCTTATCGGGTTGTTGTGATTGCCTTATGACAGAGAAAAACGAATATTTCTGAAAATATTGATATTGAAGTGTTCGTTTTCAGGTAATTATTAAATGTTCCGCGATTTTGTAGTTGGTGAAGATATTAACTTCATATTCTAGGGTTGTAAAGTATTCGTCAGGAGCTTCAAAATGATGTATCACAAGACCTCTCATTCCAGACGCCATCTTGAAATTTTCATCTGACAATTTCACTTCATTCATGTATTAATTTCATCATCACAAGTTTAAATTTTCTGAGTTGACCCGTTCAAAAAAGAAAAGAGGAGGGGGACATTTGAGAAATGCACTGTATAATGGTTATTAATACACTGGCATAATCCATGCTTAATGCTCATGTATTAATAACCATCATTACATGATCGTTGCTGACATATTAAAAATTCATCATTATCTTTCATACCACTTCTTCAATTATTACAATACATCGATAACAACAATGAATAAGAATCAGGAATTTCACACCGTAGGTATGTGATGTGGATAAATGGGTACGAAATTAATATATTACTTAAGTCGAGTCAACATGATGAATTATTCTGGAAGACGGTTGCAAATAAAACTATTCAAAGGTAGATTGAGAATGTAACAAAATGTTTCGATTGAAGATAACATTCAATGGCGTCATATGTTTACATATGTAATACAAAACCACGTGGAATAGGTGAAACAACAATGTAAAACTTATCAGTTCATTCTTTATATTTGACTAGAATAAGAAGAAAATCCAGACAGCCTTGAACTCTGTTACTAGGTATGTCTGTGCGTTTCGCAATTAACTAATAGAACACACTTTCAGGCTATTTTCCGTGTTACAGTGATGTAGAACCCAGTTGGCAACTTTTTCAATAAGGTTTACTCGTGTCCCCAATGAAATTATTGTTGGCCTGACGTAGTTGACCATCCATCTAATTGAAATTGTTTTGATCAATAACAAATCGAATGGAGTTGAGAACATGATTATTGTAATGAAATGTATTTATAAGAATTATGTAGGTTTGAATAAGTATGGAAGAAACCTTCGACATAGTCGATGGGCAATACTTGATGACTGGCGTTGAATCAAATCATCTTTTGAACAATTCGTTCAGGCCAGGCTCAAACTACCTATACAGAAGGTTTTGGTTGTCACCTGTCAGAAATTAACTACTCCCCTGGCTAACACCATGAAGGACATTGCATTATATCCGACCGGTGCCAGATCATCTTCGAAAATTTCCATTCTCAAATTTGAACAACAACTTTCTGATCTACAAGGCTCAGATACAGTTCTCATGTATGGAGTTCGGCACCAAAACATTCATTGAGGCTTCTCGATTCCATTCAGAGAAAGGTAAGTCGTCTTGTTGGTGATTCTTCGCTCACAGACTCGCTCACTTCACTGGAACATCGTAGAAGGGTCGGAGGCTTGTCTCTCTTCTACAGATACTCTACCGGTCGATGCTCTTCCGAATTGTTATCAATCGTTCCCCGCTTGGCAATATTTACACGGATGACTCGACGAGTACAGAATTTCCACCCCTTCGTTGTGAATTTGGAAACCAGTCGAACCTCTCTTGCTCAGGGATCTTTTTCAAATACAGCTAAGGTTTGAAACTCCTTGCCAATAGAGGTTTTTCTTGAGACTTACAAACCTCAGAAATTCGAAGTAAATGTCAATTCGTATCTCCTGTCCCTTGATTCACGCGGTGTTCTTTGAACATCACAGGGCTTCCCTTCCGTGTGAATCTGCAAATAAAAAAAAAAGAAAATTTCTGGAAGGTTGAATTCGTTCCCATTCCTCGATCAAATTTTCTTTCTAGAATTATTATAAAAACGTAAAATCCAACCTATCATACGAACAATGTTCAAGAATTTTGAAAAATAATTCAAATCTACTGTTGATCTTATAGTACTGCATAGTAAACTAGAACAGCCTTTTTTCATTTCTTTAATCACGTTTTCATCTGTGCATTTCCATAATTTTCGAGATTTTGCTTTGGAGCAAACGCTTTCTTGTATATGACACCTGCAGTCTGGGGATTATATCAAATCATAATACATAAGTCATTTGCAAGGCAAAATTTCAAAAATCATGGATGTGCTTACATTTTACCCGATTAAACTTGGTTATGCTCATAGTTATGTAATTTTTATAATTTTGTATTGTTTACAATTCTATATACACAATCATTTGGTAATCGAATGAATTTGTGAAATGATTCACAAATTTGTTCCTTCATATGGAAACAGAGATAATAGAATTTCTTACGCAATTTGAGTTTGACTCACTATTCGAGTTGATATTGAGAATCTGAAATTGATTACGAAAGTACCTGTGAAATTATTAAAAATATATCAATGATTATACACTTCAATCAGAATGAGTTACCATTGAAAGAAGTAAGTGAATTGTTTGAAGAAACTATCCCCCACCACAACCCTCGCGAGGCCGCCCAAACTATGAAAAAGGGGTTTTTTTTGGATTGTTTTACATGCTCAATTCATATACTCGAATCAGAATGAAGTACTATTATTCATTGAAAAAAGTTATGGAATTATTTGAAGAAAAATACCCCAACACACCCCTCCAGGGACATATCAGATGTCTTTCAGATCATGAAAATTGTGTCAGAAGACATATCTGTCGCTAATGAAATGTATCTCGAGTTGAAAATTTGCCAAAAACTCTTATAAAACAAAGGTCCCAACTTTTTTGTCGAGTTATGTGTGTGTTCCTTGTGCGAGTAATTTGTCACCTTAAGCTTCAGCATTTTCCTTGATGCCAAGAGAATCCAAACTCCACAAGTCAGGCATTGAAAATGCATTCAATACAGAGAAAACATTGATATTATTAGTTTAATTATGTTGCCCCATGACTGTCCACCCCAGATATGTCTCAATGGCTAACAACCCATAGTCTAAAATTTCAACTTTGCCTGTTAATAGATTGCTTGAAATATCAGGACCCACAAGAATCTGAATTTCATCATTTGGTGAGATGTTTACATCGGCAAATTCTTTTCAATCAACCTATCACAGATGAATCAGTGAGTCTTGGAAGAGATCCACATATTTTTTGTTGTCCTAAAACTGTTGCATCACATTCGAAGTCATTGCTCTTACTTTTCGATCACACCCTATGTATTTTATGAACCTTGGGAATTGTTGTACAACATTTACCTTACCTGTCATGACAGCTGTCAGGTCTTTGGCACATTTTGACAAGATATACGATTTTTGTGAACCGGAATATAACGAAGCTCTCACTTTAGTTTCATTATTTCCGATCTGAAGCCGAATAACAAGAGTTTGCAATAAAACTTGTGCAGTGTGGTAACTTGTCATTATATTACGAGGTTCATCCTGTAAAGGGTTGTTGGGAATTGTTGGTGATTCATTTTTCTCTTACTGAGGGCCCATGATTGGAAAATGCCTTTTGATACAAATAAGACACTTTATGAATGCTTTGTGGTTTCTACGATTTCTATGATTTAGCTTCAAACAAACGAAACACCCCTTTTATAGTCATGATACAGGTTTTTCATTCATCCAAAGACATCTTGTGAGCTTTCATACAGTCCTGACCAGCGTGAGTATAATTGCAAAAAAACACATTGGAATAGTCTTACCATCTTTTCATCTTCGTCCACCATGTGTTGTATACACAGCTGCTGCAGTATAGGATTCAGATTCTTTTTGTTGGGATATATCTGAAATTTCATCTTTTCCCTCCTGATGTACTTTCTTATCCTTACTGATACATGATTTTCTCTGATCTCGAATATCATATGTTCTGGCTGAACTTATCCTTCCTTCTGATTCGACTTCGATCTTCAAGAAACCTAATAATATGTTGAATGATCAGTATCAAAACTACTTGAATTTGAGAAACTGAAATTTATTCGATTTAATCAAGACGATGTCTTTCCCATTCCCTTAACAAATCATGAGGTATTGCTGACTCTACCAACGGATAAAACATGGAAGCATATTTATCACATTTTGCTTTGTTCTTGATGTAGTTTCTTCTAAACTTGCATACCTCATTATAATCGCCTTGAACCCCCTTTTCAAATTCTTGCAAGAGAACTTCTAGGGTACCATATTTGTTGTTTAACGAGTTTTCAATTTCTTGGCTTAGATTCAAAAAACGTTTTTTTTTCTGGTTTCGCAGCTTCTTTACATTATCCATATTAAGTTCTGTCACGGTCGCCAAAATGTAAAGGAATGTATATAGAGGAATTATATAGGTTTGAATAAATATGGAAGAATTTCTGGAAATAAATAACTTTGTTTTATTATTCTTTTGACAATCATAATATTCATTTTTTCTGTATTCATAGCAATAAAAAAATGATTCATACAGGTGATAAAAAATAAAATAAAGTGTGTAGCATCATCATTTCCAACAATTATTTTTGCGAAGAGGAAATTGTGAGGAAGTAATTTTCGGTATTTTCTTCTCCATTCGATGCAAAAGAATACAAAACTTCTGTAAAACAAGTTACATCAAATATTGATTGATATGTGTATATCATTTATAGATATTTGAATCGTTCACAAAGAGTCTATCTGATACAGCTACTCTCCTGCCTATGTGGCGCGACAGGCGCTGATACGAATAGAAGTTCCTTTGTATATTACAAGCTTTTATTTAACTTGCAATGTATGTTACTATGTTCCAGAGGAATCTTTAACTCAATTTTGAAGCATATATCTTCAAGCGATTGAGCTGCAATTTTGTATACACGTTTAGTGTGTATCTGCTTGCTGAGAATAACACGAAAAACTCGTTGTTGATTTCGAATATCATAGTGAAAATTTACTCATTTTTCTACATCTACAGCGTTCGAGAAATAGCTTTGAAAGAGTTCCATGATTCTACCGAGACAAGGTGGCTTGCGTTAATGCCCGCGCTTGAGGGAGTTATAAGAATGTTTCAGCCTTTGAAAAACTGTTTTCTGAATATCAACTGATGCCCTAATATTTAAAAGACGTTTTTCGAAACTCCCAAGCCAAAATTGTGGTTATATTTTTTGCGCACACACAAGCACCAACCTTTCATGCAGCTGTGTTGAAAATCGGAGGGCAAAATGTATCGGCCATAGAGCCTGCCAAAAAAATTATTAATCTCCGAAATAACCTGACACTTAGAGAAAATATGATTTTCATTCCTCACATGCAACTTTCTGGTAAAATTACAAGAAAGAAAAGCTGCCGTTGACCAGCAGAATGCACAAACTGCAGCGGCTGAGTTACATAAAATAAGTAAAGAATACTCAGAGCAGTGGTGCGAATTCAACACAGAACTGGAAGTGTTTGAATGGGCAAATTAAACATAAGTGCCCACGTGGAAGAGGTACAGAAAGTGGTGGATTTACTGATCACACAAGGGTTATAAGCAGCAGCCAAGATACAAAAGTCTTTGAACTTTAATTATTCCAGCTTTTTCGTACCAACAATCCTCATTCAACAAACTTTCCTACAATTATTGAATATGTGTCTGCCTGGAAGTAACGCACGTGTCGCAGTAATGAAAGCCATTTTGATTTCGGAAATAAATATAAATAAATCATGTACTGAGTTCCACACTCATGAAAAAAGACCCGATATTTTGAAACAAATTTGTTTCGCCGATAAATACAAAAATACGACTCATAAGTCACGCCACTATTGGGACTCAGTGTGTTGTGCCTACTCAAGTATTTCGTGTTTAGTGCTTTAATTATTTTGTGTTATTCTATCTTCTATAATGACAAACTTGAAAAACACTAAAAACTTTTTTTATTATATAATTCCGCAGATGCTATATGAAACAACAACTTTTTGCACTATGCCGTCAGTTTTTAGTGGTACAGCTTATCCATGCCTCTCACTGTACTCCACAGAGATTGCTGGGCATATACGTTATTAGTTCTTTGCCAAGATGGATTGGAGAAGCTGTACAATGGAGTATTTACAGGGGCAAACTGAATTTTCTTGAATAAAGATCGTATAGGAGATTTTCAGCAGCTGTTTTATGTTCAATCCATACATTTTTGAGTGTCCCGCCTCTGTATTATTTCAATGCCAGATAATGCTTTATCAGTTCAGATTATTATGAACCTGATGCATAATCCGTTTGAAGTTGGTAGGCACAGCATTCAGACGGCCCTTATCGCCTATGATATGGATTCCAGCGCTAAGTTCGTGAACCCATCCCCAGAATCAAAGGCAAACTTCTTATCGAAAATACTTTTTTGGTGAGTGTCAAAAGATATGAGAATATTGAAAAAGTTCAGTGATAGACTCCAGGCAATAAAGGAGTTATGGCCTATATGAGCTGGGACCGTAACATTTCTTGCTGGATATTTAGGTTTTCGAGAATTTGGGTGAGGGAATGAAGTTTGAAGACTTATTTTTGGCTCTTACTCTTCGTCCGAATCAAAAATAGAAATCACAGCTTCTATATGAAAGAAGTAATATAAAAAATTGGGAAAGTGATTTTGACTTTTAGTTTTCCAAGTCAGTGTAAAAAAAATACTTTTTTTATAGAAGTTTTGTATAATTTTTTGTGGAGAAGAATACGATAATCACTTCCTCAAAACTTCCTTCTCTCCAGAACATTTTATGTACAGATTCGCGCCAAAGAGAATCCCTGTAATGTTCCCTGATATATTAGTTAACAGTTAAAATATTGAAAACCAGGCGAATAGAATGTGATTGGATTTGGTTTCTAGAATATATTTATATAGTATACACAAATTTTTACAAAAAAATTATGTCGTTTCAAAAAGACCACATTTCAACAAGAATATAGAAAAGTGAACTGTTGGCGTTAATATGGTTAATTTGATAATTGAATTTTTTGCAATACAAACTTTTAGTTTGCCGGCAGTTACTCTGGGCGACGGCCGTAAAAATTTTTGCCGTCCGTCACCCTTGGCAACGTCTGCAGAATATCATTATATAATCCTTGTGAGAACTTTTCGTTTGAGGAAGATAATCATAGATTGTGTCTGCTATATTCACAAAAAAGGTATTGAATTGATCAGGTGATATATCTGTTTTGGATGTAAAATTTGAAGTTGAATCTTTGATGACCTCCCACATGGCCTTTTGTGTATTACTAGAGCCCAGTATATAATTTTCATTCACCTCAATTTTTGCTTTTTCATGGCTTTCTTATATTTATTTCGAAAATCTTTGTAGTAAGTTTTCTGTCCTGAACATCAATATCAGAATCGAGGAAATCCCAATTTATGTCTTTTACATAGTAATTTACAATCCTTTCTTTGTAATGGGTCTTGCAACGTAAGGTTGTTCTACGTTTGCTTGAAGGTGGTCGACAATGTTCCTTGCTGAATGGTAATGGTTCGGACTTCCATTGTCTATATTTTTAACTCTATTGAAACCTGTTGGACGTTTCGATTGCTGCTTTCCGCAATCGTCTTCTTTGGTCATCACCCGAAGATGATTGCGAATACCAGCAATCGAAACGTCCAACAGGTTTCAATAGAGTCAATAATATAGACAATGGAACTCCGAACCATTACCATTCAGTAAGGTTTTTCTGTTGTTTCATTATATATTGATTTGAGAAAAAGACGAATTCCTTTGTGATCAAAAATTTGCAAGTTAGAGATGAAAGGTAAACAACTATCTATGTTAGTGATTATGTTATCTATATATGACTTGCCTCTGGTACATTTTGCTCTTGACTGTTGAAATTCAAGTTAAGTCATATTGAAGAATATTTTTTTGCCATTATTAGTTATCAATTCCAATACTTCGTTTATTATTTGAGTAAAAATTTTGATGTCACAAGTAGTGATTTGTACACGGTAATCAAACTGATTATCGAAATTGAAATTTTAACGGCACACAACTCACCGTGTACTTCTTGAGAAAGATCACATATGTCGGAGATAGCAATAGCTTGCCATATCCTGTCTTCCATAAATCGCCACACCTCCGTGTATTTTTTTCGTGCTAGAAAAATAGCTGTTAAGTGATTATTCATCTAATTTTGAATTAGGTGATTTATCACCCAGCATCCAGTGCTCACTGAAACATAAAAAGGTGTCTTGAAGTCGGAGGGCCTCGATTTCTAATAACTTTTTACGCAAGCACTACACGTTGATGATGAAAACTCTAAATTCAAATACATTTAGGGTAATGTCTATATTTCCGACGAAAAAAGCGGTGGACTCCGATACCAGCTGGCTGACTGCTTTCCTGGAATAGTTCATCTATATATATATATATATATATATATATATATATATATATATATATATATATATATATATATATCACATGTGAAAAATTTGATTACTCCAATACTCCAATGACTACAACTCCTTCAAAGTCGGTGCAGATATATAGATATATATACATATATATATATATATATATATATATATATATATATATATATATATATATATATATATATATGTTAATGTCTTGATAAAGGGAATAAACATTCTCGAAAGCTCGACCAGATAACAAAGAGTATTCTTTAAACAACAGCCCAGTAATTTGACTGCATCCCCAAACAACATTCCGTATTTCTCCTTAACTAGTCAGTCAAGACTACCCTTCGCTTTATATATATATATATATATATATATATATATATATCTGCACCGACTTTGAAGGAGTTGTAGTCATTGGAGTAATCAAATTTTTCACATGTGAAATCCCTTCCCGGAAATTTTGTAGTTGATTACTGGCTCAATTGTGTATCGTTGTATATTTTCTGGTAACGAATAACAAGACTCTCCTTGAGACTGCAACGTCAGAATCATGCTGAGTTTGGTCACTTCCAATCAGCAGTTCATTGTCCTTCCCAATATTCAATTTGTCTCTATCATTCCTAGTATTGTCGTACTTTGTCTGATTACCTTTGTCTGTCCCTGACTTGCTGTCTTGTTGTGTATCAACTGCTGAATTGTTTCATTCTTTGTCATTGGACAAATGACTTATTCATCAGATCTGTTCGAGCAGTCATTTCCTCAACATAAGTTTTGGAAACACCATCTTTGATGTTCGAGGTTGATTGGGAATCTCCTGACTCATTTGTTTTTTTACTTGTTTTGTACGGTGAGGGTGAAAGCAAATTTAAGTTTTTTGCTATTTGGTGTTTTACACTAGGCTGGGAAATATTTTTTTTTTGTTTTCTCTAATCTTATCTGCTTCATCGCGTATCAGCTCTTTCTTCAGCATGTCGACTTTTTCTTCAAGAAGCGCTTTGTTTTCGTAAGTTATTTGATAATGTAATTCAAATAATTGAATTTGGATTCAACTTCTTTCAAAAGAATTTTGAAGTTTTGCTTTTCAATTGTTAGTTTTTCTACCTGGTGTTCTGAAGGTGGCTCATCCTCAGAACCAATTAAGCCTTTGACCTCCATTAGTTTTGTGCTCTTTTCCATAGGACTGTCGGTAGTTTCTTCTTCACCAACCAATGTTCTGTCACAGCAAACAACACAAGTTGCACAACTTTTATGGTATTTTTCTTAGCAATAATTGGGCAGTTCTACACTTCCGACATCATTGGCGGCCATCATGCCATTTACTTTTCCATCTCAACAGGCTAATCTGGTAAGGTATACTACTCCTCACAGTAATTCCACATCTCTATTGAAATGTGAACTAGCGATAGTATCCAATGAGCATTAGAGTTTACAGTTAGACAAGTTTTATATAATAAACGACTCGGAGTTTCCATTGAATGAGAGCAATTTTGCAATTTTCCTCTTCACCAACTATGTCAAGAAAAATTGAAAGTTGATGATGATATCAGGAGATCCGCGTCATATTTTTTTTTTGCTTTTACATGATGGTAAATGAGCATAGCTAACTCCCAAATAGTTGTTACTTGTTTATGTTTTGAAGTTTTTATTTGCTCTGTAGTTAGATGAATTGTCATCTGTTCACCATCATAACGGAACGCTAAAAATGAACACGATGTGTTGGGGTTCAAGTGGCTGTTATTACAGTTCACTATAAATTCTAGAGAATGAAGTATGCTTGCGATACTTGATGATTGCATTCGTTAAAATGTCCATGCAATATTGAAATAATATCTAATAGGCATCCTTGAGTACAGGTGCTAGATAACATGATCAGTGATCATATTGATTACAGTCTTGAAGTTCTCAAGTTGAAATGTGGGGATTCATATAATTGTTTAACGACTTCAAGTTGAGAATAGATCGAGTTCCTCCGCTTGGTTTTTGTCGCGAAAGTATAGTGATAAAAACTGATCCGTAGATTTTTTACATTCAGCAAGAGCCTCTTTGATTAACAACTCATTAATAGCGAACGCTCGAAAGTTCAGTTGGATATTCATAATAGTTTTAGCTGAAATTTGAGTTTATGACCTTGAATCCTATCAAGAATGGTACTAGTATTTGGTACTTTGGACCAATTTTTTTAAAGTCATTTCAATTTGTCACTGTAATCTGGTATCTTGGTTAGTTCCTGTGGTTCGACGATCGAATCTTGTAGTCCTGACCTCTCCCTATTTTCCTTGGGTAATGTTTATCTCACTTTCTGGGTTTTCAGAATGTGTAAGGGGCATTTGTCGTTCAAATACCGTGAAGGCGACTTCGATCGATCTGAAAATTTTTCCTGGTAACGTGTTTTCTATCCAAGGGCTCCTGTTTCCGTATTTCAGGATGTGAGTAGTTTTCCTTAATTTTGTGCTGCTTTCAGTTTGTCCATCAAGTGTTTCCCGCATAGAAAAATATACGACTTCCTTTTGGCAATAACCTTCTTACAAGTCTAGTTCGCTTGTGTAAAAATATGAAATTTTCTTTGTGTCATAGTATCCGCCAATACTCTACCCGTCTGCATGATCATAGGTAGAATTCCAGACTTGGTGCAACTTGAGTTTTCAATATAGTTATTAGCTTTTATTATCGCTTGCACACTCATTGCTGTTGCAATTTTGATCTTGTCTAAGAATTTATCGCCCCTGTGGTCTAAGGAAACCCGTATACTTTCTGGATTCATGTCTATAGGTTTGAAAAAGAAATTTTCAGGTATTGAATATTTCTCCTTCCACTGTCAGAGGATGATGAGGAGAATTATCGCCTAGTTGGACGCCGCAGGGGACTCGATCTATCTGAAAAATACCAAAATGGTATACAACATTCCGCTGCCAGGTTGGGCAAGAAGGCAACTACTACGTTGTCTAGCTCAACGCCTGAATTTCGGTGGAGCCTCCAAAACTCACTAATGTAAAGACAACCTTTGACGTAGTTCTTGTTGTTGTTATTTTGTTGTCAATTATGCATTTACTGGTAGTGGTTAAAACTCAAATCACCAATAATTGTGTATACGAATTCGATACATCTGAAAACTGTTACCATCGTATAGGATATATTAATGTTATTTCATCGTGGCTTAAACTTATACCACTAGACTTGCTTGTGATGTGAATATGGTGGGACCGGTTACCATTATATTGTAGTTCAACTTCTGTGTGCTTAAAACTGGAACCATCGGAAGCTATAATGTTTTCCTTCGTTTCACTTACCTGTTTGGATTACGACGAATCATAATTTTTGGCATTTCTATCGCAATTTTTTGTCATCGAACTTTTTCGCCTCACACGAAGAAGTGTTATGACAAGACAGATAGGCAGGCGGATGCGAACAGGAATTGGTTAAAAATGTAATAAAAACGCGAATACGTGATACACAAAATAGGGTATACTACATTGTGTTCTAGAATATTTGGAGAAGACGGAGTGGAGTTGCATGATACCTCTTTTTCTCAGAAACCAATATTTTTTTCTTATTCAGAAAACGAAGTGAACAAATATAATTTGAGTCGGTATCATTGAAACATCTGATTCGATAAACACAAATCGACTCAGAATAGATAAAATTATCATTGAGACAACAATCCTAATGTAGAAAATTACTAAAACCTTAATCTCATTCTTTCAGAATCTTTCAAGTTGAAAATGTCCTTATCTGTCGCGTTGGTTGTCAGATTTCGGGTATCAGTCAGATATGAATATTTGATTCTTTTCTTCGAGAACCACGTGGATTTAGGAATTATGGAAGGATCCAACCTTTATCCAACTGAAAACAGCTGCATTTATTGGGAGAATATCAGATGATACTCCATCAACAACCACATACAGAGACCTATCAGACAAGAAACTCTTCAACAAAGCACACAACTGAGGTGGCAAACCATAACACGGCAGTTTAGAAAGAGGACCCTGACGCCAACCTCGATCAAACTCTTTTGAAATATCGAGTGCAACAGCTATTGTTTCTCCGAATTTCTCGATTGAATGCTGCCAAATATGAGAAACATAAGCCAATGAGTCGCTGGTAGATCTTTGTTGGCGAAATCCGTATTGTGTTATATGAACCACTATGAGAATTTGCAATAGGTATGTCACAAAAATTTCACTCCTTTTTGGTCATTGAAGTTGTGAATTATATATTGGATGAACAAATTTGTTTCAAAATATGGGGAACATGATTTATTCACATTTATCTTTGTAATCAAAATAGCTTTCATTACTGCGACACTCGAATGTGTTTTATCATTTGTCCATATTCTGTTCATTCGAGAAAAACTACTAATAAATCAAAATTCTTTTTTCTCGATAAGCATTTCATAAAATATCGAAAAATCTGCCTTCCCATGCGGGGCGCCATGCCACGCTACACATTTCGAGGGGGTAAAATACATTTTGAACTGTTTGTAAAAGCGGGACTATGGCGGACTCGCTGGGGACAGCGGGACAGACTGCCTGAAACTTATGTTCACGTTAGTTATGTATCATAAACGGTATGAAAATCCGGTGATGATTCCAGACTGAAATGCTGGTTAATACCACTTCATAATTCTTATCGAAACGAGTTTTCATTGCTCGGCGACTTCGACCAATGTACTTCTTGTGGCAGAGTGAATTCTTACATATAGGATATGTTGCAATTTATGAGAGGCCTCATATGCAATTTTGATCTTCAAAATTATTCGAGAAAACGTCTTTATGTCCACGAAAGCGAGAGGTTCGCCCTTAACAAGTCACATGATATAAAACTTCAATGACCAAAAATGAGTGAAAGTTTTGTGATATATTGCAAATTCTCATAGTGAATCATATGGCACAATATTTGATCCAAAAACTACCCTGAACATATTTTCAGACCAAAATATAGTATATTGCATTACAAGTGCGGAAAGTGACATTTTTCGAAAAAAACTTCCGCCCAAGTAATGTACATTATTTTTCCTACAACCATTTATTTCATTAAACAATATGTGAATATCAGATCGTGTATACAGTGTGTAACAACGAAAACTCAACAGAGCCGTTGTTGAATATAAAAAGTAAGATTTTTGAAAAGAGCTCTGACACGTCGATTTCTAATTAAAGGGGGACACCTTTCGGACTACTCAGATTTTTTCTAGTACGCACCCCTTCGGAGGGGTGCGTCCGACGACCCTTATTTAGATAGGGAAAGTAGGTCGAGTGACACCTTGTTTTCAAGGTCTTTCGAATACCTTGACAACTCTGTTAACATAATTTTTTTGTGAAGATTAGTTCTCGAGATGTTTTGAAGTTTTAAAGGTATTTGTATTGAGTTCAACTCTTTTTAAAATAAATCAAATTGTTTTTAAGGTACAATTTACGTTCAGAATTTTCATAAAAAAAATAATTTTTGCTTTTTATGATAACCTGCCAATACGTTTCCATTTATACGTGTGATTTCGTATTTTTTGTTTATTACGAGGAGATTTTTTCAGGGGATGGGATTGATTACCACCCTTACATTTTAGGTAAATTGAGTGGCACCTTCTTATGAAGGTTGCCTTTTGACGTGGATATCTTATGCTTCTGATAAAAAAGTGAAGCATACTAAAAACTTACCTACACAACGAATATAACCTGCTGATTTCCTTCAATGCTGATGACACAGAAATTAAGAGTAAATGTACAAAATGTGCGCCATTTTGCTCCATGCAACAATAATGATTTTTTTCGAATTTTGCTCATACTGTTGTTAAATCTGGTGATCGTGCTGGCCATTCAATTGGACCTCTTCTGCCAATCCATTTTCCTTCAAAATGATTATTCAAAAAATTTCGAACCTGCTGGGCATAATGGGGTGGTGCACCGTCTTGTTAAAAATGGATAAATTCATCTTGACATCTTGGATCCTATTCAATTATTTCAACTATACGAGGTTTTATTGCCTCTTCGAGAAGTTGTAAATGAGAATTATATTAAATTTTCATCAATGAAAAATGGACCTATAATATGATTGCCTAATTGTCCGGCCCATGTATATAAAATGAGCTTTCGTCCGAAAAACAGATATTATCAAGCAGCTCTGGATTTTGCATTAATCTCTCACTCATGCCCCTCACAAAACTCCTGTCTTCGGTCAAAGTCATCCACATTGAGTTCATGAACAAGTTCAATTTTGTAAGGATGGAATTTGTGGTTTTTAAGGATTCTCCATGCGCTCATACGGCTTATTCCTGCCATTGCTGATAAACCTCTGGTACTAAACCTGGGATTGGCGATGACTTGACCAATCACTCAAATCGCATTATTGTCATTCACTACCTGTCTCTGAGCATTTCTTTTTTCATTTGAAACCGAACCTGTCTCCCCGAATTTTGTGACCAAATCCAGAACGTGATTTCTGCTTAGGTATTTACCAGGGTTTTGCTCGTTGAATAAAATTGATGTTTCATCAGCATTTAGGTCGTTGCCAAAAAATGAAGCAATAACTGAAACCCTGTCAGCAGTAGTGTGAGGCATTTTCAAACAAATAACAATACACGACCCGTTTCAACAAAACATTCGAAAGATGTACTAAGGAATACTGGAAGAAGAGAAGTGGATATTGATTCCAGAAAAGGGATTTTATTTAACGAAAAAATGATAAGATGACTGCTCGAAAATTTGTTCATATAGGCATACAAATTATCGAGTGGTGTCTGTCTAATGTATTATTAACATGGCAATTTTAACTTCAAATTATCTCGAAAACTAATCGTCACAAAAATTTTCTTTCAACAGAGTTGTAAAGGTATTCGAAAGACCTTCAAAACAAGGTGCCACTCGACCTACTTTCCCTATCTAAATAAGGGTCGTCGGACGCACCCCTCCGAGGGGGTGCGTAAAAACTGAGTAGTCTGAAAGGTTTCTCTCTTTAATAATTAGAAATCGATGTGTCCGAGCTTTTTTAAACTGTTACTTTTTATATTCAGCAACGGCTCTGTTAAGTTTTCGTTGTTACACACTGTATAGAGTTGCCAGACTTATCTTACCTTTAATTAGTGACAGTCTATGTTTGAATATTGTTTCTATAAAATGTGCGCATGAATTTACAATTGATTAACAGTTTAAGGCTTTCGTTACAAAATAGCTGAATTTTGTTTGAATGAAATGAAAATACAAGAAATATAATAATTAGATGAATTAGAATTTAATACGACTTACAAGGTACATATCTCTGATAACGTTAATTCAAATTTGAAATAGCTCAGTGGTAGAGTAACCGGTAAGATAACTGCAAGTTCGGTTGTTCGATTGTCGGCGTAAACCCTTTTTTTCTTCTTTATTTTGAGTCCAGTTTTTATGTAATTATATAAATAAGGAGGAGCATTTAACAATTACATCTGTGAACCTTACAGTATTCACGGGTTTGACGGCTTGTTGACAGCCGTGCGAGTGATAATGAAGGTCACTTTCCATAATATAATAACAATAATAATATAATAAGTTTGTTCATAATCATCATCGTACACACTTTCACAGTCTGGGTTGTAGTATAATCACTTCAGAGACATTAAACGAAAATGAATAAACACAGAAAAACCACAAGGAAATTAATCCGCGCGTGGCAGTCCATACATTAAAAAAAACTTGACCGTCATCTCAATACAAATGTTCTCCAATCCTGATTAAATAAAAAACTATGTCAATTTAAACGACTACATAATATACCAAATTAATCTTCGTTGAAACACCAAACATGAACATCATTTAAATACAAATATTCATTAATTTTGATAAAATATAAAAATACAATAATCTAAAAATTATCAAATCGAAAGATCAAGATTGAATCTGAAAAGGAAACAATTCAGATTGATACCATGGGTATTGTTGAGATTGTAAAAGCTTCTAGTCTACTCACAATTTTGAAATAATAATAATTCAAACATTTTTATCAGTTCAAGGAGAAATCACATTAGAATAATCACATCTGTTGACCATATCAGAAGCAACACTTTATGTAAGTCTATAAAATTCTCTGTTTGTAGCTATGAAGCGCTCTTGAAAAAGGAGGCAGACTAGCTTCCGAAACGTCCCCAAGGGCAAATATACGCATTTTTTAATAAATTTGATAATTAAATCTCCAAATTCATAAAAATGCGATAAGTAACTGACATTAGACAATTTTGCATCTTTTAAATATTACAGTTACGTATCGGGGCAATTCGCCCCCCCCCCAAAAACAGATATTTTAAGGACTCAAAGCTTTTTCCTTTTCATTTCTAGGGGGGGGGACCAAAAAAAATGGATTCCAGATAATTCCCATTTACTCAACAGGAATTCAAACAATATTCACTCTGTTATCCTGAATTACTACGTCCAATGGGAATTAACAATATTTTATAAGAATGCAATTGCGAAATCTACAAGATAAATGAAGAATAGCTCGAAGGAAAAATGTGATGTTCATCTGCAACCTTTTGTTTGTTATGATGGTGAAAAATATTCAAATATTTGGTAGAAGTGGAGATATGCTATTTTGAAAATGGTTATTTTTCGGCCATAATCACTTATATCTCGAAAGGGGTGCTTGTTTCGAAAAAATGTTACTGATTGAAAAGTGTATCATCTAAACATTGTTGTAATGTTATTTAATTCTGTTGTAATCTCACAATTTTTTTGTTAATGACAAATTGACGAACATTTGGATATAAAATTCTATTTAGGATTTTCGTAGGCAATGATGAAAATAATTGATTGCAATAGCTTTCTCAGGCGTTCATTTTTGGTCGATTAAGTTGCATTTTTGTGTCTCTTTAGGGGTGGACCGCTCAATTATTATGCTGTAAACGAACTAACAACAAATTGTCAGTGTGCGGTATCAACTATAATTATTATTGTCTTTCAGTTGGATCCTTCCTTTCTTCAAACATGCCTACAAACGAGACATCGAAATCAAAGATATCTACAATGCCAACGAAATTGATACAGCCGGACCACTTGGAGACCGCTTGGAGGAGTAATTTGTCATTTTCGAAAACAGAAAACAATGTATTATTTCGTTGTCCATTTCAGATCTTGGTTGGCCGAAGTGAAAAGAGCGAAACAAAATAATGCAAGACCAAGTCTCAGTCGAGCAATTTACAAAACTTTCTGGACATCGTACGCAATATATGGGGTGTTTATGTTCTTACAGGGAATTGTAGTGAGGTGAGATGAAATCGAATTTATTTCATAGCTTTGGGAGCTTTGATATTGATTTATCTGCCTCCTGGCATTATGCATTCGTGAAGTATTATACCCATTCAAGTTCAAACATGATACTTGCTTCCATTTCGGAGAGAGAATGAATTATTTCTCCCACTACTAATCTGAGAAATCACCATCATTCAAGCATTCTCTCTAATGATAGCTAACATTTTCCAACCAAGTGGATAATGATGAAGAAATTTCACCTTAGTGAATTATGAAAAACTGTCATAGTGTAGTCGCTTCAATTTGGATACCAACGAATCGCCACTTCCATAGATTCCTAAATTTCCTTCATTTATATTTTCATTTACAATTTCATCTGGAATTTGAAAATAGCGTCTATGTTCTCACAGCCAAGTCCACTTTCGGTTTAGTTTGACAACTAGGCTACAAAGATATTTCGAAATTTTACTCACATCATTTTGCCATCACTAAATTTTATAAAAAAACGCTTTCCGCTGTATGTCTGTCTGTCTGTCCCTATGTATGCTGGCTGAACCCTAGGAGTTATATCAAAATAATGTACTACAGAATTCTACACTTAAAAAGGTCGCGATGGTATATGTCTATCTCTTAGGGATAACCCACAATAGCCATTTTTTATCCGTGCGAAGCCGGACGGTTTGCTAGTGCCCAATAAAAACGGTGAATGGGATTGTTATTCAAGTCGAAATGAAAATCTGAATTAATGAAAGATGTTGATCAGCCGAGGTCAGCTATTTCTCAAGAAAGACATTTTCTCTTTTGTCACGGTTTGTATACTATTTTATTCTCAATCATTCGGAATCATTGAGGAATAATTCAAAATACATTTTGTGCCTCGAATAGGCTTTGAACATAAACGAATTTCATGACGCTTCCAAGAATGTCAATATTTTCAATGTTTGAAAATTACATTCACCTACGTCGATGTTAAAATGTTTCACAATTGAGCTTCTTTAGTTTCGACAATCATACCTTATGAATTTCCGTTGTCTCGCAAGGATTGTTGTAAATAGCAACATTTGGATTACCCACTGGAATATCAACAGCATTTTCGACAATAAAAATAGACTGGCCTTGAATGATGAGAGCACTGATGCTTGTACTTGAAAAAAACTACCAAAAAACCACTGAGTTTGTTATTGAAGAGGTTTGTTGTTTTTGTGGGAGGAACAGGGTACCTCTATTTTTCTGTACGTTTGGTACTGAGATACTGTGCAAAAACTGTAATATCATGTCAGGGATGATAGCTCGTTCTGTACAACTGCATTGGTGTGTATTAGTGGGGATATGAGCACCTTATGAATTACGATGGGCAGATAACGTTTCGAATAAAAGGAGAAGACGGAGTCGAATTGTTTGCCGACTTCGTCTTCTTTTTAGTGAGCAATTAGTTCCTTTCCAACCTGAAAGTAACTTAGAAAAAAGCACATGAATCGCACATTATATCCTGAAGTACCTGCTATATTATAGCTCGTTTTTAACCCTAGGAGTATAATATACCATTTCTCAATATATAGGCTGTGAATATTATTATTTGCCACCCTGAGGAACACTGAAAGAATTATTCGTCCACTAGCACGAAAGGAACTAATACCATCGAAATCATCCGAAATAAATGATGCAAAGTTTATAACAATAGTAGTATGTCTAAGCCACCATCAGGACCGAGATCTCGGTCCCCATAGTGGCCTAGCGTATTTCGGGAGTTTGAGGGAACATAGTACGCCTATGTCAGCGG